>OX438536.1:14474669-14983364 GCA_949316355.1 Bruchidius siliquastri | reverse complement strand
CCTTGATCTGCCTCTCTTGAATTTCTTTCAGGATTTCTTCCTCTGGCACGCTGGACCCCATAGATGTCTGTGCTTTGAGTGCATTCAGTTCCGATTCCAATTTTTCAATTTTTGCAATGAGCTTGAGGACAAGCTTAACACCCATCTGGCAGTCATCACAGTAGTACCTTAGGAGCCTTTTGCCCTTGAGGTCCATGACTCTGATTTCCGAAGCACTGAGGCCAGAGCAGTCTCTGTGAACCAACCTAGCACAGCTGTCACAAGGCAACGCCAAATCATCCTCAGCAATTCTTACTTTGCATTTAGCACAGACCATAATGAAATATTTGTAGCACACCACTGGTATTTGTTTAGGTGGACATTTAATAACAGAAAAATCACTATAAGATGAGAGCGATCAAAGGGTCGTGTAATCTGGTACAATAAGTCCTTGGATGTCTATTCCAATCAAAATGTTTCTTTTATGATTCACTCGCGATTTTTTTCGATTTAATGACGTCACAGATCCAGGAAATAAAAGGAAATGCAAAACTTAATCTCACTTTTTTAAAAACACTTGTTGGACATTTCTGCGTTTGTTTCTGTTTTTTGCAAATAATTGCAGCTATTCATCAACATATGTTCAATAAAATCTATTCTCTACGCCACTGTGACAGCAGAATTTTGCTATGAACAATCACAAGCCAGGCAGACCAGGAGAGTTTTTGTGGTAATTTTTTATGTGTTGCTCGATATTCAGAATAACTGCGTATATTGGAATTTATCAAATTACCAAAATATCAGGGAAGATCGTAGAATCAATTTAGACTTATAATAATCAGCACAAGTGTCGCGTTGTGTCGCGTTGTGTCGCGTTGTGTCGCGTCGTGTCGCGTCGTGTCGCGTCGTGTCGCGTCGTGTCGCGTCGTGTCGCGTCGTGTCGCGTAGTGTCGCGTCGTGTCGCGTCGTGTCGCGTCGTGTCGCGTCGTGTCGCGCCGTGTCGCGTCGTGTCGCGTCGTGTCGCGTCGTGTCGCGTCGTGTCGTGTCGCGTCGTGTCGCGTCGTGTCGTGTCGTGTCGTGTCGTGTCGTGTCGTGTCGTGTCGTGTCGTGTCGTTTCCGTGAGACAAATTATATCATATTCGGAATCGCTAACATACGTAAAAACACTGTCAATTTTTGTATTTATGCCTCTCACGTTCTGGTATAGGCATACCAAACCATCTAGACTGTTGGGCGCTTGATGTTTAAATCTACAATTCCGGGTATTCCGTTTCTGTACCTGATAGTAACTTCTTCGCCTTTATTTTTCCTTTCAGTCACCTCAGCTCTCAAGTTTTTCAAATTCTTCAACTGTGCAGCAGTCAGATCAGCCTCTATGTAGACATTTTTCCCTTTTGTAAGACTTTTCTTGTCCTTCAAAATTGACACAGCATCTTCACTACAATTCAGAATTACTTTTAGTGGTCTATAACCGTTTTTGTTTCGGTTGCCCATTCTTACTGCTTTCACAATTTGGGGTTTACCGGAGGATAAGACTTCCGTGATCTCCTTAATTTTTCTCAAATCTGAGTCCTTTACTGATTTATTATCCGTGTCCTCCGATAGATTGAAGAACATTACATTATTGGCCTTGATCTGCCTCTCTTGAATTTCTTTCAGGATTTCTTCCTCTGGCACGCTGGACCCCATAGATGTCTGTGCTTTGAGTGCATTCAGTTCCGATTCCAATTTTTCAATTTTTGCAATGAGCTTGAGGACAAGCTTAACACCCATCTGGCAGTCATCACAGTAGTACCTTAGGAGCCTTTTGCCCTTGAGGTCCATGACTCTGATTTCCGAAGCACTGAGGCCAGAGCAGTCTCTGTGAACCAACCTAGCACAGCTGTCACAAGGCAACGCCAAATCATCCTCAGCAATTCTTACTTTGCATTTAGCACAGACCATAATGAAATATTTGTAGCACACCACTGGTATTTGTTTAGGTGGACATTTACTAACAGAAAAATCACTATAAGATGAGAGCGATCAAAGGGTCGTGTAATCTGGTACAATAAGTCCTTGGATGTCTATTCCAATCAAAATGTTTCTTTTATGATTCACTCGCGATTTTTTTCGATTTAATGACGTCACAGATCCAGGAAATAAAAGGAAATGCAAAACTTAATCTCACTTTTTTTAAAAACACTTGTTGGACATTTCTGCGTTTGTTTCTGTTTTTTGCAAATAGTTGCAGCTATCCATCAACATATGTTCAATAAAATCTATTCTCTACGCCACTGTGACAGCAGAATTTTGCTATGAACAATCACAAGCCAGGCAGACCAGGAGAGTTTTTGTGGTAATTTTTTATGTGTTGCTCGATATTCAGACTAACTGCGTATATTGGAATTTATCAAATTACCAAAATATCAGGGAAGATCGTAGAATCAATTTAGACTTATAATAATCAGCACAAGTGTCGCGTTGTGTCGCGTTGTGTCGCGTCGTGTCGCGTCGTGTCGCGTCGTGTCGCGTCGTGTCGCGTCGTGTCGCGTCGTGTCGCGTCGTGTCGCGTCGTGTCGCGTCGTGTCGCGTCGTGTCGCGTCGTGTCGCGTCGTGTCGCGTCGTGTCGTGTCGCGTCGTGTCGCGTCGTGTCGTGTCGTGTCGTGTCGTGTCGTGTCGTGTCGTGTCGTGTCGTGTCGTGTCGTGTCGTGTCGTGTCGTGTCGTGTCGTGTCGTGTCGTGTCGTGTCGTGTCGTGTCGTGTCGTGTCGTGTCGTGTCGTGTCGTGTCGTGTCGTGTCGTGTCGTGTCGTGTCGTGTCGTGTCGTGTCGTGTCGTGTCGTGTCGTGTCGTGTCGTGTCGTGTCGTGTCGTGTCGTGTCGTGTCGTGTCGTGTCGTGTCGTGTCGTGTCGTGTCGTGTCGTGTCGTGTCGTGTCGTGTCGTGTCGTGTCGTGTCGTGTCGTGTCGTGTCGTGTCGTGTCGTGTCGTGTCGTGTCGTGTCGTGTCGTGTCGTGTCGTGTCGTGTCGTGTCGTGTCGTGTCGTGTCGTGTCGTGTCGTGTCGTGTCGCGTCGTGTCGCGTCGTGTCGCGTCGCGTCGTGTCGTTTCGTGTCGTGTCGTGTCGTGTCGTGTCGCGTCGGGTCGCGTCGTTGTCGCGTCGTGTGCGTCGTGTCGCGTCGTGTCGCGTCGTTTTTGCGTCGTTGTCGCGTCGTGGTCGCTTCGTTGTCGCGTAGTTGTCGCGTCGTTGTCGCGTCGTTGTCGCGTCGTGTCGCGTCGTGTCGCGTCGTGTCGCGTCGTGTCGCGTCGTGTCGCGTCGTGTCGCGTCGCGTCGTGTCGCGTCGCGTCGTGTCGCGTTGTGTCGTGTCGTGTCGTGTCGGGTCGTGTCGGGTCGTGTCGCGTCGTTGTCGCGTCGTTGTCGCTTCGTTGTCGCGTCGTGTCGTGTCGCGTCGTGTCGCGTCGTGTCGCGTCGTGTCGTGTCGCGTTGTGTCGCGTTGTGTCGCGTTGTGTCGCGTCGTGTCGCGTCGTGTCGCGTCGTGTCGAGTCGCGTCGTGTCGCGTCGCGTCGTGGTTCGTCGTGTCGCGTCGTGTCGCGTGATGTCGCGTGATAATAATAATAATAATAATAATAATAATAATAATAATAATAATAATAATAATAATAATAGCACTTTATTGCCCAACAGACATAGTCCCTTTACAGAGCAATATACAATATTAAATAAAATAAATCAAAAGCTTGAGCAGAGATTAGAGGACAAAGATACAATTTGATATATTTTATTATAAATTCTCATTGAAATAACTAGTATCTATAGTAACACAACTAAAAGAGCTTCTACAGGCAAACAAAACACAACCACCTGTCGAGAGTCCAGTATCACGTAAATTTCGGTCCTTCCTGTACACTTTAAACTCATCTGGGAATATTTCAGTGCTCAAGACGTCCGGTCGCAGCCATGTTTCCGTGAGACAAATTATATCATATTCGGAATCGCTAACATACGTAAAAACACTGTCAATTTTTGTATTTATGCCTCTCACGTTCTGGTATAGGCATACCAAACCATCTAGACTGTTGGGCGCTTGATGTTTAAATCTACAATTCCGGCTATTCCGTTTCTGTACCTGATAGTAACTTCTTCGCCTTTATTTTTCCTTTCAGTCACCTCAGCTCTCAAGTTTTTCAAATTCTTCAACTGTGCAGCAGTCAGATCAGCCTCTATGTAGACATTTTTCCCTTTTGTAAGACTTTTCTTGTCCTTCAAAATTGACACAGCATCTTCACTACAATTCAGAATTACTTTTAGTGGTCTATAACCGTTTTTGTTTCGGTTGCCCATTCTTACTGCTTTCACAATTTGGGGTTTACCGGAGGATAAGACTTCCGTGATCTCCTTAATTTTTCTCAAATCTGAGTCCTTTACTGATTTATTATCCGTGTCCTCCGATAGATTGAAGAACATTACATTATTGGCCTTGATCTGCCTCTCTTGAATTTCTTTCAGGATTTCTTCCTCTGGCACGCTGGACCCCATAGATGTCTGTGCTTTGAGTGCATTCAGTTCCGATTCCAATTTTTCAATTTTTGCAATGAGCTTGAGGACAAGCTTGACACCCATCTGGCAGTCATCACAGTAGTACCTTAGGAGCCTTTTGCCCTTGAGGTCCATGACTCTGATTTCCGAAGCACTGAGGCCAGAGCAGTCTCTGTGAACCAACCTAGCACAGCTGTCACAAGGTAACGCCAAATCATCCTCAGCAATTCTTACTTTGCATTTAGCACAGACCATAATGAAATATTTGTAGCACACCACTGGTATTTGTTTAGGTGGACATTTACTAACAGAAAAATCACTATAAGATGAGAGCGATCAAAGGGTCGAGTAATCTGATACAATAAGTCCTTGGATGTCTATTCCAATCAAAATGTTTCTTTTATGATTCACTCGCGATTTTTTTCGATTTACTGACGTCACAGATCCAGGAAATAAAAGGAAATGCAAAACTTAATCTCACTTTTTTTAAAAACACTTGTTGGACATTTCTGCGTTTGCTTCTGTTTTTTGCAAATAGTTGCAGCTATCCATCAACATATGTTCAATAAAATCTATTCTCTACGCCACTGTGACAGCAGAATTTTGCTATGAACAATCACAAGCCAGGCAGACCAGGAGAGTTTTTGTGGTAATTTTTTATGTGTTGCTCGATATTCAGAATAACTGCGTATATTGGAATTTATCAAATTACCAAAATATCAGGGAAGATCGTAGAATCAATTTAGACTTATAATAATCAGCACAAGTGTCGCGTTGTGTCGCGTTGTGTCGCGTTGTGTCGCGTCGTGTCGCGTCGTGTCGCGTCGTGTCGCGTCGTGTCGCGTCGTTTCGCGTCGTGACGTGTCGCGTCGTGTCGCATCGTGTCGCGTCGTGTCGCGTCGTGTCGCGTCGTGTCGCGTTGTGTCGCGTTGTGTCGGGTTGTGTCGCGTCGTGTCGCGTCGTTTTCGCGTCGTTGTCGCGTCGTGGTCGCGTCGTTGTCGCGTCGTTGTCGCGTCGTTGTCGCGTCGTGTCGCGTCGTGTCGCCTCGTGTCGCGTCGTTGTCGCGTCGTTGTCGCGTCGTTGTCGCGTCGTTGTCGCGTCGTTGTCGCGTCGTTGTCGCGTCGTTGTCGCGTCGTTGTCGCGTCGTTGTCGCGTCGATGTCGCGTCGATGTCGCGTCGTTGTCGCGTCGTGTCGTGTCAAGTCGTGTCGCGTCGTGTCGCGTCGTGTCGCGTCGGGTCGTGTCGCGTCGTGTCGCATCGTGTCGCGTCGTGTCGCGTCGTGTCGCCTCGTGTCGCGTTGTGTCGCGTTGTGTCGCGTTGTGTCGCGTTGTGTCGCGTTGTGTCGCGTTGTGTCGCGTTGTGTCGCGTTGTGTCGCGTTGTGTCGCGTTGTGTCGCGTTGTGTCGCGTTGTGTCGCGTTGTGTCGCGTTGTGTCGCGTTGTGTCGGGTTGTATCGCGTTGTGTCGTGTTGTGTCGTGTTGTGTCGTGTTGTGTCGTGTTGTGTCGTGTTGTGTCGTGTTGTGTCGTGTTGTGTCGTGTTGTGTCGTGTTGTGTCGTGTTGTGTCGTGTTGTGTCGTGTTGTGTCGTGTTGTGTCGTGTTGTGTCGTGTTGTGTCGTGTTGTGTCGTGTTGTGTCGTGTCGTGTCGTGTCGTGTCGTGTCGTGTCGTGTCGTGTCGTGTCGTGTCGTGTCGTGTCGTGTCGTGTCGTGTCGTGTCGTGTCGTGTCGTGTCGTGTCGTGTCGTGTCGTGTCGTGTCGTGTCGTGTCGTGTCGTGTCGTGTCGTGTCGTGTCGTGTCGTGTCGTGTCGTGTCGTGTCGTGTCGTGTCGTGTCGTGTCGTGTCGTGTCGTGTCGTGTCGTGTCGTGTCGTGTCGTGTCGTGTCGTGTCGTGTCGTGTCGTGTCGTGTCGTGTCGTGTCGTGTCGTGTCGTGTCGTGTCGTGTCGTGTCGTGTCGTGTCGTGTCGTGTCGTGTCGTGTCGTGTCGTGTCGTGTCGTGTCGTGTCGTGTCGTGTCGTGTCGTGTCGTGTCGTGTCGTGTCGCGTCGTGTCGTGTCGTGTCGTGTCGTGTCGTGTCGTGTCGTGTCGCGTCGTTGTCGCGTCGTTGTCGCGTCGTGTCGCGTCGTGTCGCGTCGTGTCGCGTCGTGTCGCGTCGTGTCGCGTCATGTCGCGTCGTGTCGCGTCGCGTCCTGTCGCGTCGTGTCGTGTCGTGTCGTGTCGGGTCGTGTCGCGTAGTGTCGTGTCGTGTCGTGTCGGGTCGTGTCGCGTAGTGTCGTGTCGCGTCGTTGTCGCGTCGTTGTCGCGTCGTTGTCGCGTCGTGTCGTGTCGCGTCGTGTCGCGTCGTGTCGCGTCGTGTCGCGTGGTGTCGTGTCGCGTTTTGTCGCGTTGTGTCGCGTTGTGTCGCGTTGTGTCGCGTCGTGTCGTGTCGTGTCGTGTCGTGTCGTGTCGTGTCGTGTCGTGTCGTGTCGCGTCGTTGTCGCGTCGTTGTCACGTCGTGTCGCGTCGTGTCGCGTCGTGTCGCGTCGTGTCGCGTCGTGTCGCGTCGTGTCGCGTCATGTCGCGTCGTGTCGCGTCGCGTCGTGTCGCGTCGTGTCGTGTCGTGTCGTGTCGGGTCGTGTCGCGTAGTGTCGTGTCGCGTCGTTGTCGCGTCGTTGTCGCGTCGTTGTCGCGTCGTGTCGTGTCGCGTCGTGTCGCGTCGTGTCGCGTCGTGTCGCGTGGTGTCGTGTCGCGTTTTGTCGCGTTGTGTCGCGTTGTGTCGCGTTGTGTCGCGTCGTGTCGCGTCGTGTCGCGTCATGTCGTGTCGCGTCGTGTCGCGTCGTGTCGAGTCGCGTCTTGTCGCGTCGCGTCGTGGTTCGTCGTGTCGCGTCGTGTCGCGTGATGTCGCGTGATAATAATAATAATAATAATAATAATAATAATAATAATAATAATAATAATAATAATAATAATAATAATAATAATAATAATAATAATAGCACTTTATTGCCCAACAGACATAGTCTCTTTACAGAGCAATATACAATATTAAATAAAATAAATCAAAAGCTTGAGCAGAGATTAGAGGACAAAGATACAATTTGATATATTTTATTATAAATTCTCATTGAAATAACTAGTATCTATAGTAACACAACTAAAAGAGCTTCTACAGGCAAACAAAACACAACCACCTGTCGAGAGTCCAGTATCACGTAAATTTCGGTCCTTCCTGTACACTTTAAACTCATCTGGGAATATTTCAGTGCTCAAGACGTCCGGTCGCAGCCATGTTTCCGTGAGACAAATTATATCATATTCGGAATCGCTAACACACGTAAAAACACTGTCAATTTTTGTATTTATGCCTCTCACGTTCTGGTATAGGCATACCAAACCATCTAGACTGTTGGGCGCTTGATGTTTAAATCTACAATTCCGGGTATTCCGTTTCTGTACCTGATAGTAACTTCTTCGCCTTTATTTTTCCTTTCAGTCACCTCAGCTCTCAAGTTTTTCAAATTCTTCAACTGTGCAGCAGTCAGACCAGCCTCTATGTAGACATTTTTCCCTTTTGTAAGACTTTTCTTGTCCTTCAAAATTGACACAGCATCTTCACTACAATTCAGAATTACTTTTAGTGGTCTATAACCGTTTTTGTTTCGGTTGCCCATTCTTACTGCTTTCACAATTTGGGGTTTACCGGAGGATAAGACTTCCGTGATCTCCTTAATTTTTCTCAAATCTGAGTCCTTTACTGATTTATTATCCGTGTCCTCCGATAGATTGAAGAACATTACATTATTGGCCTTGATCTGCCTCTCTTGAATTTCTTTCAGGATTTCTTCCTCTGGCACGCTGGACCCCATAGATGTCTGTGCTTTGAGTGCATTCAGTTCCGATTCCAATTTTTCAATTTTTGCAATGAGCTTGAGGACAAGCTTAACACCCATCTGGCAGTCATCACAGTAGTACCTTAGGAGCCTTTTGCCCTTGAGGTCCATGACTCTGATTTCCGAAGCACTGAGGCCAGAGCAGTCTCTGTGAACCAACCTAGCACAGCTGTCACAAGGCAACGCCAAATCATCCTCAGCAATTCTTACTTTGCATTTAGCACAGACCATAATGAAATATTTGTAGCACACCACTGGTATTTGTTTAGGTGGACATTTAATAACAGAAAAATCACTATAAGATGAGAGCGATCAAAGGGTCGTGTAATCTGGTACAATAAGTCCTTGGATGTCTATTCCAATCAAAATGTTTCTTTTATGATTCACTCGCGATTTTTTTCGATTTAATGACGTCACAGATCCAGGAAATAAAAGGAAATGCAAAACTTAATCTCACTTTTTTAAAAACACTTGTTGGACATTTCTGCGTTTGTTTCTGTTTTTTGCAAATAATTGCAGCTATCCATCAACATATGTTCAATAAAATCTATTCTCTACGCCACTGTGACAGCAGAATTTTGCTATGAACAATCACAAGCCAGGCAGACCAGGAGAGTTTTTGTGGTAATTTTTTATGTGTTGCTCGATATTCAGAATAACTGCGTATATTGGAATTTATCAAATTACCAAAATATCAGGGAAGATCGTAGAATCAATTTAGACTTATAATAATCAGCACAAGTGTCGCGTTGTGTCGCGTTGTGTCGCGTTGTGTCGCGTCGTGTCGCGTCGTGTCGCGTCGTGTCGCGTCGTGTCGCGTCGTGTCGCGTAGTGTCGCGTCGTGTCGCGTCGTGTCGCGTCGTGTCGCGTCGTGTCGCGCCGTGTCGCGTCGTGTCGCGTCGTGTCGCGTCGTGTCGCGTCGTGTCGTGTCGCGTCGTGTCGCGTCGTGTCGTGTCGTGTCGTGTCGTGTCGTGTCGTGTCGTGTCGTGTCGTGTCGTGTCGTTTCCGTGAGACAAATTATATCATATTCGGAATCGCTAACATACGTAAAAACACTGTCAATTTTTGTATTTATGCCTCTCACGTTCTGGTATAGGCATACCAAACCATCTAGACTGTTGGGCGCTTGATGTTTAAATCTACAATTCCGGGTATTCCGTTTCTGTACCTGATAGTAACTTCTTCGCCTTTATTTTTCCTTTCAGTCACCTCAGCTCTCAAGTTTTTCAAATTCTTCAACTGTGCAGCAGTCAGATCAGCCTCTATGTAGACATTTTTCCCTTTTGTAAGACTTTTCTTGTCCTTCAAAATTGACACAGCATCTTCACTACAATTCAGAATTACTTTTAGTGGTCTATAACCGTTTTTGTTTCGGTTGCCCATTCTTACTGCTTTCACAATTTGGGGTTTACCGGAGGATAAGACTTCCGTGATCTCCTTAATTTTTCTCAAATCTGAGTCCTTTACTGATTTATTATCCGTGTCCTCCGATAGATTGAAGAACATTACATTATTGGCCTTGATCTGCCTCTCTTGAATTTCTTTCAGGATTTCTTCCTCTGGCACGCTGGACCCCATAGATGTCTGTGCTTTGAGTGCATTCAGTTCCGATTCCAATTTTTCAATTTTTGCAATGAGCTTGAGGACAAGCTTAACACCCATCTGGCAGTCATCACAGTAGTACCTTAGGAGCCTTTTGCCCTTGAGGTCCATGACTCTGATTTCCGAAGCACTGAGGCCAGAGCAGTCTCTGTGAACCAACCTAGCACAGCTGTCACAAGGCAACGCCAAATCATCCTCAGCAATTCTTACTTTGCATTTAGCACAGACCATAATGAAATATTTGTAGCACACCACTGGTATTTGTTTAGGTGGACATTTACTAACAGAAAAATCACTATAAGATGAGAGCGATCAAAGGGTCGTGTAATCTGGTACAATAAGTCCTTGGATGTCTATTCCAATCAAAATGTTTCTTTTATGATTCACTCGCGATTTTTTTCGATTTAATGACGTCACAGATCCAGGAAATAAAAGGAAATGCAAAACTTAATCTCACTTTTTTTAAAAACACTTGTTGGACATTTCTGCGTTTGTTTCTGTTTTTTGCAAATAGTTGCAGCTATCCATCAACATATGTTCAATAAAATCTATTCTCTACGCCACTGTGACAGCAGAATTTTGCTATGAACAATCACAAGCCAGGCAGACCAGGAGAGTTTTTGTGGTAATTTTTTATGTGTTGCTCGATATTCAGACTAACTGCGTATATTGGAATTTATCAAATTACCAAAATATCAGGGAAGATCGTAGAATCAATTTAGACTTATAATAATCAGCACAAGTGTCGCGTTGTGTCGCGTTGTGTCGCGTCGTGTCGCGTCGTGTGGCGTCGTGTCGCGTCGTGTCGCGTCGTGTCGCGTCGTGTCGCGTCGTGTCGCGTCGTGTCGCGTCGTGTCGCGTCGTGTCGCGTCGTGTCGCGTCGTGTCGCGTCGTGTCGCGTCGTGTCGCGTCGTGTCGCGTCGTGTCGTGTCGCGTCGTGTCGCGTCGTGTCGTGTCGTGTCGTGTCGTGTCGTGTCGTGTCGTGTCGTGTCGTGTCGTGTCGTGTCGTGTCGTGTCGTGTCGTGTCGTGTCGTGTCGTGTCGTGTCGTGTCGTGTCGTGTCGTGTCGTGTCGTGTCGTGTCGTGTCGTGTCGTGTCGTGTCGTGTCGTGTCGTGTCGTGTCGTGTCGTGTCGTGTCGTGTCGTGTCGTGTCGTGTCGTGTCGTGTCGTGTCGTGTCGTGTCGTGTCGTGTCGTGTCGTGTCGTGTCGTGTCGTGTCGTGTCGTGTCGTGTCGTGTCGTGTCGTGTCGTGTCGTGTCGTGTCGTGTCGTGTCGTGTCGTGTCGTGTCGTGTCGTGTCGTGTCGTGTCGTGTCGTGTCGTGTCGCGTCGTGTCGCGTCGTGTCGCGTCGCGTCGTGTCGTTTCGTGTCGTGTCGTGTCGTGTCGTGTCGCGTCGGGTCGCGTCGTTGTCGCGTCGTGTGCGTCGTGTCGCGTCGTGTCGCGTCGTTTTTGCGTCGTTGTCGCGTCGTGGTCGCTTCGTTGTCGCGTAGTTGTCGCGTCGTTGTCGCGTCGTTGTCGCGTCGTGTCGCGTCGTGTCGCGTCGTGTCGCGTCGTGTCGCGTCGTGTCGCGTCGCGTCGTGTCGCGTTGTGTCGTGTCGTGTCGTGTCGGGTCGTGTCGGGTCGTGTCGCGTCGTTGTCGCGTCGTTGTCGCTTCGTTGTCGCGTCGTGTCGTGTCGCGTCGTGTCGCGTCGTGTCGCGTCGTGTCGTGTCGCGTTGTGTCGCGTTGTGTCGCGTTGTGTCGCGTCGTGTCGCGTCGTGTCGCGTCGTGTCGAGTCGCGTCGTGTCGCGTCGCGTCGTGGTTCGTCGTGTCGCGTCGTGTCGCGTGATGTCGCGTGATAATAATAATAATAATAATAATAATAATAATAATAATAATAATAATAATAATAATAATAATAATAATAATAGCACTTTATTGCCCAACAGACATAGTCCCTTTACAGAGCAATATACAATATTAAATAAAATAAATCAAAAGCTTGAGCAGAGATTAGAGGACAAAGATACAATTTGATATATTTTATTATAAATTCTCATTGAAATAACTAGTATCTATAGTAACACAACTAAAAGAGCTTCTACAGGCAAACAAAACACAACCACCTGTCGAGAGTCCAGTATCACGTAAATTTCGGTCCTTCCTGTACACTTTAAACTCATCTGGGAATATTTCAGTGCTCAAGACGTCCGGTCGCAGCCATGTTTCCGTGAGACAAATTATATCATATTCGGAATCGCTAACATACGTAAAAACACTGTCAATTTTTGTATTTATGCCTCTCACGTTCTGGTATAGGCATACCAAACCATCTAGACTGTTGGGCGCTTGATGTTTAAATCTACAATTCCGGGTATTCCGTTTCTGTACCTGATAGTAACTTCTTCGCCTTTATTTTTCCTTTCAGTCACCTCAGCTCTCAAGTTTTTCAAATTCTTCAACTGTGCAGCAGTCAGATCAGCCTCTATGTAGACATTTTTCCCTTTTGTAAGACTTTTCTTGTCCTTCAAAATTGACACAGCATCTTCACTACAATTCAGAATTACTTTTAGTGGTCTATAACCGTTTTTGTTTCGGTTGCCCATTCTTACTGCTTTCACAATTTGGGGTTTACCGGAGGATAAGACTTCCGTGATCTCCTTAATTTTTCTCAAATCTGAGTCCTTTACTGATTTATTATCCGTGTCCTCCGATAGATTGAAGAACATTACATTATTGGCCTTGATCTGCCTCTCTTGAATTTCTTTCAGGATTTCTTCCTCTGGCACGCTGGACCCCATAGATGTCTGTGCTTTGAGTGCATTCAGTTCCGATTCCAATTTTTCAATTTTTGCAATGAGCTTGAGGACAAGCTTGACACCCATCTGGCAGTCATCACAGTAGTACCTTAGGAGCCTTTTGCCCTTGAGGTCCATGACTCTGATTTCCGAAGCACTGAGGCCAGAGCAGTCTCTGTGAACCAACCTAGCACAGCTGTCACAAGGTAACGCCAAATCATCCTCAGCAATTCTTACTTTGCATTTAGCACAGACCATAATGAAATATTTGTAGCACACCACTGGTATTTGTTTAGGTGGACATTTACTAACAGAAAAATCACTATAAGATGAGAGCGATCAAAGGGTCGTGTAATCTGGTACAATAAGTCCTTGGATGTCTATTCCAATCAAAATGTTTCTTTTATGATTCACTCGCGATTTTTTTCGATTTACTGACGTCACAGATCCAGGAAATAAAAGGAAATGCAAAACTTAATCTCACTTTTTTTAAAAACACTTGTTGGACATTTCTGCGTTTGTTTCTGTTTTTTGCAAATAGTTGCAGCTATCCATCAACATATGTTCAATAAAATCTATTCTCTACGCCACTGTGACAGCAGAATTTTGCTATGAACAATCACAAGCCAGGCAGACCAGGAGAGTTTTTGTGGTAATTTTTTATGTGTTGCTCGATATTCAGACTAACTGCGTATATTGGAATTTATCAAATTACCAAAATATCAGGGAAGATCGTAGAATCAATTTAGACTTATAATAATCAGCACAAGTGTCGCGTTGTGTCGCGTTGTGTCGCGTTGTGTCGCGTTGTGTCGCGTCGTGTCGCGTCGTGTCGCGTCGTGTCGCGTCGTGTCGCGTCGTGTCGCGTCGTGTCGCGTCGTTTCGCGTCGTGACGTGTCGCGTCGTGTCGCATCGTGTCGCGTCGTGTCGCGTCGTGTCGCGTCGTGTCGCGTTGTGTCGCGTTGTGTCGGGTTGTGTCGCGTCGTGTCGCGTCGTTTTCGCGTCGTTGTCGCGTCGTGGTCGCGTCGTTGTCGCGTCGTTGTCGCGTCGTTGTCGCGTCGTTGTCGCGTCGTTGTCGCGTCGTTGTCGCGTCGTTGTCGCGTCGTTGTCGCGTCGTTGTCGCGTCGATGTCGCGTCGATGTCGCGTCGTTGTCGCGTCGTGTCGCGTCGTGTCGTGTCGCGTCGTGTCGCGTCGTGTCGCGTCGGGTCGTGTCGCGTCGTGTCGCATCGTGTCGCGTCGTGTCGCGTCGTGTCGCGTTGTGTCGCGTTGTGTCGCGTTGTGTCGCGTTGTGTCGCGTTGTGTCGCGTTGTGTCGCGTTGTGTCGCGTTGTGTCGCGTTGTGTCGCGTTGTGTCGCCTTGTGTCGCGTTGTGTCGCGTTGTGTCGCGTTGTGTCGCGTTGTGTCGCGTTGTGTCGGGTTGTATCGCGTTGTGTCGCGTTGTGTCGTGTTGTGTCGCGTTGTGTCGTGTTGTGTCGTGTTGTGTCGTGTTGTGTCGTGTTGTGTCGTGTTGTGTCGTGTTGTGTCGTGTGGTGTCGTGTCGTGTCGTGTCGTGTCGTGTCGTGTCGTGTCGTGTCGTGTCGTGTCGTGTCGTGTCGTGTCGTGTCGTGTCGTGTCGTGTCGTGTCGTGTCGTGTCGTGTCGTGTCGTGTCGTGTCGTGTCGTGTCGTGTCGTGTCGTGTCGTGTCGTGTCGTGTCGTGTCGTGTCGTGTCGTGTCGTGTCGTGTCGTGTCGTGTCGTGTCGTGTCGTGTCGTGTCGTGTCGTGTCGTGTCGTGTCGTGTCGTGTCGTGTCGTGTCGTGTCGTGTCGTGTCGTGTCGTGTCGTGTCGTGTCGTGTCGTGTCGTGTCGTGTCGTGTCGTGTCGTGTCGTGTCGTGTCGTGTCGTGTCGTGTCGTGTCGTGTCGTGTCGTGTCGTGTCGTGTCGTGTCGTGTCGTGTCGTGTCGTGTCGTGTCGTGTCGTGTCGTGTCGTGTCGTGTCGTGTCGTGTCGTGTCGTGTCGTGTCGTGTCGTGTCGTGTCGTGTCGTGTCGTGTCGTGTCGTGTCGTGTCGTGTCGTGTCGTGTCGTGTCGTGTCGTGTCGTGTCGTGTCGTGTCGTGTCGTGTCGTGTCGTGTCGTGTCGTGTCGTGTCGTGTCGTGTCGTGTCGTGTCGTGTCGTGTCGTGTCGTGTCGTGTCGTGTCGTGTCGTGTCGTGTCGTGTCGTGTCGTGTCGTGTCGTGTCGTGTCGTGTCGTGTCGTGTCGTGTCGTGTCGTGTCGTGTCGTGTCGTGTCGTGTCGTGTCGTGTCGTGTCGTGTCGTGTCGTGTCGTGTCGTGTCGTGTCGTGTCGTGTCGTGTCGTGTCGTGACGTGTCGTGACGTGTCGTGTCGTGTCGCGTCGTGTCGCGTCGTGTCGCGTCGTTGTCGCGTCGTTGTCGCGTCGTTGTCGCGTCGTGTCGCGTCGTGTCGCGTCGTGTCGCGTCGCGTCGTGTCGTGTCGTGTCGTGTCGTGTCGTGTCGTGTCGTGTCGTGTCGTGTCGTGTCGTGTCGTGTCGTGTCGTGTCGTGTCGTGTCGTGTCGTGTCGTGTCGTGTCGTGTCGTGTCGTGTCGTGTCGTGTCGTGTCGTGTCGTGTCGTGTCGTGTCGTGTCGTGTCGTGTCGTGTCGTGTCGTGTCGTGTCGTGTCGTGTCGTGTCGTGTCGTGTCGTGTCGTGTCGTGTCGTGTCGTGTCGTGTCGTGTCGTGTCGTGTCGTGTCGTGTCGTGTCGTGTCGTGTCGTGTCGTGTCGTGTCGTGTCGTGTCGTGTCGTGTCGTGTCGTGTCGTGTCGTGTCGTGTCGTGTCGTGTCGTGTCGTGTCGTGTCGTGTCGTGTCGTGTCGTGTCGTGTCGTGTCGTGTCGTGTCGTGTCGTGTCGTGTCGTGTCGTGTCGTGTCGTGTCGTGTCGTGTCGTGTCGTGTCGTGTCGTGTCGTGTCGTGTCGTGTCGTGTCGTGTCGTGTCGTGTCGTGTCGTGTCGTGTCGTGTCGTGTCGTGTCGTGTCGTGTCGTGTCGTGTCGTGTCGTGTCGTGTCGTGTCGTGTCGTGTCGTGTCGTGTCGTGTCGTGTCGTGTCGTGTCGTGTCGTGTCGTGTCGTGTCGTGTCGTGTCGTGTCGTGTCGTGTCGTGTCGTGTCGTGTCGTGTCGTGTCGTGTCGTGTCGTGTCGTGTCGTGTCGTGTCGTGTCGTGTCGTGTCGTGTCGTGTCGTGTCGTGTCGTGTCGTGTCGTGTCGTGTCGTGTCGTGTCGTGTCGTGTCGTGTCGTGTCGTGTCGTGTCGTGTCGTGTCGTGTCGTGTCGTGTCGTGTCGTGTCGTGTCGTGTCGTGTCGTGTCGTGTCGTGTCGTGTCGTGTCGTGTCGTGTCGTGTCGTGTCGTGTCGTGTCGTGTCGTGTCGTGTCGTGTCGTGTCGTGTGGTGTCGTGTGGTGTCGTGTGGTGTCGTGTGGTGTCGTGTGGTGTCGTGTGGTGTCGTGTTGTGTGGTGTTGTGTTGTGTTGTGTTGTGTTGTGTTGTGTTGTGTTGTGTTGTGTTGTGTTGTGTTGTGTTGTGTTGTGTTGTGTTGTGTTGTGTTGTGTTGTGTTGTGTTGTGTTGTGTTGTGTTGTGTTGTGTTGTGTTGTGTTGTATTGTGTTGTGTTGTGTTGTGTTGTGTTGTGTTGTGTTGTGTTGTGTTGTGTTGTGTTGTGTTGTGTTGTGTTGTGTTGTGTTGTGTTGTGTTGTGTTGTGTTGTGTTGTGTTGTGTTGTGTTGTGTTGTGTTGTGTTGTGTTGTGTTGTGTTGTGTTGTGTTGTGTTGTGTTGTGTTGTGTTGTGTTGTGTTGTGTTGTGTTGTGTTGTGTTGTGTTGTGTTGTGTTGTGTTGTGTTGTGTTGTGTTGTGTTGTGTTGTGTTGTGTTGTGTTGTGTTGTGTTGTGTTGTGTTGTGTTGTGTTGTGTTGTGTTGTGTTGTGTTGTGTTGTGTTGTGTTGTGTTGTGTTGTGTTGTGTTGTGTTGTGTTGTGTTGTGTTGTGTTGTGTTGTGTTGTGTTGTGTCGCGTTGTGTCGCGTTGTGTCGGGTTGTGTCGCGTTGTGTCGCGTTGTGTCGTGTTGTGTCGCGTTGTGTCGTGTTGTGTCGTGTTGTGTCGTGTTGTGTCGTGTTGTGTCGTGTTGTGTCGTGTTGTGTCGTGTTGTGTCGTGTTGTGTCGTGTTGTGTCGTGTTGTGTCGTGTTGTGTCGTGTTGTGTCGTGTTGTGTCGTGTTGTGTCGTGTTGTGTCGTGTTGTGTCGTGTTGTGTCGTGTTGTGTCGTGTTGTGTCGTGTTGTGTCGTGTTGTGTCGTGTTGTGTCGTGTTGTGTCGTGTTGTGTCGTGTTGTGTCGTGTTGTGTCGTGTTGTGTCGTGTTGTGTCGTGTTGTGTCGTGTTGTGTTGTTGTGTCGTGTTGTGTCGTGTTGTGTGGTGTTGTGTTGTGTTGTGTTGTGTTGTGTTGTGTTGTGTTGTGTTGTGTTGTGTTGTGTTGTGTTGTGTTGTGTTGTGTTGTGTTGTGTTGTGTTGTGTTGTGTTGTGTTGTGTTGTGTTGTGTTGTGTTGTGTTGTGTTGTGTTGGGTCGTGTTGGGTCGTGTCGCGTCGTTGTCTCGTCGTTGTCGCGTCGTGTCGCGTCGTGTCGCGTCGTGTCGCGTCGTGTCGCGTCATGTCGTGTCGCGTCGTGTCGCGTCGTGTCGCGTGATGTCGCATGATGTCGCGTGATGTCGCGTGATGTCACGTGATGTCGCGTGATGTCGCGTTATGTCTCGTTATGTCGCGTTGTGTCGCGTTGTGTCGCGTTGTGTCTCGTTGTGTCGTGTTGTGTCGTATTGTGTCGCGTTGTGTCGTGTTGTGTCGTGTTGTGTCTCGTTGTGTCGTGTTGTGTCGTGTTGTGTCGTGTTGTGTGGTGTTGTGTTGTGTTGTGTTGTGTTGTGTTGTGTTGTGTTGTGTTGTGTTGTGTCGTGTCGTGTCGTGTCGTGTCGTGTCGTGTCGTGTCGTGTCGTGTCGTGTCGTGTCGTGTCGTGTCGTGTCGTGTCGTGTCGTGTCGTGTCGTGTCGTGTCGTGTCGTGTCGTGTCGTGTCGTGTCGTGTCGTGTCGTGTCGTGTCGTGTCGTGTCGTGTCGTGTCGTGTCGTGTCGTGTCGTGTCGTGTCGTGTCGTGTCGTGTCGTGTCGTGTCGTGTCGTGTCGTGACGTGTCGTGTCGTGTCGTGTCGTGTCGTGTCGTGTCGTGTCGTGTCGTGTCGTGTCGTGTCGTGTCGTGTCGTGTCGTGTCGTGTCGTGTCGTGTCGTGTCGTGTCGTGTCGTGTCGTGTCGTGTCGTGTCGTGTCGTGTCGTGTCGTGTCGTGTCGTGTCGTGTCGTGTCGTGTCGTGTCGGGTCGTGTCGTGTCGCGTCGTGTCGCGTCGTTTTCGCGTCGTTGTCGCGTCGTGTCGCGTCGTTGTCGCGTCGTGTCGCGTCGTGTCGCGTCGTGTCGCGTCGTGTCGCGTCGTGTCGCGTCGTGTCGCGTCGTGTCGCGTCGTGTCGCGTCGTGTCGCGTCGTGTCGCGTCGCGTCGCGTCGCGTCGTGTCGTGTCGTGTCGTGTCGTGTCGTGTCGTGTCGTGTCGCGTCGGGTCGCGTCGTTGTCGCGTCGTTGTCGCGTCGTGTGCGTCGTGTCGCGTCGTGTCGCGTCGTGTCGCGTCGTTTTCGCGTCGTTGTCGCGTCGTGGTCGCGTCGTAGTCGCGTCGTTGTCGCGTCGTTGTCGCGTCGTGTCGCGTCGTGTCGCCTCGTGTCGCGTCGTTGTCGCGTCGTGTCGCGTCGCGTCGTGTCGTGTCGTGTCGTGTCGTGTCGTGTCGTGTCGTGTCGTGTCGTGTCGCGTCGGGTCGCGTCGTTGTCGCGTCGTTGTCGCGTCGTGTGCGTCGTGTCGCGTCGTGTCGCGTCGTGTCGCGTCGTTGTCGCGTCGTTGTCGCGTCGTGGTCGCGTCGTTGTCGCGTCGTTGTCGCGTCGTTGTCGCGTCGTGTCGCGTCGTGTCGCCTCGTGTCGCGTCGTTGTCGCGTCGTTGTCGCGTCGTTGTCGCGTCGTTGTCGCGTCGTTGTCGCGTCGTTGTCGCGTCGTTGTCGCGTCGATGTCGCGTCGTTGTCGCGTCGTGTAGCTTCGTGTCGCGTCGTTGTCGCGTCGTTGTCGCGTCGTTGTCGCGTCGTTGTCGCGTCGTTGTCGCGTCGTTGTCGCGTCGTTGTCGCGTCGTTGTCGCGTCGATGTCGCGTCGTGTCGCGTCGTTGTCGCGTCGTTGTCGCGTCGTGTCGCGTCGTTGTCGCGTCGTTGTCGCGTCGTGTCGCGTCGTGTCGCGTCGTGTCGCGTCGCGTCGTGTCGCGTCGTGTCGTGTCGTGTCGTGTCGGGTCGTGTCGCGTAGTGTCATGTCGCGTCGTTGTCGCGTCGTTGTCGCGTCGTGTCGTGTCGCGTCGTGTCGCGTCGTGTCGCGTCGTGTCGCGTCGTGTCGCGTCGTGTCGTGTCGCGTTGTGTCGCGTTGTGTCGCGTTGTGTCGCGTTGTGTCGCGTCGTGTCGCGTCGTGTCGCGTCGTGTCGCGTCATGTCGTGTCGCGTCGTGTCGCGTCGTGTCGAGTCGCGTCGTGGTTCGTCGTGTCGCGTCGTGTCGCGTGATGTCGCGTGATAATAATAATAATAATAATAATAATAATAATAATAATAATAATAATAATAATAATAATAATAATAATAATAATAATAATAATAATAATAATAATAATAATAATAATAATAATAATAATAATAATAATAATAATAATAATAATAATAATAATAATAATAATAATAATAATAATAATAATAATAATAATAATAATAATAATAATAATAATAATAATAATAATAATAATAATAATAATAATAATAGCACTTTATTGCCCAACAGACATAGTCCCTTTACAGAGCAATATACAATATTAAATAAAATAAATCAAAAGCTTGAGCAGAGATTAGAGGACAAAGATACAATTTGATATATTTTATTATAAATTCTCATTGAAATAACTAGTATCTATAGTAACACAACTAAAAGAGCTTCTACAGGCAAACAAAACACAACCACCTGTCGAGAGTCCAGTATCACGTAAATTTCGGTCCTTCCTGTACACTTTAAACTCATCTGGGAATATTTCAGTGCTCAAGACGTCCGGTCGCAGCCATGTTTCCGTGAGACAAATTATATCATATTCGGAATCGCTAACATACGTAAAAACACTGTCAATTTTTGTATTTATGCCTCTCACGTTCTGGTATAGGCATACCAAACCATCTAGACTGTTGGGCGCTTGATGTTTAAATCTACAATTCCGGCTATTCCGTTTCTGTACCTGATAGTAACTTCTTCGCCTTTATTTTTCCTTTCAGTCACCTCAGCTCTCAAGTTTTTCAAATTCTTCAACTGTGCAGCAGTCAGATCAGCCTCTATGTAGACATTTTTCCCTTTTGTAAGACTTTTCTTGTCCTTCAAAATTGACACAGCATCTTCACTACAATTCAGAATTACTTTTAGTGGTCTATAACCGTTTTTGTTTCGGTTGCCCATTCTTACTGCTTTCACAATTTGGGGTTTACCGGAGGATAAGACTTCCGTGATCTCCTTAATTTTTCTCAAATCTGAGTCCTTTACTGATTTATTATCCGTGTCCTCCGATAGATTGAAGAACATTACATTATTGGCCTTGATCTGCCTCTCTTGAATTTCTTTCAGGATTTCTTCCTCTGGCACGCTGGACCCCATAGATGTCTGTGCTTTGAGTGCATTCAGTTCCGATTCCAATTTTTCAATTTTTGCAATGAGCTTGAGGACAAGCTTAACACCCATCTGGCAGTCATCACAGTAGTACCTTAGGAGCCTTTTGCCCTTGAGGTCCATGACTCTGATTTCCGAAGCACTGAGGCCAGAGCAGTCTCTGTGAACCAACCTAGCACAGCTGTCACAAGGTAACGCCAAATCATCCTCAGCAATTCTTACTTTGCATTTAGCACAGACCATAATGAAATATTTGTAGCACACCACTGGTATTTGTTTAGGTGGACATTTACTAACAGAAAAATCACTATAAGATGAGAGCGATCAAAGGGTCGTGTAATCTGGTACAATAAGTCCTTGGATGTCTATTCCAATCAAAATGTTTCTTTTATGATTCACTCGCGATTTTTTTCGATTTACTGACGTCACAGATCCAGGAAATAAAAGGAAATGCAAAACTTAATCTCACTTTTTTTAAAAACACTTGTTGGACATTTCTGCGTTTGTTTCTGTTTTTTGCAAATAGTTGCAGCTATCCATCAACATATGTTCAATAAAATCTATTCTCTACGCCACTGTGACAGCAGAATTTTGCTATGAACAATCACAAGCCAGGCAGACCAGGAGAGTTTTTGTGGTAATTTTTTATGTGTTGCTCGATATTCAGAATAACTGCGTATATTGGAATTTATCAAATTACCAAAATATCAGGGAAGATCGTAGAATCAATTTAGACTTATAATAATCAGCACAAGTGTCGCGTTGTGTCGCGTTGTGTCGTGTCGTGTCGCGTCGTGTCGCGTCGTGTCGCGTCGTGTCGCGTCGTGTCGCGTCGTGTCGCGTCGTGTCGCGTCGTTTCGCGTCGTGACGTGTCGCGTCGTGTCGCATCGTGTCGCGTCGTGTCGCGTCGTGTCGCGTCGTGTCGCGTTGTGTCGCGTTGTGTCGGGTTGTGTCGCGTTGTGTCGTGTTGTGTCGTGTTGTGTCGTGTTGTGTCGTGTTGTGTCGTGTCGTGTCGTGTCGTGTCGTGTCGTGTCGTGTCGTGTCGTGTCGTGTCGTGTCGTGTCGTGTCGTGTCGTGTCGTGTCGTGTCGTGTCGTGTCGTGTCGTGTCGTGTCGTGTCGTGTCGTGTCGTGTCGTGTCGTGTCGTGTCGTGTCGTGTCGTGTCGTGTCGTGTCGTGTCGTGTCGTGTCGTGTCGTGTCGCGTCGTGTCGCGTCGGGTCGGGTCGTGTCGTGTCGTGACGTGTCGTGTCGTGTCGTGTCGTGTCGTGTCGTGTCGTGTCGCGTCGTGTCGCGTCGTTTTCGCGTCGTTGTCGTGTCGTGTCGTGTCGTGTCGTGTCGTGTCGTGTCGTGTCGTGTCGTGTCGCGTCGTGTCGCGTCGTGTCGCGTCGCGTCGCGTCGTGTCGTGTCGTGTCGTGTCGTGTCGTGTCGTGTCGTGTCGTGTCGTGTCGTGTCGTGTCGTGTCGTGTCGTGTCGTGTCGTGTCGTGTCGTGTCGTGTCGTGTCGTGTCGTGTCGTGTCGTGTCGTGTCGTGTCGTGTCGTGTCGTGTCGTGTCGTGTCGTGTCGTGTCGTGTCGTGTCGTGTCGTGTCGTGTCGTGTCGTGTCGTGTCGTGTCGTGTCGTGTCGTGTCGTGTCGTGTCGTGTCGTGTCGTGTCGTGTCGTGTCGTGTCGTGTCGTGTCGTGTCGTGTCGTGTCGTGTCGTGTCGTGTCGTGTCGTGTCGTGTCGTGTCGTGTCGTGTCGTGTCGTGTCGTGTCGTGTCGTGTCGTGTCGTGTCGTGTCGTGTCGTGTCGTGTCGTGTCGTGTCGTGTCGTGTCGTGTCGTGTCGTGTCGTGTCGTGTCGCGTCGTGTCGCGTCGTTTTCGCGTCGTTGTCGCGTCGTGTCGCGTCGTTGTCGCGTCGTGTCGCGTCGTGTCGCGTTGTGTCGCGTTATGTCGCGTTGTGTCGCGTTGTGTCGCGTTGTGTCGGGTTGTGTCGCGTTGTGTCGTGTTGTGTCGTATTGTGTCGTGTTGTGTCGTGTTGTGTCGTGTTGTGTCGCGTTGTGTCGCGTTGTGTCGCGTCGTGTCGCGTCGTTTTCGCGTCGTTGTCACGTCGAGTCGCGTCGTGTCGCGTCGTGTCGCGTTGTGTCGCGTCGTGTCGCGTCGTGTCGCGTCGTGTCGCGTCGTGTCGTGTCGTGTCGTGTCGCGTTGTGTCGGGTTGTGTCGCGTTGTGTCGTGTTGTGTCGTATTGTGTCGTGTTGTGTCGTGTTGTGTCGTGTTGTGTCGCGTTGTGTCGCGTTGTGTCGCGTCGTGTCGCGTCGTTTTCGCGTCGTTGTCACGTCGAGTCGCGTCGTGTCGCGTCGTGTCGCGTCGTGTCGCGTCGTGTCGCGTCGTGTCGCGTCGTGTCGCGTCGTGTCGTGTCGTGTCGTGTCGTGTCGTGTCGTGTCGTGTCGTGTCGTGTCGTGTCGTGTCGTGTCGTGTCGTGTCGTGTCGTGTCGTGTCGTGTCGTGTCGTGTCGTGTCGTGTCGTGTCGTGTCGTGTCGCGTCGCGTCGTGGTTCGTCGTGTCGCGTCGTGTCGCGTGATGTCGCGTGATAATAATAATAATAATAATAATAATAATAATAATAATAATAATAATAATAATAATAATAATAATAATAATAATAATAATAATAATAATAATAATAATAATAATAATAATAATAATAATAATAATAGCACTTCATTGCCCAACAGACATAGTCCCTTTACAGAGCAATATAGAATATTAAATAAAATAAATCAAAAGCTTGAGCAGAGATTAGAGGACAAAGATACAATTTGATATATTTTATTATAAATTCTCATTGAAATAACTAGTATCTATAGTAACACAACTAAAAGAGCTTCTACAGGCAAACAAAACACCACCACCTGTCGAGAGTCCAGTATCACGTAAATTTCGGTCCTTCCTGTACACTTGAAACTCATCTGGGAATATTTCAGTGCTCAAGACGTCCGGTCGCAGCCATGTTTCCGTGAGACAAATTATATCATATTCGGAATCGCTAACATACGTAAAAACACTGTCAATTTTTGTATTTATGCCTCTCACGTTCTGGTATAGGCATACCAAACCATCTAGACTGTTGGGCGCTTGATGTTTAAATCTACAATTCCGGGTATTCCGTTTCTGTACCTGATAGTAACTTCTTCGCCTTTATTTTTCCTTTCAGTCACCTCAGCTCTCAAGTTTTTCAAATTCTTCATCTGTGCAGCAGTCAGATCAGCCTCTATGTAGACATTTTTCCCTTTTGTAAGACTTTTCTTGTTCTTCAAAATTGACACAGCATCTTCACTACAATTCAGAATTACTTTTAGTGGTCTATAACCGTTTTTGTTTCGGTTGCCCATTCTTACTGCTTTCACAATTTGGGGTTTACCGGAGGATAAGACTTCCGTGATCTCCTTAATTTTTCTCAAATCTGAGTCCTTTACTGATTTATTATCCGTGTCCTCCCATAGATTGAAGAACATTACATTATTGGCCTTGATCTGCCTCTCTTGAATTTCTTTCAGGATTTCTTCCTCTGGCAGGCTGGACCCCATAGATGTCTGTGCTTTGAGTGCATTCAGTTCCGATTCCAATTTTTCAATTTTTGCAATGAGCTTGAGGACAAGCTTAACACCCATCTGGCAGTCATCACAGTAGTACCTTAGGAGCCTTTTGCCCTTGAGGTCCATGACTCTGATTTCCGAAGCACTGAGGCCAGAGCAGTCTCTGTAAAACCAACCTAGCACAGCTGTCACAAGGCAACGCCAAATCATCCTCAGCAATTCTTACTTTGCATTTAGCACAGACCATAATGAAATATTTGTAGCACACCACTGGTATTTGTTTAGGTGGACATTTACTAACAGAAAAATCACTATAAGATGAGAGCGATCAAAGGGTCGTGTATCTGGTACAATAAGTCCTTGGATGTCTATTCCAATCAAAATGTTTCTTTTATGATTCACTCGCGATTTTTTTCGATTTACTGACTTCACAGTTCCAGGAAATAAAAAGAAATGCAAAACTTAATCTCACTTTTTTTAAAAACACTTGTTGGACATTTCTGCGTTTGTTTCTGTTTTTTGCAAATAGTTGCAGCTATCCATCAACATATGTTCAATAAAATCTATTCTCTACGCCACTGTGACAGCAGAATTTTGCTATGAACAATCACAAGCCAGGCAGACCAGGAGAGTTTTTGTGGTAATTTTTTATGTGTTGCTCGATATTCAGAATAACTGCGTATATTGGAATTTATCAAATTACCAAAATATCAGGGAAGATCGTAGAATCAATTTAGACTTATAATAATCAGCACAAGTGTCGCGTTGTGTCGCGTCGTGTCGCGTCGTGTCGCGTGGTGTCGCGTCGTGTCGCGTCGTGTCGCGTCGTGTCGCGTCGTGTCGTGTCGCGTCGTGTCGCGTCGTGTCGCGTCGTGTCGCGTCGGGTCGTGTCGCGTCGTGTCGCATCGTGTCGCGTCGTGTCGCGTCGTGTCGCGTTGTGTCGCGTTGTGTCGCGTTGTGTCGCGTTGTGTCGGGTTGTGTCGCGTTGTGTCGCGTTGTGTCGCGTTGTGTCGTGTTGTGTCGTGTTGTGTCGTGTTGAGTCGTGTTGTGTCGTGTTGTGTCGTGTTGTGTCGTGTTGTGTCGTATTGTGTCGTGTTGTGTCGTGTTGTGTCGTGTTGTGTCGTGTTGAGTCGTGTTGTGTCGTGTTGTGTCGTGTTGTGTCGTGTTGTGTCGTATTGTGTCGTGTTGTGTCGTGTCGTGGACACTGGAACTCATATGTTGCATCTTGTAGCTCGTAAATCGTAACTAGTACCTCGTAGATCGTAAGTGGTAATTCGTAACTCGTAACTCGTAACTCGCAACTCGAAACTCGTAACTCGTAACTCGTAAATCGCAGCTTATAACTCGCTACTCATATCCCGGAACTCGTATCTTGTGTATCGTAGCTTGTAACCGATTATCAATAACAAGGAACTTGTATCTTGCCTCTCGTAGCTCGTAAATCGTTACCGATAAGTGGGAACTCGCAACTTGTATCTCGTGACGCGTAACTCAGAACTTGGAACTCGTAACGCGTTACCGATAACTCGGAGCTTGTATCTTGTAACTCGTAACTCGTAACTCGTTACTCATAACTCAGAACTCATATCTTATATATCGTAGCTTGCAATCCATTACCGATAACCTGGAGCTCGTATCTTGCATCTCGTAGCTCGTAAATCGTTACCGATAAGTGGGAACTCTTAACTTGTATCACGTGACGCGCAACTCAGAACATGGAACTCGTGATGCGTTATCAATAACTCGAAGCTTGTATCTTGTATCTCTTACCTTGTAACTCGTAACTCGTTACCCATTACTCGGAACTCGTTTCTTCTATCTCGGATCTCGTGAATCACTGCCGATAACCTGGAACTCAGTTCCTAGATCATGAAGATCGTAACTCGTTACTAAGAAGTGGGGACCCGCATCTTGTATCTCGTAACGTGTAACTCAGAACTCGGAACTAGTAACGCGTTACCGATAACTCGGAGCTCGTATCTTGTATCACTTACCTTGTAAGGCGTAACTCGTAGCTCGTAACTCGTTACCCATAACTCTTAACTAGTATCTTATATATCGTTACTTGTAATCCATTAACGATAACCTGGAACTCGTAAATCATTACAGATTAAATGAGAACTCGCATCTTGTATCTCATGACGCGAAACTCAGAACTCGGAACTCGTAACGCGTAACTGACAACTCCGTGCGCGTAACTTGTGACTCGTCACTCGTTACCCATAACTCGGAACTCCTATCTTGTATCTAGTAGCTCGTAACTCATTGTTGATTACCTGGAACTCGCATCTTGTGTCGCGCAGCTCGTAACTCGTTACGATAAGTGGGAACTCGCATCTTGTATGTCGTAACTCATAACCAGGAACCCGTAGCTTGTGTATCGTAGCTTGTAACCCATTACCAAGAACAAGGAACTCGTATCTTGCCTCTCGTAGTTCGTAAATCGTTACCGATAAGTGGGAAATCGCTTCTTGTATCTCGTGATGCATAACACAGAACTTGGAACTCGTAACGCGTTACCGATAACTCGGAGCCTGTATCTTGATCTCTTACCCTGTAACTCGTAACTCGTAACTCGTAACTCGTAACTCGTTACCCATTACTCGGAACTCGTATCTTATATATGGTAACTTGTAATCCATTACCGATAACCTGGAACGCATATCCTGGATCTCGTAGCTCGTAAATCGTTACCGATAAATGGGAACTCGCATCTTGTATCTCGTGACGCCTAATTCAGGACTCAGAGCTCGAAGGTGTTACCGATAATTCAGAGCTCGTATCTGGTATCACTTACCTTGTAACTCGTCACTCATAACCCGTAGCTCGTTGCCCATAACTCGGAACTCGAATCGTGATCTCGGATCTTGTAAATCAATGACGATAACCTCGAACTCGTCTCCTAGAACTAGTAGTTCGTAACTCGTTACCGATAGGTGGAAGCTCGCATCTTGTATCTCATGACGCGAAACTCAGAACTCGGAACTCGTAACGCGTAACCGATAACTCGGAGCTCGTATCTTGTAACTCGTAACTCGTTACCCATAACTCGGAACACGTATCTTGTTTCTAGTAGCTCGTAACTCATTACTGATTACCTGGAACTCGTATCTTGTGTCTCGTAGCTCGTTACGATAAGTGGGAACTCGCATTTTGTATCTCGTAACTCGTAACTAGTACCTCGTAGATCGTAAGTCGTATTTCGTTACTCGTAACTGGTATATCGTAACTCGCAACTCGAAACTCGCATCTCTAAAATCGTAACTCGTAACTCGTAACCCGTAAATCGCAGCTTATAACTCGCTACTTATAACCCGGAACTCATATCTTGTGTATCGTAGCTTGTAACCCATTGCCAATAACAAGGAACTCGTATCATGCCTCTCGTAGCGCGTAAATCGTTACCGATAACTGGGAACTCACAACTTGTATCTCGTGACGCGTAACTCAGAACTTGGAACTCGTAACGCGTTACCGATAACTCGGAGCTTGTATCTTGTATATCTTATCCCGTAACTCATAAGTCGTAACTCGTTACTCATAACTCAGAACTCGTATCTTATATATGGTAACTTGTAATCCATTACCGATAATCTGGAACTCATATCTTGCATCTCGTAGCTCGTAAAGCGTAACTAGTACCTCGTAGATCGTAAGTCGTAATTCGTAACTCGTAACTCGTATATCGTAACTCGCAACTCGAAAATCGTAACTCGTAACTCGTAACTCGTAAATCGCAGCTTATAACTCGCTACTCATATCCTAGAACTCGCATCTTGTGTATCGTAGCTTGTAACCCATTATCAATAACAAGGAACTTGTATTTTGCCTCTCGTAGCTCGTAAATCGTTACCGATAAGTGGGAACTCGCAACTTGTATCTCGTGACGCGTAACTCAGAACTTGGAACTCGTAACGCGTTACCGAAAACTCGGAGCCTGTATCTTGTATCTCTTATCTTGTAACTCATAACTTGTAACTCGTAACTCGTTACCTATGACTCAAAACTCGTATCTTCTATCTCGGATCTCGCAAATCATTGCCGATAACGTGGAACTATTATCCTAGATCTTCATCATCACTTACCTTGTAACTCGTAACTCGTTGCCCATAACTCCGAACTCGAATCTTGATCTCTTATCTTGTAATTCAATGACGATAACCTCGAACTGGTATCCTAGATCTAGTAGTTCGTAACTCGTTACCGATAGGTGGAAACTCGCATCTTGTATCTCATGACGCGAAACTCAGAACTCGTAACGCGTAACCGACAACTAGGTGCGCGTATCTTGTAACTTGTAACTCGTTACCCATAACTCGGTACTCGTATCTTGTATCTAGTAGCTCGTAACTCATTACTGATTACCTGGAACTCGCATCTTGTGTCTCGCAGCTCGTAACTCGTTACGATAAGTGGGTACTCGCGTCTTGTATCTCGTAACTCGTAACTAGTACCTCGTAGATCGTAAGTCGTAGTTCGTAACTCGTAACTCGTATATCGTAACTCGCAACTCGTAACTCGTAAATCGCCGCTTATAACTCGCTACTCTTATTCCGGAACTCGCATCTTGTGTATCGTAGCTTGTAACCCATTATCAATAACAAGGAACTCGTATCTTGCCACTCGTGGCTCGTAAATCGTTACCGATAAGTGGGAACTCGCAACTTGTATCTCGTGACGGGTAACTCAGAACTTGGAACTCGTAACGCGTTACCGAAAACTCGGAGCTTGTATCTTGTATACGAGTATCTTATCTTGTAACTCGTAACTTGTAACTCGTAACTCGTAACCCGTTACTCATTGTCCATAACTCCGAACTCGAATCTTGATCTCGTATCTTGTAAATCAATGACGATAACATCGAACTCGTATCCTAGAACTAGTGGTTCGTAACTCGTTACCGATAGGTGGAAACTCGCATCTTGTATCTCATGACGCGAAACTCAGAACTCGGAACTCGTAACGCGTAACCGACTACTCGGTGCGCGTATCTCGTAACTCGTAACTCGTTACCCATAACTCGGAACTCCTATCTTGTATCTAGTAGCTCTTAACTCATTGTTGATTACCTGGAACTCGCATCTTGTGTCTCGCAGCTCGTAAAGCGTTACGATAAGTGGGAACTCGCATCTTGTATCTCGTGACGCGTAACTCAGAACATGGAACTCGTACTGCGTTATCAATAACTCGAAGCTTGTATCTTGTATCTCTTACCTTGTAACTCGTAACTCGTAACTCGTTACCCATTACTCGGAACTCGTTTCTTCTATCTCGGATCTTGCGAATCACTGCCGATAACCTGAAACTCGGTTCCTAGATCATGAAGGTCGTAACTCGTTACTAAGAAGTGGGAACCCGCATCTTGTATCTCGTAACGTGTAACTCAGAACTCGGAACTAGTAACACGTTACCGATAACTCGGAGTTCGTATCTTGTAACTCGTAACTCGTAACTCGTTACACATAACTCGGAACTCGTATCTTATATATTGTAACTTGTAATCCACTACCAATAACCTGGAACTCGTATTTTGCATCTCGTGACGTTTAACTCAGGACTCGGAACTCGAAGGTGTTACCGACAACTCGGAGCTTGTATTTTGTATCACTTACTTTGTAGCTCGTAACTCGTAACACGTAACTCCTCGCCCATAACTCGGAACTCGAATCTTGATCTCGGATCTTGTAAATCAGTGACGATAACCTCGAACTCGTATCCTAGATCTAGTAGTTCGTAACTCGTTACCGATAGGTGGAAACTCGCATCTTGTATGTTATGACGTGGAACTCAGAACTCGGAACTCGTATCAGGTAACCGATAACTCGTAACTAGTACCTCGTAACTCGTAACTCGTAAATCGCAGCTTATAACTCGCTACTCATATCCCGGAACTCGCATCTTATGTATCGTAGCTTGTAACCCATTATCAATAACAAGGAACCTGTATCTTGTCTCTCGTAGCTCGTAAATCGTTACCGATAAGTGGGAACTCGCATCTTGCATCTCGTGACGTGTAACTCAGAACTCGGAACTGGTAACGCGTTACCAATAACTCGGGCTTGTATCTTGTAACTCGTAACTCGTAACTCGTTGCTCATAACTCAGAACTCGTGTCTTATATATCGTAACTTGCAATCCATTACCGATAACCTGGAGCTCGTATCTTGCATCTCGTAGCTCGTGAATCGTTACCGATAAGTGGGAACTCGCAACTTGTATCTCGTGACGCGTAACTCAGAACATGGAACTCGTAATGCGTTATCAATAACTCGAAGCTTGTATCTTGTATCTCTTACCTTGTAACTCGTAACTCGTAACTCGTAACTCGTTACCCATTACTCGGAACTCGTTTCTTCTATCTCGGATCTCGTGAATCACTGCCGATAACCTGGAACTCAGTTCCTAGATCATGAAGATCGTAACTCGTTACTAAGAAGTGGTAACCCGCATCTTGTATCTCGTAACGTGTAACTCAGAACTCGGAAATCGTAACGCGTTACCGATAACTCGGAGCTCGTATCTTGTAACTCGTAACTCGTTACCCATAACTCGGAACTCCTATCTTGTATCTAGTAGCTCGTAACTCATTGTTGATTACCTGGAACGCGCATCTTGTCTCGCAGCTCGTAACTCGTTACGATAATTGGGAACTCTCATCTTGTATGTCGTAACTCATAACCCGGAACCCGTCTTGTGTATCGTAGCTTGTAACCCATTACCAAGAACAAGGAACTCGTATCTTGCCTCTCGTAGCTCGTAAATCGTTACCGATAAGTGGGAACTCGCAACTTGTATCTCGTGACGCATAACTCAGAACTTGTAACTTGTAACGCGTTACCGATAACTCGGAACCTGTATCTTGTATCTCTTACCCTGTAACTCGTAACTCTTAACTCGTAAATCGCGACTTATAACTCGCTACTCATATCCTGGAACTCGCATCTCATGTATCGTAGCTTGTAACCCATTATCAATAACAAGGAACTCGTATCTTGCCTCTCGTAGCTCGTAAATCGTTACCGATAAGTGGGAACTCGCAACTTGTATCTCGTGACGCGTAACTCAGAACTTGGAACTCGTAACGCGTTACCGATAACTCGGAACTTGTATCTTGTATCTCTTATCTTGTAACTCGTAACACGTTACCTATGACTCGAAACTCGTATCTTCTATCCCGGATCTCGCAGGTCATTGCCGGTAACCTAAAACTCGTATCCTAGATCTTGAAGATCGTAGCTCGTTACCTATAAGTGGGAACTCGCATCTTGATCTCGCGACGTGTAACCCAGGACTCGGAACTCGAAAGTCTTACCCATAACTCGGAGCTCGTATCTTGTATCACTTATCTTGTAACTCGTTAGTCGTAGCCCGTAACTCGTTGCTCATAACTCGGAACTCGAATCTTGATCTCAGATCTTGCAAATCTATGACGATAACCTTGAACTCGTATCCTAGATCTAGTAGTTCGTAACTCGTTACTTATAGGTGGAAGCTCGCATCTTGTACCTCATGACGCGGAACTCAGAACTCGGAACTCGTAACAGGTAACCGATAACTCGGAGCTCGTATCTTGTGACTCGTAACTCGTTACCCATAACTCGCAACTCATATCTTGCATCTAGTAGCTCGTAAATCATTACTGATTACCTGGAACTCGTATCTTGTGTCTCGTAGCTCGTAACTCGTTACGATAAGTGGGTACTCGCATCTTGTATCTCGTAACTCGTAACTAGTACCTCGTAGATCGTAAGTCGTGATTCGTAACTCGTAAATCGTATATCGTAACTCGCAAATCGAAACTCGTAACTCGTAAATCGCAGCTTATAACTCGCTACTCATATCCCGGAACTCGCATCTTGTGTATCGTAGCTTGTAACCCATTATCAATAACAAGGAACCTGTATCTTGCCTCTCGTAGCTCGTAAATCGCTACCGATAGTGGGAACTCGCAACTTGTATCTCGTGACGCGTAACTCAGAACTTGGAACTCGTAACGCGTTACCGATAACTCGGAGCTTGTATCTTGTAACTCGTAACTCGTAACTCGTAACTCGTAACTCGTAACTCGTTACTCATAACTCAGAACTCGTATCTTATATAACGTAACTTGCAATCCATTACCGATACCCTAGAGCTCGTATCTTGCATCTCGTAGCTCGTAAATCGTTACCGATAAGTGGGAACTCGCAACTTGTATCTCGTGACGCGTAACTCAGAACATGGAACTCGTAATGCGTTATCAACAACTCGAAGCTTGTATCTTGTATCTCTTACCTTGTAGCTCGTAACTCGTAACTCGTAACTCGTTACCCATTACTCGGAACTCGTTTCTTCTATCTCGGATCTCGTGAATCACTGCCGATAACCTGGAACTCAGTTCCTAGATCATGAAGATCGTAACTCGTTACTAAGAAGTGGGAACCCGCATCTTGTATCTCGTAACGTGTAACTCAGAACTCGGAACTAGTAACGCGTTACCGATAACTCGGAACCCGTATCTTGTGTATCGTAGCTTGTAACCCATTACAAATAACAAGGAACTCGTATCTTGCCTCTCGTAGTTCGTAAATCGTTACCGATAAGTGGGAAATCGCTACTTGTATCTCGTGACGCATAACTCAGAACTTGGAACTCGTAACGCGTTACCGATAACTCGGAGCCTGTATCTAGTATCTCTTACCCTGTAACTCGTGACTCGTAACTCGTAACTCGTTACCCATTACTCGGAACTCGTATCTTATATATGGTAACTTGTAATCCACTACCAATAACCTGGAACTCGTATATTGCATCTCGTAGCTCGTAATTCGTTTCCGATGAATGGGAACTCGCATCCTGTATCTCATGACGTTTAACTCAGGACTCGGAACTCGAAGGTGTTATCGATAACCCGGGGCTCGTATCTTGTATCACTTATCTTGTAACTCGTTGCTCATAACTCGGAACTCGAGTGTTGATCTCGTATCTTGTAAATCAATGACGATAACATCGAACTCGTATCCTAGAACTAGTGGTTCGTAACTCGTTACCGATAGGTGGAAACTCGCATCTTGTATCTCATGACGCGAAACTCAGAACTCGGAACTCGTAACGCGTAACCGACTACTCGGTGCGCGTATCTAGTAACTCGTCACTCGTTACCCAGAACTCGGAACTCCTATCTTGTATCTAGTAGCTCGTAACTCATTGTTGATTTTCTGGAACTCGCATCTTGTGTCTCGCAGCTCGTAACTCGTTACGATAAGTGGGAACTCGCATCTTATATGTTGTAACTCATAACCCGGAACCCGTATCTTGTGTATCGTAGCTTGTAACCCATTACAAATAACAAGGAACTCGTATCTTGCCTCTCGTAGTTCGTAAATCGTTACCGATAAGTGGGAAATCGCTACTTGTATCTCGTGACGCATAAGTCAGAACTTGGAACTCGTAACGCGTTACCCATAACTCGGAGCCTGTATCTAGTATCTCTTACCTTGTAACTCGTAACTCGTGACTCGTAACTCGCTACCCATTACTCGGAACTCCTATCTTATATATGGTAACTTGTAATCCATTACCGATAACTTGGAACGCATATCTTGCATCTCGTAGCTCGTAAATCGTTACCGATAAATGGGAACTCGCATCTTGTATCTCGTGACGCCTAACTCAGGACTCGGAGCTCGAAGGTGTTACCGATAATTCGGAGCTCGTATCTTGTATCACTTACCTTGTAACTCGTAACTCGTAACCCGTAACTCGTTGCTTATAACTCGGAACTCGAATCTTGATCGCGGATCTTGTAAATCAATGACGATAACCTCGAACTCATCTCCTAGAACTAGTAGTTCGCAACTCGTTACCGATAGGTGGAAACTCGCATCTTGTATCTCATGACGCGAAACTCAGAACTCGGAACTCGTAACGCGTAACCGATAACTCGGAGCTCGTATCTTGTAACTCGTAACTCGTTACCCATAACTCGGAACTCATATCTTGTATCTAGTAGCTCTTAACTCATAACTGATTACCTGGAACTCGTGTCTTGTGTCTCGTAGCTCGTAACTCGTACCTCGTAGATCGTAAGTCGTAATTCGTAACTCGTATTTCGTAACTCGTATATCGCAACTCGCAACTCGAAACTCGTAACTCGTAAATCGCAGCTTATAACTCGCTACTCATATCCCGGAACTCGCATCTTGAGTATCGTAGCTTGTAACCCATTATCAATAACAAGGAACTTGTATCTTGCCTCTCGTAGCTCGTAAATCGTTACCGATAGTTGGGAACTCGCAACTTGTATCTCGTGACGCGTAACTCAGAACTTGGAACTCGTAACGCGTTACCGATAACTCGGAGCTTGTATCTTGTATATCTTATCCTGTAACTCGTAACTTGTAACTCGTAACTCATAACCTATGACTCGAAACTCGTATCTTCTATCTCGGATCTCGCAAATCATTGCCGGTAACCTGGAACTCGTATCCTAGATCTTGAAGATAGCAGCTCGTTACCAATAAGTGGGAACTCGCATCTTGGCATCTCGTGACGTGTAACTCAGAACTCGGAACTAGTAACGCGTTACCGATAACTCGGAGCTTGTATCTTGTAACTCGTAACTCGTTACCCATAAATCGGAACTCGTATCTTATATATTGTAACTTGTAATCCACTGCCAATAACCTGGAACTCGTATCTTGCATCTCGTAGCTCGTAAATCGTTTCTGATAAATGGGAACTCGCAACTTGTATCTCATGACGTTTAACCCAGGACTCGGAACTCGAAGCTGTTACCGACAACTTGGAGCTTGTATCTTGTATCACTTACTTTGTAACTCGTAACACGTAACTAGTTGCCCATAACTCGGAAGTCGAATCATGATCTCGGATCTTGTAAATCAGTGACGATAACCTCGAATTCGTATCCTAGATCTAGTAGTTCGTAACTCGTTACCGATAGGTGGAAACTCGCATCTTGTATCTTATGACGCGGAACTCAGAACTCGGAACTCGTATCAGGTAACCGATAATTTGTAGCTCGTATCTTGCAAATCGTAACTCGTTACCCATAACTCGGAACTCATGTCTTGTATCTAGTAGCTCGTAACTCATTACTGATTACCTGGAACTCGTATCTTGTGTCTCGTAGTTCGTTACTCGTTACGATGAGTGGGAACTCGCATCTTGTATCTCGTAACTCGCAATAGTACCTCGTAGATAGTAAGTCGTAACTCGTAACTCGTAACTCGTAACTCGTTACCCGTAACTCGTAAATCGCAGCTTATAACTCGCTACTCATATTCCGGAACTCGCATCTTATGTATCGTAGCTTGTAACCCATTATCAATAACAAGGAACTCGTATCTTACCTCTTGTAGCTCGTGAATCGTTACCGATAAGTGGGAACTTGCAACTTGTATCTCGTGACGCGTAACTCAGAACTTGGAACTCGTAACGCGTTACCGAAAACTCGGAGCTTGTATCTTGTATCTCTCATCTTGTAACTCATAACTTGTAACTCGTAACTCGTTACCTATGACTCGAAACTCGTATCTTCTATCTCGGATCTCGCAAATCATTGCCGATAACGTGGAACTATTATCCTAGATCTTGAACATCGTAACTCGTTACCAATAAGTGGGAACTCGCGTCTTGTATCTCGTGACGTGTAACTCAGAACTCGGAACTAGTAACGCGTTACCGATGACTCGAAGCTCGTATCTTGTATCACTTACCTTGTAAGTCGTAACTCGTAGCTCGTAACTCGTTACCCATAACTCTTAACTCGTATCTTATATATCGTAACTTGTAATCCATTAACGATAACCTGGAACTCGTATCTTGCATCTCGTTGCTCGTAAATCATTACAGAATAAATGATAACTCGCATCTAGTATCTCGTGACGCGTAACTTAGGACTCGGAACTCGAAAGTTTTACCGATATCTTTGAGCTCGTATCTTGCACCACTTACCTTGTAACTCGTAACTCGTAACCCGTAACTCGTTGCCCATAACTCCGAACTCAGATCTAGATCTCGTATCTTGTAAATCAATGACGATAACTTCGAACTGGTATCCTAGATCTAGTAGTGACGTGTAACTCAGAACTCGGAACTTGTAACGCGTCACCGATGACTCGAAGCTCGTATCTTGTATCACTTACCTTGTAAGTCGTAACTCGTAGCTCGTAACTCGTTACCCATAACTCTTAACTCGTATCTTATATATCGTTACTTGTAATCCATTAACGATAACCTGGAACTCGTAAATCATTACAGAATAAATGAGAACTCGCATCTTGTATCTCATGACGCGAAACTCAGAACTCGGAATTCGTAACGCGTAACCGACAACTCCGTGCGCGTAACTTGTGACTCGTCACTCGTTACCCATAACACGGAACTCCTATCTTGTATCTAGTAGCTCGTAACTCATTGTTGATTACCTGGAACTCGCATCTTGTGTCGCGCAGCTCGTAACTCGTTACGATAATTGGGAACTCGCATCTTGTATGTCGTAACTCATAACCAGGAACCCGTAGCTTGTGTATCGTAGCTTGTAACCCATTACCAAGAACAAGGAACTCGTATCTTGCGTCTCGTAGTTCGTAAATCGTTACCGATAAGTGGGAAATCGCTTCTTGTATCTCGTGACGCATAACACAGAACTTGGAACTCGTAACGCGTTACCGATAACTGTATCTTGATCTCTTACCCTGTAACTCGTAACTCGTAACTCGTAACACGTAACTCGTAACTCGTTACCCATTACTCGGAACTCGTATCTTATATATGGTAACTTTTAATCCATTACCGATAACCTGGAACGCATATCCTGGATCTCGTAGCTCGTAAATCGTTACCGATAAATGGGAACTCGCATCTTGTATCTCGTGACGCCTAATTCAGGACTCAGAGCTCGAACGTGTTACCGATAATTCGGAGCTCGTATCTTGTATCACTTACCTTGTAACTCGTCACTCATAACCCGTAGGTCGTTGCCCATAACTCGGAACTCGAATCGTGATCTCGGATCTTGTAAATCAATGACGATAACCTCGAACTCGTCTCCTAGAACTAGTAGTTCGTAACTCGTTACCGATAGGTGGAAGCTCGCATCTTGTATCTCATGACGCGAAACTCAGAACTCGGAACTCGTAACGCGTAACCGATAACTCGGAGCTCGTATCTTGTAACTCGTAACTCGTTACCCATAACTCGGAACACGTATCTTGTTTCTAGTAGCTCGTAACTCATTACTGATTACCTGGAACTCGTATCTTGTGTCTCGTAGCTCGTTACGATAAGTGGGAACTCGCATCTTGTATCTCGTAACTCGTAACTAGTACCTCGTAGATCGTAAGTCGTATTTCGTTACTCGTAACTGGTATATCGTAACTCGCAACTCGAAACTCGCATCTCTAAAATCGTAACTCGTAACTTGTAACCCGTAAATCGCAGCTTATAACTCGCTACTTCTAACCCGGAACTCATATCTTGTGTATCGTAGCTTGTAACCCATTGCCAATAACAAGGAACTCGTATCTTGCCTCTCGTAGCGCGTAAATTGTTACCGATAAGTGGGAACTCACAACTTGTATCTCGTGACGCGTAACTCAGAACTTTGAACTCGTAACGCGTTACCGATAACTCGGAGCTTGTATCTTGTATATCTTATCCCGTAACTCATAAGTCGTAACTCGTTACTCATAACTCAGAACTCGTATCTTATATATCGTAACTTGCAAGCCATTACCGATAACCTGGAACTCGTATCTTGCATCTCGTAGCTCGTAAATCGTTACCGATAAGTGGGAACTCGCAACTTGTATCTCGTGACGCGTAACTCAGAACATGGAACTCGTAATGCGTTATCAATAACTCGAAGCTTGTATCTTGTATCTCTTACCTTGTAACTCGTAACTCGTAACTCGTAACTCGTTACCCATTACTCGGAACTCGTTTCTTCTATCTCGGATCTTGCGAATCACTGCCGATAACCTGAAACTCGGTTCCTAGATCATGAAGGTCGTAACTCGTTACTAAGAAGTGGGAACCCGCATCTTGTATCTCGTAACGTGTAACTCAGAACTCGGAACTAGTAACACGTTACCGATAACTCGGAACTTGCATCTTGTATATCTTATCCTGTAACTCGTAACTTGTAACTCGTAACTCGTTACTCATTACTCGGAACTCGTATCTTATATATGGTTACTTGTAATCCATTACCGATAATCTGGAACTCATATCTTGCATCTCGTAGCTCGTAAATCGTTACCGATAAGTGGGAACTCGGAACTTGTATCTCGTGACGCGTTACCGATAACTCGGAGCTTGTATCTTGTATATCTTATCCTATAACTCGTAACTTTTAACTCGTAACTCATTACCTATGACTCGAAACTCATATCTTCTATCTCGGATCTCGCAAATTAATGCCGGTAACCTGGAACTCGTATCCTAGATCTTGAGGATCGAAGCTCGTTACCAATAAGTGGGAAATCGCATCTTGCATCTCGTGACGTGTAACTCAGAACTCGGAACTAGTAACGCGTTACCGATAACTCTGGGCTTGTATCTTGTAACTCGTAACTCGTAACTTGTTACCCATAACTCGGAACTCGTAGCTTATATATTGTAACTTGTAATCCACTACCAATAACCTGGAACTCGTATCTTACATATCGTAGCTCGCAACTTGTATCTCGTGACGCGTAACTCAGAACTTGGAACTCGTAACGCGTTACCGAAAACGCGGAGCTTGTATCTTGTATCTCTTATCTTGTAACTCATAACTTGTAACTCGTAACTCGTTACCTATGACTCGAATCTCGTATCTTCTATTTCGGATCTCGCAAATCATTGCCGATAACGTGGAACTATTATCCTAGACCTTCGTCATAACTTACCTTGTAACTCGTAACTCGTAACCCGTAACTCGTTGCCCATAACTCCGAACTCGGATCTAGATCTCGTATCTTGTAAATCAATGACGATAACCTCGAACTCGTATCCTAGATCTAGTAGCTCGTAACTCATTACTGATTACCTGGAACTCGTATCTTGTGTCTCGTAGCTCGTAACTCGTTACGATAAGTGGGAACTCGCATCTTGTATCTCGTAACTCGCAATAGTACCTCGTAGATAGTAAGTCGTAACTGGTAACTCGTTACCCGTAACTCGTAAATCGCAGCATATAGCTCGGTACTCATATTCCGGAACTCGCATCTTATGTATCGTAGCTTGTAACCCATTATCAATAACAAATAACTCGTATCTTGCCTCTCGTAGCTCGTAAATCGTTACCGATAAGTGGGAACTCGCAACTTGTATCTCGTGGCGCGCAACAGAACTAAGAACTCGTAACGCGTTACCGAAAACTCGGAGCTTGTATCTTGTATCTCTTATCTTGTAACTCATAACTTGTAACTCGTAACTCGTTACCTATGACTCGAAACTCGTATCTTCTGTCTCGGATCTCGCAAATCATTGCCGGTAACCTAGAACTCGTATCCTAGTTCTTGAAGATCGCAGCTCGTTACCAATAAGTGGGAACTCGCATCTTGTATCTTGCGACGTGTAACTCAGGACTCGGATCTCGAAAGTGTTACCGATAACTCGGAGCTCGTATCTTGTATCACTTATCTTCTAACTCGTTACTCGTAACCCGTAACTCGTTGCTCATAACTCGGAACTCGAATCTTGATCTCGGATCTTGCAAATCAATGACGATAACCTCGAACACGTTTCCTAGATCTAGTAGTTCGTAACTCGCTACTTATAGGTGGAAACTCGCATCTTGTACCTCATGAGGCGGAACTCAGAACTCGGAACTCGTAACAGGTAACCGATAACTCGGAGCTCGTATCTTGTGACTTGTAACTCGTTACCCATAACTCGGAACTCGTATCTTGTATCTAGTAGCTCGTAACTCATTACTGATTACCTGGAACTCGTATCTTATGTCTCGTAGCTCCTAACTAGTACCTCGTAGATCGTAAGTCGTAATTCGTAACTCGTAACTCGTATAACGTAACTCGCAGCTCGAAACTCGTAACTCGTAACTCGTAACTCGTAACTCGTGAATCGCAGCTTATAACTCGCTACTTATCCCGGAACTCGCATCTTGTGTATCGTAACTCGTAACTAGTACCTCGTAGATCGTAAGTCGTAATTAGTAACTCGTAACTCGTATATCATAACTCGCAACTCGAAACTCGTAACTCTTAAATCGCAGCTTATAACTCGCTACTCATATCCCGGAACTCGCATCTTGTGTATCGTAGCTTGTAACCCATTATCAATAACAAGGAACTTGTATCTTGCCTCTCGTAGATCGTTAATCGTTACCGATAAGTGGGAACTCGCAACTTGTATCTCGTGACGCGTAACTCAGAACTTGTATCTCGTAACGCGTTACCGATAACTCGGAGCTTGTATCTTGTATATCTTATCCTGTAACTCGTAACTTGTAACTCGTAACTCGTTACCCATTACTCGGAACTCGTATCTTATATATGGTAACTTGTAATCCATTACCGATGATCTGGAACTCATATCTTGCATCTCGTAGCTCGTAAATCGTAAATAGTACCTCGTAGATCGTAAGTCGTAATTCGGAACTCGCAACTTGTGTCTCGTGACGCGTAACTCAGAACTTGGAACTCGTAACGCGGTACCGAAAACTCGGAGCTCGTATCTTGTATCTCTTATCTTGTAACTCGTTACTCGTAACCCGTAACTCGTTGCTCATAACTCCTAACTCGAATCTTGATCTCGGATCTTGCAAATCAATGACCATAACCTCGAACTTGTATCCTAGATCTAGTAGTTCGTGACTCGTTACTTATAGGTGGAAACTCGCATCTTGTACCTCATGACGCGGAACTCAGAACTCGGAACTCGTAACAGGTAACCGATAACTTGGAGCTCGTATCTTGTGACTTGTAACTCGTTATCCATATCTCGGAACTAGTATCTTGTATCTAGTAGCTCGTAACTCATTACTGATTACCTGGAACTCGTATCTTGTGTCTCGTAGCTCGTAACTCGTTACGAAAAGTGGGTAATCGCATCTTGTATCTCGTAACTCGTAACTAGTACCTCGTAGATCGTAAGTCGTGATTCGTAACTCGTAACTCCTATATCGTAACTCGTAACACTTAAATCGCAGCTTATAACTCGCTGCTCGTATCCCGGAACTCGCATCTTATGTATCGTAGCTTGTAACCCATTATCAATAACAAGGAACTCGTATCTTACCTCTTGTAGCTCGTGAATCGTTACCGATAAGTGGGAACTTGCAACTTGTATCTCGTGACGCGTAACTCAGAACTTGGAACTCGTAACGCGTTACCGAAAACTCGGAGCTTGTATCTTGTATATCTTATCCTGTAACTCGTAACTTGTAACTCGTAACTCGTTACCTATGACTCGAAACTCGTATCTTCTATCTCGGATCTCGCAAATCATTGCCGGTAACCTGGAACTCGTATCCTAGATCATGAAGATCGTAACTAGTTACTAAGAAGTGGGAACCCGCATCTTGTATCTCGTAACGTGTAACTCAGAACTCGGAACTAGTAACGCGTTACCGATAACTCGGAGCATGTATCTTGTAACTCGTAACTCGTAACTTGTTACTCATAACTCAGAACTCGTATCTTATATATCGTAACTTGCAATCCATTATCGATAACCTGGAGCTCGTATCTTGCATCTCATAGCTTGTAAATCGTTTCCGATAAGTGGGAACTCGCAACTTGTATCTCGTGACGCGTAACTCAGAACTTGGAACTCGTAACGCGTTACCGATAACTCGGAGCTTGGATCTTGTATATCTTATCCTGTAACTCGTAACTCGTAACTCGTAACTCGTAACTCGTAACTCGTAAATCGCAGCTTATAACTCGCTACTCATATCCCGGAACTCGCATCTTGTGTATCGTAGCTTGTAACCCATTATCAGTAACAAGAAACTTGTATCTTGCCTCTCGTAGCTCGTAAATCGTTACCGATAAGTGGGAACTCGCAACTTGTATCTCGTGACGCGTAACTCAGAACTTGGAACTCGTAACGCGTTACCGAAAACTCGGAGCTTGTATCTTGTATCTCTTATCTTGTAACTCATAACTTGTGACTCGTAACGCGTTACCTATGACTCGAAACTCGAATCTTCTGTCTCGGATCTCGCAAATCATTGCCGGTAACCTGGAACTCGTATCCTAATTCTTGAAGATCGTAGCTTGTTACCAATAAGTGAGAACTCGCATCTTGTATCTCATGAAGCGAAACTCAGAACTCGTAACGCGTAACCGACAACTAGGTGCGCGTATCTTGTAACTTGTAACTCGTTACCCATAACTCGGTACTCCTATCTTGTATCTAGTAGCTCGTAACTCATTACTGATTACCAGGAACTCGCATCTTGTGTCTCGGAGCTCGTAACTCGTTACGATAAGTGGGAACTCGCATCTTGTATGTCATAATTCATAACCCGGAACCCGTATCTTGTGTATCGTAGCTTGTAACCCATTGCCAATAACAAGGAACTCGTATCTTGCCTCTTGTAGTTCGTAACTCGTTACCGACAGGTGGAAGCTCGCATCTTGTATCTCATGACGTGTAACTCAGAACTTGCAACTCGTAACAGGTAACCGACAACTCGGAGCTTGTATCTTGTAACTTGTAACTCGTTACCCATAACTTGGAGCTCGTATATTGTATCTAGTAGCTCGTAACTCATTACTAATTACCTGGAACTCGTGTCTTGTGTCTCGTAGCTCGTAACTCGTTACGATAAGTGGGTACTCGCATCTTGTATCTCGTAACTCGTAACTAGTACCTCGTAGATCGTAAGTCGTAACTCGTATATCGTAACTCGTAACTCGTAACTCGTAACTCGTAACTCGTAAATCGCAGCGTATAACTCGCTACTCATATCCCGGAACTCGCATCTTGTGTATCGTAGCTTTTAACCCATTATCAGTAACAAGAAACTTGTATCTTGCCTCTCGTAGCTCGTAAATCGTTACCGATAAGTGGGAACTCGCAACTTGTATCTCGTGACGCGTAACTCAGAACATGGAACTCGTAATGCGTTATCAATAACTCGCAGCTTGTATCTTGATCTCTTACCTTGTAACTCGTAACTCGTAACTCGTTACCTATTACTCGGAACTCGTTTCTTCTATCTCGGATCTTGTGAATCACTGCCGATAACCTGGAACTCGGTTCCTAGATCATGAAGATCGTAACTCGTTACTAAGAAGTGGGAACCCGCATCTTGTATCTCGTAACGTGTAACTCAGAACTCGGAACTAGTAACACGTTACCGATAACTCGGAGCTCGTATCTTGTAACTCGTAACTCGTAACTCGTTACCCATAACTCGGAACTCGTATCTTATATATTGTAACTTGTAATCCACTACCAATAACCTGGAACTCGTATCTTGCATCTCGTAGCTCGTAAATCGTTTCCGATAAATGGGAACGCGCATCTTGTATCTCGTGACGTTTAACTCAGGACTCGGAACTCGAAGGTGTTACCGAAAACTCGGAGCTCGTATCTTGTATCACTTATCTTGTAACTCGTTACTCGTAACCCGTAACTCTTTGCTCATTACTCGTAACTCGAATCTTGATCTCGGATCTTGCAAATCAATGACGATAACCTCGAACTCGTATCCTAGATCTAGTAGTTCGTAACTCGTTACTTATAGGTGGAAACTCGCATCTTGTACCTCATGACGCGGAACTCAGAACTGGGAACTCGTAACAGGTAACCGATAACTCGGAGCTCGTATCTTGTGACTTGTAACTCGTTACCCATAACTCGGAACTCGTATCTTGTATCTAGTAGCTGGTAACTCAATACTGATTACCTGGAACTCGTATCTTGTGTCTCGTAGCTCATAACCCGTTACGATAAGTGGGTACTCGCATCTTGTATCTCGTAACTCGTAACTAGTACCTCGTAGATCGTAATTCGTAACTCGTAACTCGTATATTTTAACTCGCAACTCGAAACTCGTAACTCGTAAATCGCAGCTTATAACTCGCTACTCATATCCCGGAACTCGCATCGTGTGTATCGTAGCTCGTAACCCATTATCAATAACAAGGAACTTGTATCTTGCCTCTCGTAGCTCGTAAATCGTTACCGATAAGTGGGAACTCGCAACTTGCAACTCGTGACGCGTAACTCAGAACTTGGAACTCGTAACGCGTTACCGATAACTCGGAGCTTGTATCTTGTATATCTTATCCTGTAACTCGTAACTTGTAACTCGTAACTCGTTACCCATTACACGGAACTCGTATCTTATATATGGTAACTTGTAATCCATTACCGATAATCTGGAACTCATATCTTGCATCTCGTAGCTCGTAAAGCGTAACTAGTACCTCGTAGATCGTAAGTCGTAATTCGTAACTCGTAACTCGTATATCGTAACTCGCAACTCGAAAATCGTAACTCGTAACTCGTAAATCGCAGCTTATAACTCGCTACTCATATCCCAGAACTCGCATCTTGTGTATCGTAGCTTGTAACCCATTATCAATAACAAGGAACTTGTATCTTGCCTCTCGTAGCTCGTAAATCGTTACCGATAAGTGGGAACTCGCAGCTTGTATCTTGTGACGCGTAACTCAGAACTTGGAACTCGTAACGCGTTACCGAAAACTCGGAGCCTGTATCTTGTATCTCTTATCTTGTAACTCATAACTTGTAGCTCGTAACTCGTTACCTATGACTCAAAACTCGTATCTTCTATCTCGGATCTCGCAAATCATTGCCGATAACGTGGAACTATTATACTAGATCTTCATCATCACTTACCTTGTAACTCGTAACTCGTAACCCGTAACTCGTTGCCCATAACTCCGAACTCGGATCTAGATCTCGTATCGTGTAAATGAATGACGATAACTCCGAACTGGTATCCTAGATCTGGTAGTTCGTAACTCGTTACCGATAGGTGGTAACTTGCATCTTGTATCTCATGACGCGAAACTTAGAACTCGTAACGCGTAACCGACAACTCGGTGCGCGTATCTTGTAACTCGTAAATCGTTACCCATAGGTCGGAACTCCTATCTTGTATCTAGTAGCTCGTAACTCATTGTTGATTACCTGGAACTCGCATCTTGTGTCTCGCAGCTCGTAACTCGTTACGATGAGTGGGAACTCGCATCTTGTATGTCGTAACTCATAACCCGGAACCCGTATCTTGTGTATCGTAGCTTGTAACCCATTACCAAGAACCAGGAACTCGTATCTTGCCTCTCGTAGTTCGTAAATCGTTACCGATAAGTGGGAAATCGCTACTTGTATCTCGTGACGCATAACTCAGAACATGGAACTCGTAACGCGTTACCGATAACTCGGAGCCTGTATCTTGTATCTCTTACACTGTAACTCGTAACTCTTAACTCGTAAATCGCAGCTTATAACTCGCTACTCATATCCCGGAACTCGCATCCTATGTATCGTAGCTTGTAACTCCTTATCAATAACAAGGAACTCGTATCTTGCCTCTCGTAGCTCGTAAATCGTTACCGATAAGTGGGAACTCGCAACTTGTATCTCGTGATGCGTAACTCAGAACTTTGAACTCGTAACGCGTTACCGATAACTTGGAGCTTGTATCCTGTATATCTTATCCTGTAACTCGTAACTCGTTACCCATTACTCGGAACTCGTGTCTTATATATGGTAACTTGTAATCCATTACCGATAATCTGGAACTCATATCTTGCATCTCGTAGCTCGTAAATCGTAACTAGTACCTCGTAGATCGTAAGTCGTAATTCGTAACTCGTAACTCGTATATCGTAACTGGCAACTCGAAAATCGTAACTCGTAACTCGTAAATCGCAGCTTATAACTCGCTACTCATATCCCAGAACTCGCATCTTGTGTATCGTAGCTTGTAACCCATTATCAAAAACAAGGAACGTGTATCTTGCCTCTCGTAGTTCGTAAATCGTTACCGATAAGTGGGAACTCGCAACTTGTATCTCGTGACGCGTAACTCAGAACTTGGAACTCGTAACGCGTTACCGATAACTCGGAGCTTGTATCTTGTATATCTTATCCTGTAACTCGTAACGTGTAACTCGTAACTCATTACCTATGACCCAAAACTCGTATCTTCTATCTCGGATCTCGCAAATCATTGCCGGTAACCTGGAACTCGTATCCTAGATCTTGAAGATCGCAGCTCGTTACCAATAAGTGGGAACTCGCATCTTGCATCTCGTGACGTGTAACTCAGAACTCGTAACTAGTAACGTGTTACCGATAACTCGGAGCTTGTATCTTGTAACTCATAACTCGTAACTCGTTACTCATAACTCAGAACTCGTACCTTATATATCGTAACTTGCAATCCGTTACCGATAACCTGGAACTCGTTACCCATAACTCGGAACTCATATCTTATATCTAGTAGCTCTTAACTCATAACTGATTACCTGGAACTCGTGTCTTGTGTCTCGTAGCTCGTAACTCGTTACGATAAAAGGGTACTCGCATCTTGTTTCTCGTAACTCGTAGCTAGTACCTCGTAGATCGTTAGTCGTAATTCGTAACTCGTAACTCGTATATCGTAACTCGCAACTCTAAACTCGTAACTCGTAAATCGCAGCTTATAACTCGCTACTCATATCCCGGAACTCGCATCTTATGTATCGTAGCTTGTAACCCATTATCAATAACAAGGAACTCGTATCTTGCCTCTTGTAGCTCGTAATTCGTTACCGATAAGTGAGAACTCGCAACTTGTATCTCGTGACGCGTAACTCAGAACTTGGAACTCGTAACGCGTTACCGATAAGTCGGAGCTTGTATCTTGTATCTCTTATCTTGTAACTCGTAACTTGTAACTCGTAACTCGTTACCTATGACTCGAAACTCGTATCTTCTATCTCGGATCTCGCAAATCATTGCCGGTAACCTGGAACTTGTATCCTAGATCTTGAAGATCGTAGCTCGTTACCAATAAGTGGGAACTCGCAACTTGTATTTCGTGACTCGTAACTCAGAACTTGGAACTCGTAACGCGTTACCGAAAACTCGGGGCTCGTATCTTGTATCACTTATCTTGTAACTCGTTACTCGTAACCCGTAACTCGTTGCTCATTACTCGTACCTCGAATCTGGATCTCGGATCTTGCAAATCAATGACGATAACCTCGAACTCGTATCCTAGATCTAGTAGTTCGTAACTCGTTACTTATAGGTGGAAACTCGCATCTTGTACCCCATGATGCGGAACTCAGAACTCGGAACTCGTAACAGGTAACCGATAACTCGGAGCTCGTATCTTGTGACTTGTAACTCGTTACCCATAACTCGGAACTCGTATCTTGTATCTAGTAGCTGGTAACTCAATACTGATTACCTGGAACTCGTATCTTGTGTCTCGTAGCTCGTAACCCGTTACGATAAGTGGGTACTCGCATCTTCTATCTCGTAACTCGTAACTAGTACCTCGTAGATCGTAATTCGTAATTCGTAACTCTTAACTCGTATATTATGACTCGCAACTCGAAACTCGTAACTCGTAACTCGTAAATCGCAGCTTATAAATCGCTACTCATATCCCGGAACTCGCATCGTGTGTATCGTAGCTCGTAACCCATTATCAATAACAAGGAACTTGTATCTTGCCTCTCGTAGCTCGTAAATCGTTACCGATAAGTGGGAACTCGCAACTTGTATCTCGTGACGCGTAACTCAGAACTTGGAACTCGTAACGCGTTATCGATAACTCGGAGCTTGTATCTTGTATATCTTATCATGTAACTCGTAACTTGTAACTCGTAACTCGTTACCCATTACTCGGAACTCGTATCTTATATATGGTACCTTGTAATCCATTACCGATAATCTGGAACTCATATCTTGCATCTCGTAGCTCGTAAATCGTAACTAGTACCTCGTAGATCGTAAGTCGTAATTCGTAACTCGTAACTCGTATATCGTAACTCGCAACTCGAAAATCGTAATTCGTAACTCGTAAATCGCAGCTTATAACTGGCTACTCATATCCCAGAACTCGCATCTTGTGTATCGTAGCTTGTAACCCATTATTAATAACAAGGAACTTGTATCTTGCCTCTCGTAGCTCGTAAATCGTTACCGATAAGTGGGAACTCGCAACTTGTATCTCGTGACGCGTAACTCAGAACTTGGAACTCGTAACGCGTTACCGATAACTTGGAGCTTGTATCTTGTATATCTTATACTGTAACTCGTAACGTGTAACTCGTAACTCAATACCTATGACTCAAAACTCGTATCTTCTATCTCGGATCTCGCAAATCATTGCCGGTAACCTGGAACTTGTATCCTAGATCTTGAAGATCGCAGCTCGTTACCAATAAGTGGGAACGCGCATCTTGCATCTTGTCACGTGTAACTCAGAACTCGTAACTAGTAACGCGTTACCGATAACTCGGAGCTTGTATTTTGTAACTCATAACTCGTAACTCGTTACTCATAACTCAGAACTCGTACCTTATATATCGTAACTTGCAATCCATTACCGATAACCTGGAACTCGTATCTTGCATCTCGTTGCTCGTAAATCGTTACCGATAAGTGGGAACTCGCAACTTGTATCTCGTGACGCGTAACTCAAAACATGGAACTCGTAATGCGTTATCAATAACTCGAAGCTTGTATCTTGTATCTCTTACCTTGTAACTCGTAACTCGTTACCCATTACTCGGAACTCGGTTCTTCTATTTCGGGTCTCGCGAATCACTGCCGATAACCTGGAACTCGGTTCCTAGATCATGAAGATCGTAACTCGTTACTAAGAAGTGGGAACCCGCATCTTGTATCTCGTAACGTGTAACTCAGAACTCGGAACTACTAACGCGTTACCGATAACTCGGATCTCGTATCTTGTTACTCGTAACTCGTCACTCGTTACCCATAACTCGGAACTCGTATCTTATATATTGTAACTTGTAATCAACTACTAATAACCTGGAACTCGTATCTTGCATCTCGTAGCTCGTAAATCGTTTCCGATAAATGGAAACTCGCATCTTGTATCTCGTGAAGTTTAACTCAGGACTCGGAACTCGAAGGTGTTACCGACAACTCGGAGCTAGTATCTTGTATCACTTACTTTGTAACTCGTAACTCGTTGCCCATAACTCGGAACTCGAATCTTGATCTCGGATCTTGTAAATCAGTGACGATAACCTCGAATTCGTATCCTAATTCCAGTAGTTCGTAACTCGTTACCGATAGGTGGAAACTCGCATCTTGTATCTTAAGACGCGGAACTCAGAACTGGGAACTCGTATCAGGTAACCGATAACTCGGAGCTCGTATCTTGTAACTCGTAACTCGTTACCCATAACTCAGAACTCATATCTTGTGTCTCGTAGCTCGTAACTCGTTACGATAAGTGGGAACTCGCATCTTGTATCTCGTAACTCGCAATAGTACCTCGTAGATCGTAAGTCGTAATTCGTATCTCGTAACTCGTAGATCGTAACTCGCAACTCGAAACTTGCATCTCGAAAATCGTAACTCGTAACTCGTAACTCGTAACCCGTAAATCGCAGCTTATAACTCGCTACAGATAACCCGGAACTCGTATCTTGTGTATCGTAGCTTGTAACCGATTGCCAATAACAAGGAACTCGTATCTTGCCTCTCGTAGCTCGTAAATCGTAACCGATAAGTGGGAACTCGCACCTTGTATCTCGTGACGCGTAACTCAGAACTTGGAACTCGTAACGCGTTACCGATAACTCGGAGCTTGTATCTTGTATCTCTTACCTTGTAACTCGTAACTCGTTTCCGATTACTCGGAACTCGTATCTTATATATGGTAACTTGTAATCCATTACAGATAATCTGGAACTCATATCTTGCATCTCGTAGCTCGTAAATCGTAACTAGTACCTCGTAGATCGTAAGTCGTAATTCGTAACTCGTAACTCGTATATCGTAACTCGCAACTTGAAACTCGTAACTCGTAAATCGCAGCTTATAACTTGCTACTCATATCCCGGAAATCGCACCTTGTGTATCGTAGCTTGTAACCCATTATCAATAACAAGGAACTTGTATCTTGCTTCTCGTAGCTCGTTAATCGTTACCGATAAGTGGGAACTCGCAACTTGTATCTCGACGGGTTACCGATAACTCGGAGCTTGTATCTTGTATATCTTTTCCTGTAACTCGTAACTCGTTACCCATTACTCGGAACTCGTATCTTATACAGGGTGTTTTAAAAGTTGGGACTTTTTTTTCCGGATCAACTGTCCTTGAAGTGGCAAAACTAATGTACGGTGCACCAGCAGCAAAACAGTAAAAAAAATTTTAAGCAAGTACTTACTATTCGGTTAGTGCGAAGTTGAAAGTGCGGTCCTGTTACACGCGTCTTACAGATACTGTTCGAAGTTAGCGCCGTGAGACTGAAAAGCGCAAAGGCATGCTCGACGTAGCCATGAATCAGTGCACGCGTTAAAGATGGACGGTGTTCCCCGAATAACTGCAGCAGCTTCTGTAATTCGCGCTGATAATTTATCAATCGTGTTCACTTCTGTTTGATACACTAAACGTTTCATTTCGCCCCACACAAAGAAATCACATGGGGTTAAGTCTGGCGATCGTGGAGGCCACGCCACCGGTCCATTACGTCCGATCCACCTATTCGGAAATGTCACATTCAAGTAATCACGCACCTCGCGTCTAAAGTGGGGTGGCGCACCATCATGCAGGAACCACATTGACTGTCTGATATTCAAAGGCACATCTTCCAGTAATGTTGGCAAAGTGTTTTGCAAAAAATCCAGATATTGTATGCCGTCCATCCGAGGTGGTAGAATAAAAGGTCCAATCAGCATACCGTTGACCATGCCAGCCCAGACATTTAGCGAGAATGTTTGTTGAAAATGGGATCGACGAATAGCATGCGGATTTTCCACCGACCACATATGCGTATTGCGAAAATTGTTAATACCATTACGCGTAAACGTTGATTCGTCTGTAACTAACACCGAATTTGGAAACTGGGCATCATTCTCGTGTTTTTGCAAAAACCATTCACAAAACTGTACTCTAGCCGCATAATCTTCCGGTTGCAAGGCTTGTACACGCTGTACGTGGAATGGATACAATAACTCTTCACGCAGCGTGCGCCATACTTTACTGTGTGTGACTGGTACCTGCGTCGCCACTACCCTAGTACTTGTCGTAGGATCCTCTTCGACGAGATTTATGACTTCTTCTTCAATTTGGACCATACGAGGTTGTCTAGGTTTTCCAGCGTGTCCACCACGATGTGGATTCAGGCATCCTGTCTCTAGCTCTTTGCACGAGCGAGACAAATCGACGAGGTGCAGGGTGAGTACGGTTAGGGAAACGATCAGCATACACTCGCGAAGCCGCAGAGGCATTTTGACCACATTCACCGTACGTTAAAATCATGTCCACCAGTTCATTATTATCATAAACGTGCGCCATTTTTGTTGTTTTTAAAGTCCGATGTAGCACGTCAACGACCCTCGAACATTAAAGGTGAACAACAATGCGACCACAACGCGCCAACGGCTGTATGACAAATTGAATGATTTTGCGCGCTGCGTTATTGTGAGATGGTTGTTGTGATCTAATTGCCCAGGGACGGACTTAGAATTGTGAATTGCTTTAGCGGTCAGTATCTTGATTTCTGTATATATTTCGTTTATACGTTACTGGGAAAAAACACTCATTTTGGCGAGTACTATACGCTGTATGAAAAAAAGTCCCAACTTATGAAACACCCTGTATATGGTAACTTGTAATCCATTACCGATAATCTGGAACTCATATCTTGCATCTCGTAGCTCGTAAATCGTAACTAGTACCTCGTAGATCGTAAGTCGTAATTCGTAACTCGTATATCGTAACTCGCAACTCGAAACTAGTAACTCGTAAATCGCAGCTTATAACTCGCTACTCATATCCCGGAACTCGCATCTTATGTATCGTAGCTTGTAACCCATTATCAATAACAAGGAACTCGTATCTTGCCTCTCGTAGCTCGTAAATCGTTACCGATAAGTGGGAACTCGCAAGTTGTATCTCGTGACGCTTAACTCAGAACTTGGAACTCGTAACGCGTTACCAATAACTCGGAGTTTGTATCTTGTATCTCTTATCTTGTAACTCGTAACTTGTAACTCGTACCTCGTTACCTATGACTCGAAACTCGTATCTTCTATCTCGGATCGCGCAAATCATTGCCGGTAACCTAAAACTCGTATCCTAGATCTTGAAGATCGTAGCTCGTTACCAATGAGTGGGAACTCGCATCTTGTATCTCGCGACGTGTAACACAGGACTCGGATCTCGAAAGTATTACCGATAACTCGGAGCTCGTATCTTGTATCACTTATCTTGTAACTCGTTAGTCTTAGCCCGTAACTCGTTGCTCATAACTCGGAACTCGAATCTTGATCTCGGATCTTGGAAATCAATGACGATAACCTCGAACTCATATCCTAGATCTAGTAGCTCGTAACTCGTTACTTATAGGTGGAAACTCGCATCTTGTACCTCATGACGCGGAACTCAGAACTCGGAACTCGTAACAGGTAACCGATAACTCGGAGCTCGTATCTTGTGACTCGTAACTCGTTACCCATAACTCGGAACTCGTATCTTGCATCTAGTAGCTCGTAACTCATTACTGATTACCTGGAACTCGTATCTTGTGTCTCGTAACTCGTTACGTTAAGTGGGTACTCGCATCTTGTATCTCGTACCTCGTAACTAGTACCTCGTAGATCGTAAGTCGTGATTCGTAACTCGTAAATCGTATATCGTAACTCGCAACTCGAAACTCGTAACTCGTAAATCGCAGCTTATAACTCGCTACTCATATCCCGGAACTCGCATCTTGTGTATCGTAGCTTGTTACCCATTATCAATAACAAGGAACCTGTATCTTGCCTCTCGTAGCTCGTAAATCGTTACCGATAAGTGGGAACTCGCAACTTGTATCTCGTGACGCGTAACTCAGAACTTGGAACTCGTAACGCGTTACCGATAACTCGGAGCTTGTATCTTGTATATCTTATCCTGTACCTCGTAACTTGTAACTCGTAACTCGTCACCTATGACTCGAAACTCGTATCTTCTATCTCGGATCTCGCAAATCATTGCCGGTAACCTGGAACTCGTATCCTAGATCTTGAAGGTCGCAGCTCGTTACCAATAAGTGGGAACTCGCATCTTGCATCTCGTGACGTGTAACTCAGAACTCGGAACTAGTAACGCGTTACCAATAACTCGGAGCTTGTATCTTGTAACTCGTAACTCGTAACTCGTTACTCATAACTCAGAACTCGTATCTTATATATCGTAACTTGCAATCCATTACCGATAACCTGGAGCTCGTATCTTGCATCTCGTAGCTCGTAGATCGTTACCGATAAGTGGGAACTCGCAACTTGTATCTCGTGACGCGTAACTCAGAACATGGAACTCGTAATGCGTTATCAATAACTCGAAGCTTGTATCTTGTATCTCTTACCTTGTAACTCGTAACTCGTAACTCGTAACTGGTAACTCGTTACCCATTACTCGGAACTCGTTTCTTCTATTTCGGATCTCGTGAATCACTGCCGATAACCTGGAACTCAGTTTCTAGATCATGAAGATCGTAACTCGTTACTAAGAAGTGGGAACCCGCATCTTGTATCTCGTAACGTGTAACTCAGAAATTGGAACTAGTAACGCGTTACCGATAACTCGGAACTCGTATCTTATATATTGTAACCTGTAATCCACTACCAATAACCTGGAACTCATATATTGCATCTCGTAGCTCGTAAATCGTTTCCGATAAATGGAAACTCGCATCTTGTATCTCGTGACGTTTAACTCAGAACTCGGAACTAGAAACGCGTTACCGATAACTCGGAGCTCGATCTTGTAACTCGTAACTCGTAACTCGTTACCCATAACTCGGAACCCGTATCTAATATATTGTAACCTGTAATCCACTACCAATAACCGGGAACTCGTATATTGCATCTCGTAGCTCGTAATTCGTTTCCGATAAATGGGAACTAGCATCTTGTATCTCATGACGTTTAACTCAGGACTCGGAACTCGAAGGTGTTATCGATAACTCGGAGCTCGTATCTTGTATCACTTATCTTGTAACTCGTTAGTCGTAACTCGTAACTCGTTGCTCATAACTCGGAACTCGAGTCTTGATCTCGGATCTTGCAAATCAATGACGATAACCTCGAACTCGTATCCTAGATCTAGTAGTTCGTAACTCGTTACTTATAGGTGGAAACTCGCATCTTGTACCTAATGACGCGGAACTCAGAACTCGGAACTCGTATCAGGTAACCGATAACTCGGAGCTCGTATCTTGTGACTCGTAACTCGTTACCCATAACTCGGAACTCCTATTTTGTATCTAGTAGCTCGTAACTCATTGTTGATTACCTGGAACTCGCATCTTGTGTCTCGCAGCTCGTAACTCGTTACGATAAGTGGGAACTCGCATCTTATATGTTGTAACTCATAACCCGGAACCCGTATCTTGTGTTTCGTAGGTTGTAACCCATTACCAATAACAAGGAACTCGTATCTTGCCTCTCGTGGTTCTTAAATCGTTACCGATAAGTGGGAAATCGCTACTTGTATCTCGTAGCTCGTAAATCGTTACCGATAAGTGGGAACTCGCAACTTGTATCTTGTGACGCGTAACTCAGAACTTGGAACTCGTAACGCGGTCCAGAAAACTCGAAGCTTGTATCTTGTATATCTTATCTTGTAACTCGTAACTTGTAACTCGTAACTCGTAACCCGTAGCTCGTTGCCCATAACTCCGAACTCGAATCTTGATCTCGTATCTTGTAAATCAATGACGATAACATCGAACTCGTATCCTAGAACTAGTGGTTCGTAACTCGTTACCGATAGGTGGAAACTCGCATCTTGTATCTCATGACGCGAAACTCAGAACTCGGAACTCGTAACGCGTAACCGACAACTCGGTGCGCGTAACTTGTAACTCGTAACTCGTTACCCATAACTCTTAACTCGTATCTTATATATCGTAACTTGTAATCCATTAACGATAACCTGGAATTCGTATCTTGCATCTCGTTGCTCGTAAGTCATTACAGAATAAATGAGAACTCGCATCTTGTATCTGGTGACACGTAACTCAGGACTCGGAAGTCGAAAGTTTTACCGATATCTCGGAGCTCGTATCTTGCATCACTTACCTTGTAACTCGTAACCCGTAACTTGTTGCCCATAACTCCGAACTAGGATCTAGATCTCGTATCTTGTAAATCAATGACGATAACTTCGAACTGGTATCCTAGATCTAGTAGTTCGTAACTCGTTACCTATAGGTGGAAACTCGCATCTTGTATCTCATGACGCGAAACTCAGAACTCGGAACTAGTAACGCGTAACCGACAACTCGGTGCGCGTATCTTGTAACTCGTAACTCGTTACCCATAACTCGGAACTCCTATCTTGTATCTAGTAGCTCGTAACTCATTGTTGATTACCTGGAACGCGCATCTTGTGTCTCGCAGCTCGTAACTCGTTACGATAATTGGGAACTCTCATCTTGTATGTCGTAACTCATAACCCGGAACCAGTATCTTGTGTATCGTAGCTTGTAACCCATTACCAAGAACAAGGAACTCGTATCTTGCCTCTCGTAGTTCGTAAATCGTTACCGATAAGTGGGAAATCGCTACTTGTATCTCGTGACGCATAACTCAGAACTTGGAACTTGTAACGCGTTACCGATAACTCGGAACCTGTATCTTGTATCTCTTACCCTGTAACTCGTAACTCTTAACTCGTAAATCGCGACTTATAACTCGCTACTTATATCCTGGAACTCGCATCTCATGTATCGTAGCTTGTAACCCATTATCAATAACAAGGAACTCGTATCTTGCCTCTCGTAGCTCGTATATCGTTACCGATAAGTGGGAACTGGCAACTTGTATCTCGTGACGCGTAACTCAGAACTTGGAACTCGTAACGCGTTACCGATAACTCGGAGCTTGTATCTTGTATCTCTTATCTTGTAACTCGTAACACGTTACCTATGACTCGAAACTCGTATCTTCTATCTCGGATCTCGCAAATCATTGCCGGTAACCTGGAACTCCTATCCTAGATCTTGAAGATCGCAGCTCGTTACCAACAAGTGGGAACTCGCATCTTGCATCTCGTGACGTGTAACTCAGAACTCGTAACTAGTAACGCGTTACCGATAACTCGGAGCTTGTATCTTGTAACTCATAACTCGTAACTCGTTACTCATAACTCAGAACTTGTACCTTATATATCGTAACTTGCAATCCGTTACCGATAACCTGGAACTCGTTACCCATAACTCGGAACTCATATCTTATATCTAGTAGCTCTTAACTCGTTACTGATTACCTGGAACTCGTGTCTTGTGTCTCGTAGCTCGTAACTCGTTACGATAAAAGGGTACTCGCATCTTGTTTCTCGTAACTCGTAACTAGTACCTCGTAGATCGTAATTCGTAACTCGTAACTCGTATATTGTAACTCGCAACTCGAAACTCGTAACTCGTAAATCGCAGCTTATAACTCGCTACTCATATCCCGGAACTCGCATCTTATGTATCGTAGCTTGTAACCCATTATCAATAACAAGGAACTCGTATCTTGCCTCTTGTAGCTCGTAATTCGTTACCGATAAGTAAGAACTCGCAACTTGTATCTCGTGACGCGTAACTCAGAACTTGGAACTCGTAACGCGTTACCGATAAGTCGGAGCTTGTATCTTGTATCTCTTATCTTGTAACTCGTAACTTGTAACTCGTAACTCGTTACCTATGACTCGAAACTCGTATCTTCTATCTCGGATCTCGCAAATCATTGCCGGTAACCTGGAACTTGTATCCTAGATCTTGAAGATCGTAGCTCGTTACCAATAAGTGGGAACTCGCAACTTGTATTTCGTGACTCGTAACTCAGAACTTGGAACTCGTAACGCGTTACCGAAAACTCGGGGCTCGTATCTTGTATCACTTATCTTGTAACTCGTTACTCGTAACCCGTAACTCGTTGCTCATTACTCGTACCTCGAATCTTGATCTCGGATCTTGCGAATCAATGACGATAACCTCGAACTCGTATCCTAGATCTAGTAGTTCGTAACTCGTTACTTATAGGTGGAAACTCGCATCTTGTACCCCATGACGCGGAACTCAGAACTCGGAACTCGTAGCAGGTAACCGATAACTCGGAGCTCGTATCTTGTGACTTGTAACTCGTTACCCATAACTCGGAACTCGTATCTTGTATCTAGTAGCTGGTAACCCAATACTGATTACCTGGAACTCGTATCTTGTGTCTCGTAGCTCGTAACCCGTTACGATAAGTGGGTACTCGCATCTTGTATCTCGTAACTCGTAACTAGTACCTCGTAGATCGTAATTCGTAATTCGTAACTCGTAACTCGTATATTATAACTCGCAACTCGAAACTCGTAACTCGTAACTCGTAAATCGCAGCTTATAATTCGCTACTCATATCCCGGAACTCGCATCGTGTGTATCGTAGCTCGTAACCCATTATCAATAACAAGGAACTTGTATCTTGCCTCTCGTAGCTCGTAAATCGTTACCGATAAGTGGGAACTCGCAACTTGTATCTCGTGACGCGTAACTCAGAACTTGGAACTCGTAACGCGTTATCGATAACTCGGAGCTTGTATCTTGTATATCTTATCATGTAACTCGTAACGTGTAACTCGTAACTCATTACCTATGACTCAAAACTCGTATCTTCTATCTCGGATCTCGCAAATCATTGCCGGTAACCTGGAACTCGTATCCTAGATCTTGAAGATCGCAGCTCGTTACCAATAAGTGGGAACTCGCATCTTGCATCTTGTCACGTGTAACTCAGAACTCGTAACTAGTAACGCGTTACCGATAACTCGGAGCTTGTATTTTGTAACTCATAACTCGTAACTCGTTACTCATAACTCAGAACTCGTACCTTATATATCGTAACTTGCAATCCATTACCGATAACCTGGAACTCGTATCTTGCATCTCGTAGCTCGTAAATCGTTACCGATAAGTGGGAACTCGCAACTTGTATCTCGTGACGCGTAACTCAAAACATGGAACTCGTAATGCGTTATCAATAACTCGAAGCTTGTATCTTGTATCTCTTACCTTGTAACTCGTAACTCGTAACTCGTAACTCGTTACCCATTACTCGGAACTCGGTTCTTCTATTTCGGGTTTCGCGAATCACTGCCGATAACCTGGAACTCGGTTCCTAGATCATGAAGATCGTAACTCGTAACTAAGAAGTGGGAACCCGCATCTTGTATCTCGTAACGTGTAACTCAGAACTCGGAACTACTAACGCGTTACCGATAACTCGGATCTCGTATCTTGTTACTCTTAACTCGTCACTCGTTACCCATAACTCGGAACTCGTATCTTATATATTGTAACTTGTAATCAACTACCAATAACCTGGAACTCGTATCTTGCATCTCGTAGCTCGTAAATCGTTTCCGATAAATGGAAACTCGCATCTTGTATCTCGTGAAGTTTAACTCAGGACTCGGAACTCGAAGGTGTTACCGACAACTCGGAGCTAGTATCTTGTATCACTTACTTTGTAACTCGTAACTCGTTGCCCATAACTCGGAACTTGAATCTTGATCTCGGATCTTGTAAATCAGTGACGATAACCTCGATTTCGTATCCTAGATCTAGTAGTTCGTAACTCGTTACCGATAGGTGGAAACTCGCATCTTGTATCTTAAGACGCGGAACTCAGAACTCGGAACTCGTATCAGGTAACCGATAACTTGGAGCTCGTATCTTGTAACTCGTAACTCATTACCCATAACTCGGAACTCATATCTTGTATCTAGTAGCTCGTAACTCATTACTGATTACCTGGAACTCGTATCTTGTGTCTCGTAGCTCGTAACTCGTTACGATAAGTGGGAACTCGCATCTTGTATCTCGTAACTCGCAATAGTACCTCGTAGATCGTAAGTCGTAATTCGTATCTCGTAACTCGTAGATCGTAACTCGCAACTCGAAACTTGCATCTCGAAAATCGTAACTCGTAACTCGTAACTCGTAACCCGTAAATCGCAGCTTATAACTCGCTACTTATAACCCGGAACTCGTATCTTGTGTATCGTAGCTTGTAACCGATTGCCAATAACAAGGAACTCGTATCTTGCCTCTCGTAGCTCGTAAATCGTAACCGATAAGTGGGAACTCGCACCTTGTATCTCGTGACGCGTAACTCAGAACTTGGAACTCGTAACGCGTTACCGATAACTCGGAGCTTGTATCTTGTATTTCTTACCTTGTAACTCGTAACTCGTTACCCATTACTCGGAACCCGTATCTTCTATCTCGGGTCTCTCAAATCATTGCCGACAACCTGGAACTCGTATCCTAGATCTTTTAAGATCGTAACTCATTACCAATAAATTGAAACTCGCATCTTGAATCTTGTGACGTGTAACTCAGAACTCGGAACTAGTAACGCGTTACCGATGACTTGGAGCTCGTATCTTGTAACTCGTAACTCTTAACTCGTTACCCATAACCTCGAACTTGTATCCTAGATCTAGTAGTTCGTAACTCGTTACCTATAGGTGGAAGCTCGCATCTTGTATCTCATGACGCGTAACTCAGAACTCGTAACTCGTAACTCGTTACCCATTACTCGGAACTCGCATCTTCTATCTCGCATCTCGCAAATCATTGCCGATAACCTGGAACTCGTATACTAGATCTTGAAGATCGTAACTCGTTACCAATAAGTGGGAACTCGCAACCTGTATCTCGTGACGTATAACTGAGAACTCGGAACTAGTAACGCGTTACCGATAACTCGGAGCTCGTATGTTGTATCCCTTACCTTGTAACTCGTAACCCGTAACTCGTTGCCCTTAACTCGGAACCCGAATCTTGATCTCGGATCTTGTAAATCAATGACGATAACCTCGAACTGGTATCCTAGATCTAGTAGTTCGTAACCCGTTACCGATAGGTGGAAACGCGCATCTTGTATCTCGTGACGTGTAACTCAGAACTTGGAACTAGTAACGCGTTACCGATAACTCGGAGCTTGTATCTTGTAACTCGTCACTCGTAACTCGTTACTCATAACTCAGAACTCGTATCTCATATATCGTAACTTGCAATCGATTACCGATAACCTGGAACTCGTATCTTGCATCTCGTAGCTCGTAAATCGTTACCGATAAGTGGGAACTCGCAACTTGTATCTCGTGACGCGTAACTCAGAACATGGAACTCGTAATGCGTTATCGATCTCTTACCTTGTAACTCGTAACACTTAACCCGTTACTTATTACTCGGAACTCGTATCTTCTATCTCCGATCTCGCAAATCATTGCCGATAACCTGGAACTCGTATCCTAGATCTTGAAGATCGTAACTCGTTACCAATAAGTGGGAACTCGCATCTTGTATCTCGTGACGTGTAACTCAGAACTCGGAACTAGTAACGCGTAACCTATAACTCGAAGCTCGTATCTTGTATCACTTACCTTGTAAGTCGTAACTCGTAACTCGTAACTCGTTACCCATAACTCGGAACTCGTATCTTATATATAGTAACTTGTAAACAATTACCGATAACCTGGAACACGTATCTTGCATCACGTTACTCGTAAATCGTTAACGATAAATGGGAACTCGCATCTTGTATCTCATGACGTGTAACTCAGTACTCGGAACTCGAAAGTTTTACCGATATCTCGGAGCTCGCATCTTGTATCACTTACCTTGTAACTCGTAACTCGTAAACCGTAACTGGTTGCCCATAACTCAGAACTCGAATCTTGCTCTCTTATCTTGTAATTCAATGACGATAACCTCGAACTGGTATCCTAGATCTAGTAGCTCGTAACTCGTTACCGATAGGTGGAAACTCGCATCTTGTATCTCATGACGCGAAACTCAGAACTCATAACGCGTAACCGACAACTAGGTGCGGGTATCTTGTAACTTGTAACTCGTTACCCATAACTCGGTACTCCTGTCTTATATCTAGTAGCTCGTGACTCATTACTGATTACCTGGAACTCGCATCTTGTGTCTCGCAGCTCGTAACTCATTACGATAACTGGGAACTCGCATCTTGTATGTCGTAATCCATAACCCGGAACCCGTATCTTGTGTATCGTAGCTTGTAACCCATTGCCAATAACAAGGAACTCGTATCTTGCCTCTTGTTGTTCGTAACTCGTTACCGACAGGTGGAAGCTCCCATCTTGTATCTCATGACGCGTAACTCAGAACCTGGAACTCGTAACAGGTAACCGACAACTCGGAGCTTGTATCTTGTAACTTGTAACTCGTTACCCATAAATTGGAACTCGTATCTTGTATCTAGTAGCTCGTAACTCATTACTGACTACCTGGAATTCGTGTCGTGTGTCTCGTAACTCGTTACGATAAGTAGGTACTCGCATCTTGTATCTCGTAACTCGCAACTAGTACCTCGTAGATCGTAAGTCGTAATTCGTATCCCGTAACTCGTATATCGTAACTCGCAACTCGAAACTCGTATATCACAGCTTATAACTCGCTACTCATATCCCGGAACTCGCATCTTATGTATCGTAGCTTGTAACCCATTATCAATAACAAGGAACTCGTATCTTGCCTCTCGTAGCTCGTAAATCGTTACCGATAAGTGGGAACTCGCAACTTCTATCTCGTGACGCGTAACTCAGAACTTGGAACTCGTAACGCGTTACCGAAAACTCGGAGCTCGTATCTTGTATCACTTATCTTGTAACTCGTTACTCGTAACCCGTAACTCGTACCTCGAATCTTGATCTCGGATCAAATCAATTACCTTGTAACTCGTAACTCGTAACCCGTAACTCGTTGCCCATAACTCAGAACTCAGATCTAGATCTCGTATCTTGTAAATCAATGACGATAACTTCGAACTGGTATCCTAGATCTAGTAGTTCGTAACACGTTACTTATAGGTGGAAACTCGCATCTTGTACCTCTTGACGCGGAACTCAGAACTCGGAACTCGTAACAGGTAACCGATAACTCGGAGCTCGTATCTTGTGACTTGTAACTCGTTACCCATAACTCGGAACTCGTATCTTGTATCTAGTAGCTCGTAACTCATTACTGATTAGCTGGAACTCGTATCTTGTGTCTCGTAGCCCGTAACTGGTACCTCGTAGATCGTAAGTCGTAATTCGTAACTTGTAACTCGTATATCGTAACTCGCAACTCGAAACTCGTTACTCGTAACTCGTAAATCGCAGCTTATAACTCGCTACTCATATCCCGGAACTCGCATCTTGTGTATCGTAGCTTGTAACCCATTATCAATAACCAGGAACTTGTATCTTGCCTCTCGTAGCTCGTAAATCGTTACCGATAAGTGGGAACTCGCAACTTGTATCTCGTAACTCGTAAGTAGTACCTCGTAGATCGTAAGTCGTAATTCGTAACTCGTAACTCGTATATCATAACTCGCAACTCGAAACTCGTAACTCTTAAATCGCAGCTTATAACTCGCTACTCATATCCCGGACCTCGCATCTTGTGTATCGTAGCTTGTAACCCATTATAAATAACAAGGAACTGGTATCTTGCCTCTCGTAGCTCGTAAATCGTTACCGATAAGTGGGAACTTGCTACTTGTATCTCGTGACGCGTAACTCAGAACATGTAACTCGTAACTCGTTACCCATTACTCGGAAGTCGTATCTTATATATGGTAACTTGTAATCCATTACCGATAATCTGGAACTCATAGCTTGCATCTCGTAGCTCGTAAATCGTAAATAGTACCTCGTAGATCGTAAGTCGTAATTCGTAACTCGTAACTCGTATATCGTAACTCGCAACTCGAAACTCGTAACTCGCAACTCGAAACTCGTAACTCGTAAATCGCAGCTTATAACTCGCTACTCATATCCCGGAACTCGCATCTTGTGTATCGTAGCTTGTTACACATTATCAATAACAAGGAACTTGTATCTTGCCTGGCGTAGCTCGTAAATCGTTACCGATAAGTGGGAACTCGCAACTTGTATCTCGTGACGCGTAACTCAGAACTTGGAACTCGTAACGCGTTACCGAAAACTCGGAGCTCGTATCTTGTATCACTTATCTTGTAACTCGTAACTCGTAACCCGTAACTCGTTGCCCATAACTCCGAACTCAGATCTAGATCTCGTATCTTGTAAATCAATGACGATGACTTCGAACTGGTATCCTAGATCTAGTAGTTCGTAACACGTTACTTATAGGTGGAAACTCGCATCTTGTACCTCATGACGCGGAACTCAGAACTCGGAACTCGTAACAGGTAACCGATAACTCGGAGCTCGTATCTTGTGACTCGTAACTCGTTACCCATAACTCGGAACTCGTATCTTGCATCTAGTAGCTTGTGAATTACTGATTACCTGGAACTCGTATCTTGTGTCTCGCAGCTCGTAACTCGTTACGATAAGTGGGAACTCGCATCTTATATGTTGTAACTCATAACCCGGAACCCGTATCTTGTGTATCGTAGCTTGTAACCCATTACAAATAACAAGGAACTCGTATCTTGCCTCTCGTAGTTCGTAAATCGTTACCGATAAGTGGGAAATCGCTACTTGTATCTCGTGACGCATAAGTCAGAACTTGGAACTCGTAACGCGTTACCCATAACTCGGAGCCTGTATCTAGTATCTCTTACCTTGTAACTCGTAACTCGTAACTTGCTACCCATTACTCGGAACTCGTATCTTATATATGGTAACTTGTAATCCATTACCGATAACTTGGAACGCATATCTTGCATCTCGTAGCTCGTAAATCGTTACCGATAAATGGGAACTCGCATCTTGTATCTCGTGACGCCTAACTCAGGACTCGGAGCTCGAAGGTGTTACCGATAATTCGGAGCTCGTATCTTGTATCACTTACCTTGTAACTCGTAACTCGTAACCCGTAACTCGTTGCTTATAACTCGGAACTCGAATCTTGATCGCGGATCTTGTAAATCAATGACGATAACCTCGAACTCCTCTCCTAGAACTAGTAGTTCGCAACTCGTTACCGATAGGTGGAAACTCGCATCTTGTATCTCATGACGCGAAACTCAGAACTCGGAACTCGTAACGCGTAACCGATAACTCGGAGCTCGTATCTTGTAACTCGTAACTCGTTACCCATAACTCGGAACTCATATCTTGTATCTAGTAGCTCTTAACTCATAACTGATTACCTGGAACTCGTGTCTTGTGTCTCGTAGCTCGTAACTCGTTACGATAAGTGGGTACTCGCATCTTGTATCTCGTAACTCGTAACTAGTACCTCGTAGATCGTAAGTCGTAATTCGTAACTCGTATTTCGTAATTTATATATCGTAACTTGCAACTCGAAACTCGTAACTCGTAAATCGCAGCTTATAACCCGCTACTCATATCCCGGAACTCGCATCTTGAGTATCGTAGCTTGTAACCCATTATCAATAACAAGGAACTTGTATCTTGCCTCTCGTAGCTCGTAAATCGTTACCGATAGTTGGGAACTCGCAACTTGTATCTCGTGACGCGTAACTCAGAACTTGGAACTCGTAACGCGTTACCGATAACTCGGAGCTTGTATCTTGTATATCTTATCCTGTAACTTGTAACTTGTAACTCGTAACTCATTACCTATATGACTCGAAACTCGTATCTTCTATCTCGGATCTCGCAAATCATTGCCGGTAACCTGGAACTCGTATCCTAGATCTTGAAGATAGCAGCTCGTTACCAATAAGTGGGAACACGCATCTTGGCATCTCGTGACGTGTAACTCAGAACTCGGTACTAGTAACGCGTTACCGATAACTCGGAGCTTGTATCTTGTAACTCGTAACTCGTTACCCATAACTCGGAACTCGTATCTTATATATTGTAACTTGTAATCCACTGCCAATAACCTGGAACTCGTATCTTGCATCTCGTAGCTCGTAAATCGTTTCCGATAAATGGGAACTCGCATCTTGCATCTCGTGACGTTTAACTCAGGACTCGGAACTCGACAACTTGGAGCTTGTATCTTGTATCACTTACTTTGTAACTCGTAACACGTAACTAGTTGCCCATAACTCGGAAGTCGAATCATGATCTCGGATCTTGTAAATCAGTGACGATAACCTCGAATTCGTATCCTAGATCTAGTAGTTCGTAACTCGTTACCGATAGGTGGAAACTCGCATCTTGTATCTTATGACGCGGAACTCAGAACTCGGAACTCGTATCAGGTAACCGATAATTTGTAGCTCGTATCTTGCCACTCGTAACTCGTTACCCATAACTCGGAACTCATGTCTTGTATCTAGTAGCTCGTAATTCATTACTGATTACCTGGAACTCGTATCTTGTGTCTCGTAGTTCGTAACTCGTTACGATGAGTGGGAACTCGCATCTTGTATCTCGTAACTCGCAATAGTACCTCGTAGATAGTAAGGCGTAACTCGTAACTCGTTACCCGTAACTCGTAAATCGCAGCTTATAACTCGCTACTCATATTCCGGAACTCGCATCTTATGTATCGTAGCTTGTAACCCATTATCAATAACAAGGAACTCGTATCTTACCTCTTGTAGCTCGTGAATCGTTACCGATAAGTGGGAACTCGCAACTTGTATCTCGTGACGCGTAACTCAGAACTTGGAACTCGTAACGCGTTACCGAAAACTCGGAGCTTGTATCTTGTATCTCTCATCTTGTAACTCATAACTTGTAACTCGTAACTCGTTACCTATGACTCGAAACTCGTATCTTCTATCTCGGATCTCGCAAATCATTGCCGATAACGTGGAACTATTATCCTAGATCTTGAACATCGTAACTCGTTACCAATAAGTGGGAACTCGCATCTTGTATCTCGTGACGTGTAACTCAGAACTCGGAACTAGTAACGCGTCACCGATGACTCGAAGCTCGTATCTTGTATCTCTTACCTTGTAATTTGTAACTCGTAGCTCGTAACTCGTTACCCATAACTCTTAACTCGTATCTTATATATCGTTACTTGTAATCCATTAACGATAACCTGGAACTCGTAAATCATTACAGAATAAATGAGAACTCGCATATTGTATCTCATGACGCGAAACTCAGAACTCGGAACTCGTAACGCGTAACCGACAACTCCGTGCGCGTAACTTGTGACTCGTCACTCGTTACCCATAACTCGGAACTCCTATCTTGTATCTAGTAGCTCGTAACTCATTGTTGATTACCTGGAACTCGCAACTTGTGTCGCGCAGCTCGTAACTCGTTACGATAAGTGGGAACTCGCATCTTGTATGTCGTAACTCATAACCAGGAACCCGTAGCTTGTGTATCGTAGCTTGTAACCCATTACCAAGAACAAGGAACTCGTATCTTGCCTCTCGTAGTTGGTAAATCGTTACCGATAAGTAGGAAATCGCTTCTTGTATCTCGTGACGCATAACACAGAACTTGGAACTCGTAACGCGTGACCGATAACTCGGAGCCTGCATCTTGTATCTCTTACCCTGTAACTCGTAACTCGTAACTCGTAACTCGTAACTCGTAACTCGTAACTCGTAACTCGTAACTCTTAACTCGTTACCCATTACTCGGAACTCGTATCTTATATATGGTAACTTGTAATCCATTACCGATAACCTGGAACGCATATCTTGGATCTCGTAGCTCGTAAATCGTTACCGATAAATGGGAACTCGCATCTTGTATCTCGTGACGCCTAATTCAGGACTCAGAGCTCGAAGGTGTTACCGATAATTCGGAGCTCGTATCACTTACCTTGTAACTCGTCACTCATAACCCGTAGCTCGTTGCCCATAACTCGGAACTCGAATCGTGATCTCGGATCTTGTAAATCAATGACGATAACCTCGAACTCGTCTCCTAGAACTAGTAGTTCGTAACTCGTTACCGATAGGTGGAAGCTCGCATCTTGTATCTCATGACGCGAATCTCAGGACTCGGAACTCGTAACGCGTAACCGATAACTCGGAGCTCGTATCTTGTAACTCGTAACTCGTTACCCATAACTCGGAACACGTATCTTGTTTCTAGTAGCTCGTAACTCATTACTGATTACCTGGAACTCGTATCTTGTGTCTCGTAGCTCGTTACGATAGGTGGGAACTCGCATCTTGTATCTCGTAACTCGTAACTAGTACCTCGTAGATCGTAAGTCGTATTTCGTTATTCGTAACTGGTATATCGTAACTCGCAACTCGAAACTCGCATCTCTAAAATCGTAACTCGTAACCCGTAAATCGCAGCTTATAACTCGCTACTTATAACCCGGAACTCATATCTTGTGTATCGTAGCTTGTAACCCATTGCCAATAACAAGGAACTCGTATCTTGCCTCTCGTAGCGCGTAAATCGTTACCGATAAGTGGGAACTCACAACTTGTATCTCGTGACGCGTAACTCAGAACTTGGAACTCGTAACGCGTTACCGATAACTCGGAGCTTGTATCTAGTATATCTTATCCCGTAACTCGTAACTCATAAGTCGTAACTCGTTACTCATAACTCAGAACTCGTACCTTATATATCGTAACTTGCAAGCCATTACCGATAACCTGGAACTCGTATCTTGCATCTCGTAGCTCGTAAATCGTTACCGATAAGTGGGAACTCGCAACTTGTATCTCGTGACGCGTAACTCAGAACATGGAACTCGTAATGCGTTATCAATAACTCGAAGCTTGTATCTTGTATCTCTCACGTTGTAACTCGTAACTCGTAACTCCTTACCCATTACTCGGAACTCGTTTCTTCTATCTCGGATCTTGCGAATCACTGCTGATAACCTGAAACTCGGTTCCTAGATCATGAAGGTTGTAACTCGCTACTAAGAAGTGGGAACCCGCATCTTGTATCTCGTAACGTGTAACTCAGAACTCGGAACTAGTAACACGTTACCGATAACTCGGAGCTCGTATCTTGTAACTCGTAACTCGTAACTCGTTACCCATAACTCGGAACTCGTATCTTATATATTGTAACTTGTAATCCACTACCAATAACCTGGAACTCGTATCTTGCATCTCGTGACGTTTAACTCAGGGCTCGGAACTCGAAGGTGTTACCGACAACTCGGAGCTTGTATTTTGTATCACTTACTTTGTAACTCGTAACTCGTAACACGTAACTCCTTGCCCATAACTCGGAACTCGAATCTTGATCTCGGATCTTGTATATCAGTGACGATAACCTCGAACTCGTATCCTAGATCTAGTAGTTCGTAACTCGTTACCGATAGGTGGAAACTCGCATCTTGTATCTTATGACGTGGAACTCAGAACTCGGAACTCGTATCAGGTAACCGATAACTCGTAACTAGTACCTCGTAACTCGTAACTCGTAAATCGCAGCTTATAACTCGCTACTCATATCCCGGAACTCGCATCTTGTGTATCGTAGCTTGTAACCCATTATCAATAACAAGGAACTTGTATCTTGCTTCTCGTAGCTCGTAAATCGTTACCGATAAGTGGGAACTCGCAACTTGTATCTCGTGACGCGTAACTCAGAACTTGGAACTCGTAACGCGTTAACGATAACTCGGAACTTGTATCTTGTATATCTTATCCTGTAACTCGTAACTTGTAACTCGTAACTCGTTACCCATTACTCGGAACTTGTATCTTATATATGGTAACTTGTAATCCATTACCGATAATCTGGAACTCATATCTTGCCTCTCGTAGCTCGTAAATCGTTACCGATAAGTGGAAAATCGCTACTTGTATCTCGCGACGCATAACTCAGAACTTGGAACTCGTAACGCGGTACCGAAAACTCGGAGCTCGTATCTTGTATCTCTTATCTTGTAACTCGTAACTCGTAACTCGTAACTCGTAACTCGTAACTCGTAACTCGTAACTCGTAACTCGTAACTCGTAACTCGTAACTCGTAACTCGTAACTCGTAACTCGTAACTCGTAACTCGTAACTCGTAACTCGTAACTCGTAACTCGTAACTCGTAACTCGTAACTCGTTACCCATTACTCGGAACTCGTATCTTATATCTGGTAACTTGTAATCCATTACCGATAACCTGGAATGCATATATTGGATCTCGTAGCACGTAAATCGTTACCGATAAATGGGAACTCGCATCTTGTATCTCGTGACGCCTAACTCAGGACTCAGAGCTCGAAGGTGTTACCGATAATTCGCAGCTCGTATCTTGTATCACTTACCTTGTAACTCGTCACTCGTAACCTGTTACTCGTTGCCCATAACTCGGAACTCGAATCTTGATCTCGGATCTTGTAAATCAATGACAATAACCTCGAACTCGTCTCCTAGAACTAGTAGTTCGTAACTCGTTACCGATAGGTGGAAGCTCGCTTCTTGTATCTCATGACGCGAAACTCAGAACTCGGAACTCGTAACGCGTAACCGATAACTCGGAGCTCGTATCTTGTAACTCGTAACTCGTTACCCATAACTCGGAACACTTATCTTGTTTCAAGTAGCTCGTAACTCATTGCTGATTACCTGGAACTCGTATCTTGTGTCTCGTAGCTCGTAGCTCGTTACGATAAGAGGGAACTCGCATCTTGTATCTCGTAACTCGTAACTCAGAACTTGGAACTCGTAACGCGGTACCGATAACTCGGAGCTTGTATCTTGTATCTCTTACCTTGTAACTCGTAACTCGTTACCCATTACTCGGAACCCGTATCTTATATATCGCAACTTGCAATCGATTACCGATAACCTGGAACTCGTATCTTGCATCTCGTAGCTCGTAAATCGTTACCGATAAGTGGGAACTCGCAACTTGTATCTCGTGACGCGTAACTCAGGACATGGAATTCGTAATGCGTTATCGATAACTCGAAGCTTGTATCTTGTATCACTTACCTTGTAACTCGTAACTCGTAACCCGTAACTCGTTGCCCATAACTCCGAACTCGAATCTTGATCTCTTATCTTGTAATTCAATGACGATAACCTCGAACTGGTATCCTAGATCTAGTAGTTCGTAACTCGTTACCGATAGGTGGAAACTCGCATCTTGTATCTCATGACGCGAAACTCATAACTCGTAACGCGTAACCGACAACTAGGTGCGTGTATCTTGTAACTTGTAACTCGTTACCCATAACTCGGTACTCCTATCTTGTATCTAGTAGCTCGTAACTCATTACTGATTACCTGGAACTCGCATCTTGTGTCTCGCAGCTCGTAACTCGTTACGATAAGTGAGAACTCGCATCTTGAATGTCGTAATTCATAACCTGGAATCCGTATCTTGTGTATCGTAGCTTGTAACTCATTGCCAATAACAAGGAACTCGTATCTTGCCTCTTGTAGTTCGTAACTCGTTACCGACAGGTGGAAGCTCGCATCTTGTATCTCATGACGCGTAACTCAGAACTTGGAACTCGTAACAGGTAACCGACAACTCGGAGCTTCTATCTTGTAACTTGTAACTCGTATCTTGTATCTAGTAGCTCGTAATTCATTACTGATTACCTGGAACTCGTGTGTTGTGTCTCGTGGCTCGTAACTCGTTACGATAAGTGGGTACTCGCATCTTGTATCTCGTAACTCGTAACTAGTACCTCGTAGATTGTAAGTCGCAATTCGTAACTCGTAACTCGTATATCGTAACTCGTAACTCGTAACTCGTAACTCGTAACTCGTAAATCGCAGCTTATAACTTGCTACTCATATCCCGGAACTCGCATCTTGTGTATCGTAGCTTGTAACCCATTATCAGTAACAAGAAACTTGTATCTTGCCTCTCGTAGCTCGTAAATCGTTACCGATAAGTGGGAACTCGCAACTTGTATCTCGTGGCGCGTAACTCAGAACTTGGAACTCGTAACGCGTTACCGAAAACTCGGAGCTTGTATCTTGTATCTCTTATCTTGTAACTCATAACTTGTGACTCGTAACGCGTTACCTATGACTCGAAACTCGTATCTTCTGTCTCGGATCTCGCAAATCATTGCCGGTAACCTGGAACTCGTATCCTAGTTCTTGAAGATCGTAGCTCGTTACCAATAAGTGAGAACTCGCATCTTGTATCTCATGAAGCGAAACTCAGAACTCGTAACGCGAAACCGACAACTAGGTGCGCGTATCTTGTAACTTGTAACTCGTTACCCATAACTCGGTACTCCTATCTTGTATCTAGTAGCTCGTAACTCATTACTGATTACCTGGAACTCGCATCTTGTGTGTCGCAGGTCGTAACTCGTTACGATAAGAGGGAACTCGCATCTTGTATGTCATAATTCATAACCCGGAACCCGTATCTTGTGTATCGTAGCTTGTAACCCATTGCCAATAACAAGGAACTCGTGTCTTGCCTCTTGTAGTTCGTAACTCGTTACCGACAGGTGGAAGCTCGCATTTTGTATCTCATGACGCGTAACTCAGAACTTGGAACTCGTAACAGGTAACCGACAACTCGGAGCTTGTATCTTGTAACTTGTAACTCGTTACCCATAACTTGGAACTCGTATTTTGTATCTAGTAGCTCGTAACTCATTACAGATTACCTGGAACTCGTGTCTTGTGTCTCGTAGCTCGTAACTCGTTACGATAAGTGGGTACTCGCATCTTGTATCTCGTAACTCGTAACTAGTACCTTGTAGATCGTAAGTCGTTATTCGTAACTCGTATATCGTAACTCGTAACTCGTAACTCGTAACTCGTAACTCGTAACTCGTAACTCGTAACTCGTAACTCGTAACTCGTAACTCGTAACTCGTAACTCGTAACTCGTAACTCGTAACTCGTAACTCGTAACTCGTAACTCGTAACTCGTAACTCGTAAATCGCAGCGTATAACTCGCTACTCATATCCCGGAACTCGCATCTTGTGTATCGTAGCTTGTAACCCATGATCAGTAACAAGAAACTTGTATCTTGCCTCTCGTAGCTCGTAAATCGTTACCGATAAGTGGGAACTCGCAACTTGTATCTCGTAACGTGTAACTCAGAACTCGGAACTAGTAACACGTTACCGATAACTCGGAGCTCGTATCTTGTAACTCGTAACTCGTAACTCGTTACCCATAACTCGGAACTCGTATCTTATATATTGTAACTTGTAATCCACTACCAATAACCTGGAACTCGTATCTTGCATCTCGTAGCTCGTAAATCGTTTCCGATAAATGGGAACTCGCATCTCGTATCTCGTGACGTTTAACTCAGGACTCGGAACTCGAAGGTGTTACCGACAACTCGGAGCTTGTATTTTGTATCACTTACTTTGTAACTCGTAACTCGTAACACGTAACTCCTTGCCCATAACTCGGAACTCGAATCTTGATCTCGGATCTTGTAAATCAGTGACGATAACCTCGAACTCGTATCCTAGATCTAGTAGTTCGTAACTCGTTACCGATAGGTGGAAACTCGCATCTTGTATCTTATGACGTGGAACTCAGAACTCGGAGCTCGTATCTTGTAACTCGTAACTCGTTACCCATAACTCGGAACTCTTATCTTGTATCTAGTAGCTCGTAACTCATTTCTGATTACCTGGAACTCGTATCTTGTGTCTCGCAGCTCGTAACTCGTTACGATAAGTGGGAACTCGCATCTTGTATGTCATAATTCATAACCCGGAACCCGTATCTTGTGTATCGTAGCTTGTAACCCATTGCCAATAACAAGGAACTCGTATCTTGCCTCTTGTAGTTTGTAACTCGTTATCGACAGGTGGAAGCTCGCATTTTGTATCTCATGACGCGTAACTCAGAACTTGGAACTCGTAACAGGTAACCGACAACTCGGAGCTTGTATCTTGTAACTTGTAACTCGTTACCCATAACTTGGAACTCGTATCTTGTATCTAGTAGCTCGTAACTCATTACTGATTACCTGGAACTCGTGTCTTGTGTCTCGTAGCTCGTAACTCGTAACTCGTAACTCGTAACTCGTAACTCGTAACTCGTAACTCGTAACTCGTAACTCGTAACTCGTAACTCGTAACTCGTAACTCGTAACTCGTAACTCGTAACTCGTAACTCGTAACTCGTAACTCGTAACTCGTAACTCGTAACTCGTAACTCGTAACTCGTAACTCGTAACTCGTAACTCGTAAATCGCAGCTTATAACTCGCTACTCATATCCCGGAACTCGCATCTTGTGTATCGTAGCTTGTAACCCATTATCAGTAACAAGAAACTTGTATCTTGCCTCTCGTAGCTCGTAAATTGTTACCGATAAGTGGGAACTCGCAACTTGTATCTCGTGGCGCGTAACTCAGAACTAAGAACTCGTAACGCGTTACCGAAAACTCGGAGCTTGTATCATGTATCTCTTATCTTGTAACTCATAACTTGTAACTCGTAACTCGTTACCTATGACTCGAAACTCGTATCTTCTGTCTCGGATCTCGCAAATCATTGCCGGTAACCTAGAACTCGTATCCTAGTTCTTGCAGATCGTAGCTCGTTACCAATAAGTGGGAACTCGCATCTTGTATCTTGCGACGTGTAACTCAGGACTCGGATCACGAAAGTGTTACCGATAACTCGGAGCTCGTAACTTGTATCACTTATCTTCTAACTCGTTACTCGTAACCCGTAACTCGTTGCTCATAACTCGGAACTCGAATCTTGATACGAGTTCCGAGGTATGGACCTCGGAACTCGTATCTTATATATAGTAACTTGTAATCCATTACCGATAACCTGGAACACGTATCTTGGATCTCGTTACTCGTAAATCGTTAACGATAAATGGGAACTCGCATCTTGTATCTCATGACGTGTAACTCAGTACTCGGAACTCGAAAGTGTACCGATATCTCGGAGCTCGCATCTTGTATCACTTACCTTGTAACTCGTAACTCGTAACCCGTAACTCGTTGCCGATAACTCCGAACTCGGATATTGATCTCTTATCTTGTAATTCAATGACCATAACCTCGAACTGGTATCCTAGATCTAGTAGTTCGTAACTCGTTACCGGTAGGTGGAAACTCGCATCTTGTATCTCATGACGCGAAACTCAGAACTCGTAACGCGTAACCGACAACTGTGTGCGCGTATCTTGTGACTTGTAACTCGTTACCCATAACTCGGTACTCCTATCTTGTATCTAGTGGCTCGTAACTCATTACTGATTACCTGGAACTCGCATCTTGTGTCTTGCAGCTCGTAACTCGTTACGATAAGTGGGAACTCGCATCTTGAATGTCGTAATTCATAACCCGGAACCCGTATCTTGTGTATCGTAGCTTGTAACCCATTGCCAATAACAAGGAACTCGTATCTTGCCTCTAGTAGTTCGTAACTCGTTACCGAGAGGTGGAAGCTCGCATCTTGTATCTCATGACGCGTAACTCAGAACTTGGAACTCATAACAGGTAACCGACAACTCGGAGCTTGTATCTTGTAACTTGTAACTCGTATCTTGTATCTAGTAGCTCGTAACTCATTACTGATTACCTGGAACTCGTGTGTTGTGTCTCGTGGCTCGTAACTCGTTACGATAAGTGGGTACTCGCATCTTGTATCTCGTAACTCGTAACTAGTACCTCGTAGATCGTAAGTCGTAATTCGTAACTCGTAACTCGTATATCGTAACTCGTAACTCGTAACTCGTTACTCGTAAATCGCAGCTTATAACTCGCTACTCATATCCCGGAACTGGCATCTTGTGTATCGTAGCTTGTAACCCATTATCAGTAACAAGAAACTTGTATCTTGCCTCTCGTAGCTCGTAAATCGTTACCGATAAGTGGGAACTCGCAACTTGTATCTCGTGGTGCGTAACTCAGAACTTGGAACTCGTAACGCGTTACCGAAAACTCGGAGCTTGTATCTTGTATCTCTTATCTTGTAACTCATGACTTGTGGCTCGTAACGCGTTACCTATGACTCGAAACTCGTATCTTCTGTCTCGGATCTCGCAAATCATTGCCGGTAACCTGGAACTCGTATCCTAGTTCTTGAGGATCGTAGCTCGTTACCAATAAGTGAGAACTCGCATCTTGTATCTCATGAAGCGAAACTCAGAACTCGTAACGCGTAACCGACAACTAGGTGCGCGTATCTTGTAACTTGTAACTCGTTACCCATAACTTGGAACTCGTATCTTGTATATAGTAGCTCGTAACTCATTACTGATTACCTGGAACTCGTGTCTTGTGTCTCGTAGCTCGTAACTCGTTACGATAAGTGGGTACTCGCATCTTGTATCTCGTAACTCGTAACTAGTACCTTGTAGATCGTAAGTCGTAATTCGTAACTCGTAACTCGTAACTCGAAGCTCGTAAGCCGTAACTCGTAATTCGCAGGGAACTCGCAACTTGTATCTCGTGGCGCGTAACTCAGAACTAAGAACTCGTAACGCGTTACCGAAAACTCGGAGCTTGTATCTTGTATCTCTTATCTTGTAACTAATAACTTGTAACTCGTAACTCGTTACCTATGACTCGAAACTCGTATCTTCTGTCTCGGATCTCGCAAATCATTGCCGGTAACCTAGAACTCGTATCCTAGTTCTTGAAGATCGTAGCTCGTTACCAATAAGTGGGAACTCGCATCCTGTATCTTGCGACGTGTAACTCAGGACTCGGATCTCGAAAGTGTTACCGATAACTCGGAGCTCGTATCTTGTATCACTTATCTTCTAACTCGTTACTCGTAACCCGTAACTCGTTGCTCATAACTCGGAACTCGAATCTTGATCTCGGATCTTGCAAATCAATGACGATAACCTCGAACACGTATCCTAGATCTAGTAGTTCGTAACTCGCTACTTATAGGTGGAAACTCGCATCTTGTACCTCAAGTTCGTAACTCGTAACTCGTAACTCGTATATCGTAACTCGAAGCTTTAAACTCGTAACTCGTAACTCGTAACTCGTAACTCGTAAATCGCAGCTTATAACTCGCTACTCATATCCCGGAACTCGCATCTTGTGTATCGTAGCTTGTAACCCATTATCAATAACAAGGAACTCTCGTAGCTCGTAAATCGTTACCGATAAGTGGGAACTCGCAACTTGTATCTCGTGACGCGTAACTCAGAACTTGGAACTCGTAACGCGGTACCGAAAACTCGGAGCTCGTATCTTGTATCTCTTATCTTGTAACTCGTTACTCGTAACCCGTAACTCGTTGCTCGTAACACGTAACTCGAATCTTGATCTCGGATTTTGCAAATCAATGACCATAACCTCGAACTCGTATCCTAGATCTGGTAGTTCGTGACTCGTTACTTATAGGTGGAAACTCGCATCTTGTACCTCATGACGCGGAACACAGAACTCGGAACTCGTAACAGGTAACCGATAACTCGGAGCTCGTATCTTGTGACTTGTAACTCGTTACCCATAACTCGGAACTAGTATCTTGTATCTAGCAGCTCGTAACTCATTATTGATTACCTGGAACTCGTATCTTGTGTCTCGTAGCTCGTAACTCGTTACGAAAAGTGGGTACTCGCATCTTGTATCTCGTAACTCGTAACTCGTAACTAGTACCTCGTAGATCGTAAGTCGTGATTCATAACTCGTAACTCGTATATCGTAACTCGTAACTCTTAAATCGCAGCTTATAACTCGCTGCTCATATCCCGGAACTCGCATCTTATGTATCGTAGCTTGTAACCCATTATCAATAACAAGGAACTTGTATATTGCCTCTCGTAGCTCGTAAATCGTTACCGATAAGTGGGAACTCGCAACTTGTATCTCTTGACGCGTAACTCAGAACATGGAACTCGTAATGCGTTATCAATAACTCGAAGCTTGTATCTTGTATCTCTTACCTTGTAACTCGTAACTCGTAACTCGTAAGTCGTTACCCATTACTCGGAACTCGTTTCTTCTATCTCGGATCTCGCGAATCACTGCCGATAACCTGGAACTCGGTTCCTAGATCATGAATATCGTAACTCGTTACTAAGAAGTGGGAACCCGCATCTTGTATCTCGTAACGTGTAACTCAGAACTCGGAACTAGTAACGCGTTACCGATAACTCGGAGCTCGTATCTTGTAACTCGTAACTCGTAACTCGTTACCCATAACTCGGAACTCGTATCTTATATATTGTAACTTGTAATCCACTACCAATAACCTGGAACTCGTATCTTGCATCTCGTAACTCGTAAATCGTTTCCGATAAATGGGAACTCGCATCTTGTATCTCGTGACGTTTAACTCAGGACTCGGAACTCGAATGTGTTACCGACAACTCGGAGCTTGTATCTTGTATCACTTACTTTGTAACTCGTAACTCGTAACACGTAACTTGTTGCCCATAACTCGGAGTTCGAATCTTGATCTCGGATCTTGTAAATCAGTGACGATAACCTCGAACTCGTATCCTTGATCTAGTAGTTCGTAACTCATTACCGATAGGTGGAAACTCGCATCTTGTATCTTATGACCGATAACTCGGAGCTCGTCACTCATTACTGATTACATGGAACTCGTATCTTGTGTCTCGTAGCTCGTAACTCGTTACGATAAGTGGGTACTCGCATCTTGTATCTCGTAACTCGTAACTAGTACCTCGTAAGATCGTAAGTCGTAGTTCGTTACTCGTAACTCGTATATCGTAACTCGCAACTCGAAACTCGTAACTCGTGAATCGCCGCTCATAACTCGCTACTCATATTCCGGAACTCGCATCTTGTGTATCGTAGCTTTTAACCCATTATCAATAACAAGGAACTCGTGTCTTGCCTCTCGTAGCTCGTAAATCGTTACCGATAAGTGGGAACTCGCAACTTGTATCTCGTGACGCGTAACTCAGAACTTGGAACTCGTAACGCGTTACCGAAAACTCGGAGCTTGTATCTTGTATATCTTATCTAGTAACTCGTAACTTGTAACTCGTAACTCGTAACCCGTAACTCGTAACCCATAACTCGTTGCTCATAACTCCGAACTCGAATCTTGATCTCGTATCTTGTAAATCAATGACGATAACATCGAACTCGTATCCTAGAACTAGTGGTTCGTAACTCGTTACCGATAGGTGGAAACTCGCATCTTGTATCTCATGACACGAAACTCAGAACTCGGAACTCGGAACTCGTAACGCGTAACCGACAACTCGGTGCACGTATCTTGTAACTCGTAACTCGTTACCCATAACTCGGGACTCGTATCTTATATATAGTAACTTGTAATCCATTACCGATAACCTGGAACACGTATCTTGGATCTCGTTACTCGTAAATCGTTAACGATAAATGGGAACTCGCATCTTCAATGACGATAATCTCGAACTGGTATCCTAGATCTAGTAGTTCGTAACTCGTTACCAATAGGTGGAAACACGCATCTTCTATCTCATGACGCGAAACTCAGAACTCGTAACGCGTAACCGACAACTAGGTGCGCGTATCTTGTAACTTGTAACTCGTTACCCATAACTCGGTACTCCTATCTTGTATCTAGTAGCTCGTAACTCATTTACTGATTACCTGGAACTCGCATCTTGTGTCTCGCAGCTTGTAACTCGTTACGATAAGTGGGAACTTGCATCTTGTATGTCGTAATTCATAACCCGGAACCCGTATCTTGTGTATCGTAGCTTGTAACCCATTGCCAATAACAAGGAACTCGTATCTTGCCTCTTGTAGTTCGTAACTCGTTACCGACAGGTGAAAGCTCGCATCTTGTATCTCATGACGCGTAACTCAGAACTTGGAACTCGTAACGCGTAACCGACAACTCGGTGCGCGTATCTTGTAACTCGTAACTCGTTACCCATAACTCGGAACTCCTATCTTGTATCTAGTAGCTCGTAACTCATTGTTGATTACCTGGAACTCGCATCTTGTGTCTCGCAGCTCGTAACTCGTTACGATAAGTGGGAACTCACATCTTATATGTTGTAACTCATAACCCGGAACCCGTATCTTGTGTATCGTAGCTTATAACCCATTACAAATAACAAGGATTTCGTATCTTGCCTCTCGTAGCTTGTAACCCATTGCCAATAACAAGGAACTCGTATCTTGCCTCTCGTAGTTCGTAACTCGTTACCGACAGGTGGAAGCTCGCATCTTGTATCTCATGACGCGTAACTCAGAACTTGGAACTCGTAACGCGTAACCGACAACTCGGTGCGCGTATCTTGTAACTCGTAACTCGTTACCCATAACTCGGAACTCCTATCTTGTATCTAGTAGCTCGTAACTCATTGTTGATTACCTGGAACTCGCATCTTGTGTCTCGCAGCTCGTAACTCGTTACGATAAGTGGGAACTCACATCTTATATGTTGTAACTCATAACCCGGAACCCGTATCTTGTGTATCGTAGCTTATAACCCATTACAAATAACAAGGATTTCGTAACTTGCCTCTCGTAATTCGTAAATCGTTACCGATAAGTGGGAAATCGCTACTTGTATCTCGTGACGCATAACTCAGAGCTTGGATCTCGTAACGCGTTACTCATTACTCGGAACTCGTATCTTATATATGGTAACTTGTAATCCATTACCGATAACCTGGAACGCATATCTTGCATCTCGTAGCTCGTAAATCGTTACCGATAAATGGGAAACGCATCTTGTATCTCGTGACGCCTAACTCAGGACTTGGAGCTCGAAGGTGATACCGATAATTCGGAGCTCGTATCTTGTATCACTTACCTTGTAACTCGTAACTCGTAACTCGTTGCTTATAACTCGGAACTCCAATCTTGATCGCGGATCTTGTAAATCAATGACGATAACCTCGAACCCGTCTCCTAGAACTAGTAGTTCGCAACTCGTTACCGATAGGTGGAAACTCGCATCTTGTATCTCATGACGCGAAACTCAGAACTCGGAACTCGTAACGCGTAACCGATAACTCGGAGCTCGTATCTTGTAACTCGTAACTCGTTACCCATAACTCGGAACTCATATCTTGTATCTAGTAGCTCTTAACTCATAACTGATTACCTGGAACTCGTGTCTTGTGTCTCGTAGCTCGTAACTAGTACCTCGTAAATCGTAGCTTATAACTCGCTACTCATATCCCGGAACTCGCATCTTGTGTATCGTAGCTTTTAACCCATTATCAATAACAAGGAACTTGTATCTTGCCTCTCGTAGCTCGTAAATCGTTACCGATAAGTGGGAACTCGCAACTTGTATCTCGTGACGCGTAACTCAGAACTTGGAACTCGTAACGCATTACCGATAACTTGGAGCTTATATCTTGTATCTCTTATCTTGTAACTCATAACTTGTAACTCGTAACTCGTTACCTATGACTCGAAACTCGTATCTTCTGTCTCGGATCTCGCAAATCATTGCCGGTAACCTGGAACTCGTATCCTAGTTCTTGAAGATCGTAGCTCGTTACCAATAAATGGGAACTCGCATCTTGTATCTCGTGACGCGTAACTCAGGACTCGGAACTCGAAAGTTTTACCGATATCTCGGAGCTCGTATCTTGCATCACTTACCTTGTAACTCGTAACCCGTAACTTGTTGCCCACAACTCCGAACTCGGATCTAGATCTCGTATCTTGTAAATCAATGACGATAACTTCGAACTGGTATCCTAGATCTAGTAGTTCGTAACTCGTTACCGATAGGTGGAAACTCGCATCTTGTATCTCATGACGCGAAACTCAGAACTCGGAACTCGTAACGCGTAACCGACAACTCGGTGCGCGTATCTTGTAACTCGTAACTCGCTACACATAACTCGGAACTCATATCTTGTATCTAGTAGCTCTTAACTCATAACTGATTACCTGGAACTCGCATCTTGTATCTCGTAACTCGTAACTAGTACCTCGTAACCCGTAAATCGCAGCTTATAACTCGCTCCTTATAACCCGGAACTCGTATCTTGTGTATAGTAGCTTGTAACCCATTGCCAATAAAAAGGAACTCGTATCTTGCCTCTCGTAGCTCGTAAATGGTAACCGATAAGTGGAAACTCGCACCTTGTATCTCGTGACGCGTAACTCAGAACTTGGAACTCGTAACGCGTTACCGATAACTCGGAGCTTGTATCTTGTATCTCTTACCTTGTAATTCGTAACTCGTAACTTGTTACCCATTACTCGGAACCCGTATCTTCTATCTCGGATCTCTCAAATCATTGCCGATAACCTGGAACTCGTATCCTAGATCTTGAAGATCGTAACTCATTACCAATAAGTGGGAACTCGCATATTGTATCTCGTGACGTGTAACTCAGAACTCGGAACTAGTAACGCGTTACCGATAACTCGGAGCTCGTATGTTGTATCCCTTACCCTGTAACTCGTAACCCGTAACCCGTAACTCGTTGCCCATAACTCGGAACCCGAATCTTGATCTCGGATCTTGTAAATAAATGACGATAACCTCGAACTGGTATCCTAGATCTAGTAGTTCGTAACTCGTTACCGATAGGTGGAAACTCGCATCTTGTATCTCGTGACGTGTAACTCAGAACTCGGAACTAGTAACGCGTTACCGATAACTCGGAGCTTGTATCTTGTAACTCGTAACTCGTAACTCGTTACTCATAATTCAGAACTCGTATCTTATATATCGTAACTTGCAATCGATTACCGATAGCTTGGAACACGTATCTTGGATCTCGTTACTCGTAAATCGTTAACGATAAATGGGAACTCGCATCTTGTATCTCATGACGTGTAACTCAGTACTCGGAACTCGAAAGTTTTACCGATATCTCGGAGCTCGCATCTTGTATCACTTACCTTGTAACTCGTAACTCGTTACCCATAACTCGGAACTCATATCTTGTATCTAGTAGCTCTTAACTCATAACTGATTACCTGGAACTCGTGTCTTGTGTCTCGTAGCTCGTAACTCGTTACGATAAGTGGGTACTCGCATCTTGTATCTTGTAACTCGTAACTAGTACCTCGTAGATCGTAAGTCGTAATTCGTAACTTGTAACTCGTAAATCGCAGCTTACAACTCGCTACTCATATCCCGGAACTCGCATCTTATGTATCGTAGCTTGTAACCCATTATCAATAACAAGGAACTCGTATCTTGCCTCTCGTAGCTCGTAAATCGTTACCGAAGTCGGAGCTTGTATCTTCTATCTCTTATCTTGTAACTCGTAACTCGTAACTCGTTACTTATTACTCGGAACTCGTTTCTTCTATCTCGGATCTCGTGAATCACTGCCGATAACCTGGAACTCAGTTCCTAGATCATGAAGATCGTAACTCGTTACTAAGAAGTGGGAACCCGCATCTTGTATCTCGTAACGTGTAACTCAGAACTCGGAACTAGTAACGCGTTACCGAAAACTCGGAGCTTGTATCTTGTATATCTTATCTTGTAACTCGTAACTTGTAACTCGTAACTCGTAACCCGTAACTTGTTGCCCATAACTCCGAACTCGAATCTTGATCTCGTATCTTGTAAATCAATGACGATAACATCGAACTCGTATCCTAGAACTAGTGGTTCGTAACTCGTTACCGATAGGTGGAAACTCGCATCTTGTATCTCATGACGCGAAACTCAGAACTCGGAACTCGTAACGCGTAACCGACAACTCGGTGCGCGTATCTTGTAACTCGTAACTCGTTACCCATAACTCGGAACTTTTATCTTGTATCTAGTAGCTCGTAACTCATTGTTGATTACCTGGAACTCGCATCTTGTGTCTCGTAGCTCGTAAATCGTTACGATAAGTGGGTACACGCATCTTGTATCTCGTAACTAGTACCTCGTAGATCGTAAGTCGTAACTCGTATATCGTAACTCGCAACTTGAAACTCGTAACTCGTAAATCGCAGCTTATAACTCGCTACTCATATTCCGGAACTCGCATCTTGTGTATCGTAGCTTGTAACCCATTATCAATAACAAGGAACTCGTATCTTGCCTCTCGTAGCTCGAAAATCGTTACCGATAAGTGGGAACTCGCAACTTGTATCTCGTGACGCGTAACTCAGAACTTGGAACTCGTAACGCGTTACCGATAACTCGGAGCTAGTATCTTGTATCTCATATCTTGTAACTCGTAACTTGTAAATCGTAACTCGTTACCTATGACTCGAAACTCGTATCTTCTATCTCGGATCTCGCAAATCATTGCCGGTAACCTGGAACTCGTATCCTAGATCTTGGAGGTCGCAGCTCGTTACCAATAAGTGGGAACTCGCATCTTGCATCTCGTGACGTGTAACTCAGAACTCGGAAGTAGTAACGCGTTACCGATAACTCGGAACTTGTATCTTGTAACTCGTAACTCGTAACTCGTTACTCATAACTCAGAACTCGTATCTTATATATCGTAACTTGCAATCCATTATCGATAACCTGGAGCTCGTATCTTGCATCTCGTAGCTCGTAAATCGTTACCGATAAGTGGGAACTCGCAACTTGTATCTCGTGACGCGTAACTCAGAACATGGAACTCGTAATGCGTTATCAATAACTCGAAGCTTGTATCTTGTATCTCTTACCTTGTAACTCGTAACTCGTAACTCGTTACTTATTACTCGGAACTCGTTTCTTCTATCTCGGATCTCGTGAATCACTGCCGATAACCTGGAACTCAGTTCCTAGATCATGAAGATCGTAACTCGTTACTAAGAAGTGGGAACCCGCATCTTGTATCTCGTAACGTGTAACTCAGAACTCGGAACTAGTAACGCGTTACCGAAAACTCGGAGCTTGTATCTTGTATATCTTATCTTGTAACTTGTAACTTGTAACTCGTAACTCGTAGCTCGTAACTTGTTGCCCATAACTCCGAACTCGAATCATGATCTCGTATCTTGTAAATCAATGACGATAACATCGAACTCGTATCCTAGAACTAGTGGTTCGTAACTCGTTAGCGATAGGTGGAAACTCGCATCTTGTATCTCATGACACAAAACTCAGAACTCGGAACTCGTAACGCGTAACCGACAACTCGGTGCACGTATCTTGTAACTCGTAACTCGTTACCCAGAACTCGGAACTCCTATCTTGTGTATCGTAGCTTGTAACCCATTACAAATAACAAGGAACTCGTATCTTGCCTCTCGTAGTTCGTAAATCGTTACCGATATGTGGGAAATCGCTTCTTGTATCTCGTGACGCATAACTCAGAACTTGGAACTCGTAACGCGTTACCGATAACTCGGAGCCTGTTTCTAGTAATTCTTACCCGGTAACTCGTAACTCGTAACTCGTAACTCGTTACCCATTACTCGGAACTCGTATCTTATATATGGTAACTTGTAATCCATTACCGATAACCTGGAACGCATATCTTGCATCTCGTAGCTCGTAAATCGTTACCGATAAATGGGAACTCGCATCTTGTATCTCGTGACGCCAAACTCAAGACTCGGAGCTCGAAGGTGTTACCGATAATTCGGAGCTCGTATCTTGTATCACGTACCTTGTAACTCGTCACTCGTAACCCGTAACTCGTTGCTTATAACTCGAACTCGAATCTTGATCTCAGATCTTTTAAATCAATGACGATAACCTCGAACTCGTCTCCTAGAACTAGTAGTTCGCAACTCGTTACCGATAGGTGGAAACTCGCATCTTGTATCTCATGACGCGAAACTCAGAACTCGGAACTCGTAACGCGTTACCGATAACTCGGAGCTTGTATCTTGTATCTCTTACCTTGTAACTCGTAACTCGTAACCCGTTACCCATTACTCGGAACTCGCATCTTCTATCTCGGATCTCGCAAATCATTACCGATAACCTGGAACTCGTATCCTAGATCTTGAAGATCGTAACTCGTTACCAATAAGTGGGAACTCGCAACCTGTATCTCGTGACGTATAACTCAGAACTCGGAACTAGTAACGCGTTACCGATAACTTGGAGCTCGTATGTTGTATCCCTTACCTTGTAACTCGTAACCCGTAACTCGTTGCCCATAACTCGGAACCCGAATCTTGATCTTGGATCTTGTAAATCAATGACGATAACCTCGAACTGGTATCCTAGATCTAGTAGTTCGTAATTCGTTACCAAAAGTTGGAAACTCGCATATTGTATCTCGTGACGTGTAACTCAGAACTCGGAACTAGCAACGCGTTACCGATAACTCGGAGCTTGTATCTTGTAACTCTTAACTCGTAACTCGTTACTCATAACTCAGAACTCGTATCTTATATATCGTAACTTGCAATCGATTACCGATAACCTGGAACTCGTATCTTGCATCTCGTAGCTCGTAAATCGTTACCGATAAGTGGGAACACGCAACTTGTATCACGTGACGCATAACTCAGAACATGGATCTCGTAATGCGTTATCGATAACTCGAAGCTTGTATCTTGTATCTCTTACCTTGTAACTCGTAACTCTTAACCCGTTACCCATTACTCGGAACTCGTGTCTTCTATCTCCGATCTCGCAAATCATTGCCGATAACCTGGAACTCGTATCCTAGATCTAGTAGTTCGTAACTCGTTACCGATAGGTGGAAGCTCACATCTTGTATCTCATGACGCGTAACTCAGAACTAGTAACGCGTTACTGATAACTCGGAGCTCGTATGTTGTATCCCTTACCTTGTAACCCGTAACCCGTAACTCGTTGCCCATAACTCGGAACCCGAATCTTGATCTCGGATCTTGTAAATCAATGACGATAACCTCGAACTGGTATCCTAGATCTAGTAGTTCGTAACTCGTTACCGATAGGTGGAAACTCGCATCGTGTATCTCGTGACGTGTAACTCAGAACTCGGAACTAGTAACGCGTTACCGATAACTCGGAGCTTGTATCTTGTAACTCGTAACTCGTATCTTATATATCGTAACTTGCAATCGATTACCGATAGCCTGGAACACGTATCTTGGATCTCGTTACTCGTAAATCGTTAACGATAAATGGGAACTCGCATCTTGTATCTCATGACGTGTAACTCAGTACTCGGAACTCGAAAGTTTTACCGATATCTCGGAGCTCGCATCTTGTATCACTTACCTTGTAACTCGTAACTCGTAACCCGTAACGGGTTGCTCATAACTCCGAACCCGAATCTTGATCTCTTATCTTGTAATTCAATGACGATAATCTCGAACTGGTATCCTAGATCTAGTAGTTCGTAACTCGTTACCAATAGGTGGAAACTCGAATCTTCTATCTCATGACGCGAAACTCAGAACTGGTAACGCGTAACCGACAACTAGGTGCGCGTATCTTGTAACTTGTAACTCGTTACCCATAACTCGGTACTCCTATCTTGTATCTAGTAGCTCGTAACTCATTACTGATTACCTGGAACTCGCATCTTGTGTCTCGCAGCTCGTAACTCGTTACGATAAGTGGGAACTTGCATCTTGTATGTCGTAATTCATAACCCGGAACCCGTATCTTGTGTATCGTAGCTTGTAACCCATTGCCAATAACAAGGAACTCGTATCTTGCCTCTTGTAGTTCGTAACTCGTTACCGACAGGTGGAAGCTCGCATCTTGTATCTCATGACGCGTAACTCAGAACTTGGAACTCGTAACGCGTAACCGACTACTCGGTGCGCGTATCTTGTAACTCGTAACTCGTTACCTATAACTCGGAACTCCTATCTTGTATCTAGTAGCTCGTAACTCATTGTTGATTACCTGGAACTCGCATCTTGTGTCTCGCAGCTCGTAACTCGTTACGATAAGTGGGAACTCACATCTTATATGTTGTAACTCATAACCCTTGTGTATCGTAGCTTGTAACCCATTACAAATAACAAGGATTTCATATCTTGCCTCTCGTAATTCGTAAATCGTTACCGACAGGTGGAAGCTCGCATCTTGTATCTCATGACGCGTAACTCAGAACTTGGAACTCGTAACGCGTAACCGACAACTCGGTGCGCGTATCTTGTAACTCGTCACTCGTTACCCATAACTTGGAACTCCTATCTTGTATCTAGTAGCTCGTAACTCATTGTTGATTACCTGGAACTCGCATCTTGTGTCTCGCAGCTCGTAACTCGTTACGATAAGTGGGAACTCACATCTTATATGTTGTAACTCATAACCCTTGTGTATCGTAGCTTGTAACCCATTACAAATAACAAGGATTTCGTATCTTGCCTCTCGTAATTCGTAAATCGTTACCGACAGGTGGAAGCTCGCATCTTGTATCTCATGACGCGTAACTCAGAACTTGGAACTCGTAACGCGTAACCGACTACTCGGTGCGCGTATCTTGTAACTCGTAACTCGTTACCTATAACTCGGAACTCCTATCTTGTATCTAGTAGCTCGTAACTCATTGTTGATTACCTGGAACTCGCATCTTGTGTCTCGCAGCTCGTAACTCGTTACGATAAGTGGGAACTCACATCATATATGTTGTAACTCATAACCCTTGTGTATCGTAGCTTGTAACCCATTACAAATAACAAGGATTTCGTATCTTGCCTCTTGTAGTTCGTAACTCGTTACCGACAGGTGGAATCTCGCATCTTGTAACTCATGACGCGTAACTCAGAACTTGGAACTCGTAACGCGTAACCGACAACTCGGTGCGCGTATCTTGTAACTCGTCACTCGTTACCCATAACTCGGAACTCCTATCTTGTATCTAGTAGCTCGTAACTCATTGTTGATTACCTGGAACTCGCATCTTGTGTCTCGCAGCTCGTAACTCGTTACGATAAGTGGGAACTCGCATCTTGTATGTCGTAGCTCATAACCCGGAACCCGTATCTTGTGTATCGTAGCTTGTAACCCATTACCAAGAACAAGGAACTCGTATCTTGCCTCTCGTAGTTCGTAAATCGTTACCGATGAGTGGGAAATCGCTACTTGTATCTCCTGACGCATAACTCAGAACTTGGAACTCGTAACGCGTTACCGATAGCTCGGAGCCTGTATCTTGTGTCTCTTACCCTGTAACTCGTAACTCGTAACTCGTTACCCATTACTCGGAACTCGTATCTTATATCCGGTAACTTGTAATCCATTACCGATAACCTGGAACGCATATATTGGATCTCGTAGCTCGTAAATCGTTACCGATAAATGGGAACTCGCATCTTGTATCTCGTGACGCCAAACTCAGGACTCGGAGCTCGAAGGTGTTACCAATAATTCGGAGCTCGTATCTTGTATCACTTACCTTGTAACTCTTCACTCGTAACCCGTAACTCGTTGCTTATAACTCGGAACTCGAATCTTGATCTCGGATCTTGTAAATCAATGACGATAACCTCGAACTCGTCACCTAGAACTAGTAGTTTGCAACTCGTTACTGATAGGTGGAAAGTCGCATCTTGTATCTCATGACGCGAAACTCAGAACTCGTAACGCGTAACCGATAACTCGGAGCTCGGATCTTGTAACTCGTAACTCGTTACCCATAACTCGGAACTCATATCTTGTATCTAGTCGCTCTTAAATCATAACTGATTACCTGGAACTCGTGTCTTGTAGCTCGTAACTCGTTACGATAAGTGGGTACTCGCATCTTATATCTTGTAACTCGTAACTAGTACCTCGTAGATCGTAAGTCGTAATTCATAACTTGTTACTCGTAAATCGCAGCTTACAACTCGCTACTCATATCCCGGAACTCGCATCTTATGTATCGTCGCTTGTAACCCATTATCAATAACAAGGAACTCGTATCTTGCCTCTCGTAGCTCGTAATTCGTTACCGATAAGTAAGAACTCGCAACTTGTATCTCGTGACGCGTAAATCAGAACTTGTAACTCGTAACTCGTAACGCGTAACCGACAACTCGGTGCGCGTATCTTGTAACTCGTAACTCGTTAACCATAACTCGGAACTCCTATCTTGTATCTAGTAGCTCGTAACTCATTGTTGATTACCTGGAACTCGCATCTTGTGTCTCGCAGCTCGTAACTCGTTACGATAAGTGGGAACTCGCATCTTGTATGTCGTAACTCATAACCCGGAACCCGTATCTTGTGTATCGTAGCTTGTAACCCATTACCAAGAACAAAGAACTCGTATCTTGCCTCTCGTGGTTCGTAAATCGTTACCGATAAGTGGGAAATCGCTACTTGTATCTCGTGATGCATAACTCAGAACTTGGAACTCGTTACGCGTTACCGATAACTCGGAGCCTGTATCTTGTATCTCTTACCCTGTAACTCGTAACTCGTAACTCGTAACTCTTAACTCGTAACTCGTAACTCGTAACTCGTAACTCGTAACTCGTAACTCGTAACTCGTAACTCGTAACTCGTAACTCGTAACTCGTAACTCGTAACTCGTAACTCGTAACTCGTAACTCGTAACTCGTAACTCGTAACTCGTAACTCGTAACTCGTAACTCGTAACTCGTTACCCATTACTCCGAACTCGTATCTTATATATGGTAACTTGTAATCCATTACCGATAACCTGGAACGCATAGCTTGGATCTCGTAGCTCGTAAATCGTTACCGATAAATGGGAACTCGCATCTTGATCTCGTAACTCGTAACTAGTACCTCGTAACCCGTAAATCGCAGCTTATAACTCGCTCCTTATAACTCGGAACTCGTATCTTATGTATCGTAGGTTGTAACCCATTGCCAATAACAAGGAACTCGTATCTTGCCTCTCGTAAATGGTAACCGATAAGTGGGAACTCGCACCTTGTATCTCGTGATGCGTAACTCAGAACTTGGAACTCGTAACGCGTTACAGATAACTCGGAGCTTGTATCTTGTATCTCTTACCCTGTAACTCGTAACTCGTAACTCGTAACTTGTTACCCATTACTCGGAACCCGTATCTTCTATCTCGGATCTCTCAAATCATTGCCGATAACCTGGAACTCGTATCCTAGATCTTGAAGATCGTAACTCATTACCAATAAGTGGGAACTCGCATATTGTATCTCGTGACGTGTAACTCAGGACTCGGAACTAGTAACGCGTTACCGCTAACTCGGAGCTTGTATCTTGTAACTCGTAACTCGTTAACCATAAATTGGAACTCGTACCTTATATATCGTAGCTTGTAATCCAATACCGATAACCTGGGACTCGTATCTTGCATGTCGTAGCTCGTAAATCGTTACCGATAAATTGGAACTCGCATCTTGAATCTTGTGACGTGTAACTCAGAACTCTGAACTAGTAACGCATTACCGATGAATCGGAGCTCGTATCTTGTAACTCGTAACTCGTAACTCGTTACCCATAACCTCGAACTCGTATCCTAGATCTAGTAGTTCGTAACTCGTTACCGATAGGTGGAAGCTCGCATCTTGTATCTCATGACGCGTAACTCAGAACTTGGAACTCGTAACGCGTTACCGATAACTCGGAGCTTGTATCTTGTATCTCTTACCTTGTAACTCATAACTCGTAACTCGTTACCCATTACTCGGAACTCGCATCTTCTATCTCGGATCTCGCAAATCATTGCCGATAATCTGGAACTCGTATCCTAGATCTTGAAGATCGTAACTCGTTACCAATAAGTGGGAACTCGCAACCTGTATCTCGTGACGTATAACTCAGAACTCGGAACTAGTAACGCGTTACCGATAACTCGGAGCTCGTATGTTGTATCCCTTACCTTGTAACTCGTAACCCGTAACTCGTTGCCCATAACTCGGAACCCGAATCTTGGTCCCGGATCTTGTAAATCAATGACGATAACCTCGAACTGGTATCCTGGTATCCTAGATCTAGTAGTTCGTAACTCGTTACCGATAGGTGGAAGCTCGCATCTTGTATCTTATGACGCGGAACTATGAACTCGGAACTCGTAACGCGTTACCGAAAACTCGGAGCTTGTATCTTGTATCTCTTATCTTGTAACTCATAACTTGTAACTCGTAACTCGTTACCTATGGCGCGAAACTCGTATCTTCTATCTCGGATCTCGCAAATCATTGCCGATAACGTGGAACTATTATCCTAGATCTTGAAGATCGTAACTCGTTACCAATAAGTGGGAACTCGCATCTTGTATCTCGTGACGTGTAACTCAGAACTCGGAACTAGTAACGCTTTACCGATGACTCGAAGCTCGTATCTTGTATCACTTACCTTGTAAGTCGTAACTCGTAGCTCGTAACTAGTTACCCATAACTCTTAACTCGTATCTTATATATCGTAACTTGTAATCCATTAACGATAACCTGGAACTCGTATCTTGCATCTCGTTGCTCGTAAATAATTACAAAATAAATGAGAACTCGCATCTTGTATCTCGTGACGCGTAACTCAGGACTTGGAACTCGAAAGTTTTACCGATATCGCGGAGCTCGTATCTTGCATCACTTACCTTGTAACTCGTAACTCGTAACCCGTAACTTGTTGCCCATAACTCCGAACTCGGATCTAGATCTCGTATCTTGTAAATCGATGACGATAACTTCGAACTGGTATCCTAGATCTAGTAGTTCGTAACTCGTTACCGATAGGTGGAAACTCGCATCTTGTATCTCATGACGCGAAACTCAAAACTTGGAACTCGTAACGCGTAACCGACAACTCGGTGCGCGTATCTTGTAACTCGTTACCCATAACTCGGAACTCCTATCTTGTATCTAGTAGCTCGTAACTCATTGTTGATTACCTGGAACTCGCATCTTGTGTCTCGCAGCTCGTAACTCGTTACGATAAGTGGGAACTCGCATCTTGTATGTCGTAACTCATAACCCGGAACCCGTATCTTGTGTATCGTAGCTTGTAACCCATTACCAAGAACAAGGAACTCGTATCTTGCCTCTCATAGTTCGTAAATCGTTACCGATAAGTGGGAAATCGCTACTTGTATGTCTTGACGCATAACTCAGAACTAAGAACTCGTAACATGTTACCGATAACTCGGAACCTGTATCTTGTATCTCTTACCCTGTAACTCGTAACTCTTAACTCGTAAATCGCAGCTTATAACTCGCTACTTATATACCGGAACTCGCATCTTATGTATCGTAGCTTGTAACCCATTATCAATAACAAGGAACTCGTATCTTGCCTCTCGTAGCTCGTAAATCGTTACCGATAAGTGGGAACTCGCAACTTGTATCTCGTGATGCGTAACTCAGAACTTGGAACGCGTAACGCGTTACCGATAACTCGGAGCTTGTATCTTGTATCTCATATCTTGTAACTCGTAACTTGTAAATCGTAACTCGTTGCCTATGACTCGAAACTCGTATCTTCTATCTCGGATTGTGATGGTATGCAATACAGTTTAAAGAACTTAAAGGAAATAAGTAAAACTGCTGCCATCGAATTATTGTTACTATGCGGAAACTCGTAGTAGTAGGAACATTCACATTATTCATATTTATTGCTATGCAAGCAAGTAGCATGTCGCTGCACTTTTAGATATGTAATTATTTTTAATCAATAAATGTAGTATGGTTTTGGAATTGAACGACTGTGTTTGATTCGAGCACGGTTCGAGAGTTCGAACCTAAGTGCCCAAACCTTACCAAAGAACAAGTATATTACATGGCGATCCTGCCAGTTCCGTGCTTAAGTGGCTGATTACCTTCTGTTTTATTAGTACATTTTCTTCTCAAAAATTACCTTGAAAGAAAAGTTGAAGAAAATGGGAAAAACTCAATCGAAGGAAGAAGTTATAATTGCACAAAGTGGAAATAGTGGAGGTGGTACAGCTGATGGGCGCAACAATATAGCCGCTATGGATTTACTTAAATTAGTAGGCGGTGCTGTGTTAATCGTCGGTCTAATATGGTTTTGCTGTCGTCGGTCGAGGAAGGCTTTGGAGCTCAAAATAAGGAAAGAAATTCGTCGAAGTCAGGAACTCGCCTAGTGCAATGTGCTATGTAGTGCTGAGTGAATAGACATCTGCATGAAAGATGATGTGATGGATAAACTAAAGAGTAAGATGAGACTACTTTATAAATTATTTCGTCCATGACTGCGGAATTTAGAGACTTATTGGAACATCTCGTTAAACTTATAGCTAATGTTAAGAAAGATCCTCAAGAGCATAGAGAAAATCTTGAGAGAGTCAACAAACATTTGAATGACTTAGAAACCATTGATAATCGATTTAGTCAGCTTAAGATTAAATTTAATGAGACTAAACACCATGAAGATGTTTTAGGTTTAGTTAGCAGTTTAGTTAGGCAGATTACTTTAAATTTAAATTCATGTAGACAACTTTTATTAGAAAGAGTAGAAACTATTACAGCAAATAGGTTAGGAAATGTTGATGTACCGGAAACGGAGCAAGGGCAAGTTAATAGTGTCATAGGTAGCATTTCAGCGGTAAACATGGCTGAAAAGTTTGACATAAGAACTGCAGCTTCCATTTTGCCTAACATGGACGGGAGCGAAGATGCCACCAAGCAATTGATTGATGGGATTGAGCTCTATAGCGAAATGTTAGACACTGATGGCAAGACGATGCTTATTAAGTATATTATTAAGGTAAAATTAACGCAAAACGCCAAAGTACGTTTGGAACCAACCTATAACACTACAGAGGAATTAGTTGCCGACATGAAAAAGCACCTGCTCACGAAAAAATCATCGGCTGCTCTGGCAACCCAATTATTTAACTCAAAACAAGGTCACAAGGGCATTGATGATTATGGTAAACATATTGAAAGGTTAATGATTGATTTAACTTCATCTCAAGCGGAAAATAGTAATTCGTTACCAATTCTTAGGTCGGTGAATGAAAAACATGCTATAAATGCTTTTACGAACGGCTTGCGAGATAGTAGTTTGAAAACAATAATAAAAGCTAGGAATTACGATAATCTAAGAGATGCCATATCAGGGGCTAAAGATGAAGAGGTAGCAAATTTTTCTAATACATCTTCGGCTGATCTACTTTATATGCGTAGTCGCCACCAAAATTTTCGCGGCAATAATATCAGTAGAGGTAGGACTTATAGCTCTTTCAGGGGAAATTCTAGATACAATGGAAGAGGAAGTAGTAATAATAGTAGATATTACGATAGTACCTATCACAGCAACAATCAGCAAACGGTAAACCGAAATATTATATCCTCAGCATCGAGAGGTAGAAATAATTTTTCTCGTAGACAACGAGGCACCAATTTTAATAACAGGAGAAGTAGCAACGGTCGCGTGTATGTTGCTGAAACTGCTGAAACTGCTGAATGTGAGAATAATAGTTTGTTTTTTCGAGTCTAAAGTGAATGGAAATGTTGGATTTTTAAATAATATGAATGGTTTAAATTATATTCGAGTAAAATGGGGTTCAAAACAATTATTGTGTTTATGCGATACAGGAGCAAGTTTGAGTTGTATATTTTCGAATGCTTTTACAAATAACAGCAATATTGACAGAACGAAAAAGATTAAAATAATAGGATCTCTGGGTCTACAGTTTCCCTGGGATCAGCAGATATTCAAATTACTATAAATAACGTTAATATTAATCACGAGTTTAATGTCATTGAAAGCTTTGATAGCAATATACAGGGTGTGTTAGGATCGGATTTTTTTAACAAATATAATTCTACAATCAATTATGAAAATTTTACTTTTTCTCTATGGGTTGATAACAAGAAAATAATTGTTCCTTTAGAATCAAAGGATCATAACTGCATACTCGTGCCTCCGAGATGTGAAGTTATCAAGTATATTGATACTAAGTTACAGGGTGAATGGTTAGTTATGAATGACGAAGTTTGTGAAGGAGTGCTCATAGCAAGTATGATAGTAGATGCAAAGGAGAACAAAATGCCAGTTAGATTCTTAAATACAACTGAACGAGAAATTAAGCTTAAAAATTATCACCCTGCAGTAAGAAACATACAAGATTATGAGGTTTGTAAATTCGGAGAAAGCAGGATAACGGTGGAACGTGTAGAGAAAATATTAAGTTTGATTAACACTAAGTCACTAAACAGAGAGGAGAAACTGTCAATTGATAAGATATGTGCCAAATTTGCAGACATTTTTTATCTAGATAACGACCATTTAACAGTATCCAACATTTATAAGCAAAAAATTCGATTAAAACAAAACGCAACTCCGGTGTACGTCAAACCTTATAGATTACCACAGATTCAAAAAGATGAGTTGGATAAACAAATTTCAAAAATGTTAAAAGATGATATAATAGAACCTTCAATTTCAGAATATTCGTCTCCATTATTGTTAGTCCCGAAAAAAGCTTATCCTAATGGTGAGAAAAAATACAGAGTGGTTATAGACTACAGATTGTTGAATAGGCAAATTGAGGATGAAAAATTTCCTCTGCCCAATATAGCTGACATCTTAGATTCACTTTCTGGTTCTATTTATTATTCACATTTAGATTTAGTTCAATCTTATTACCAGTTAGAACTCCATCCAACTAGTAGGCCTATAACATCTTTTACAACAAATCAAGGTCAGTTTCAGATGAAGCGGTTACCAATGGGTTTGAAAATCAGCCCAAGCGTTTTTTCAAGACTCATGACTGTAGCGATGTCAGGTTTAAATGACGCATGTTTTGTATAGCTGGACGACCTTTGTATTTTTGGAAATTCACTACAACATCATAATCAAAATTTGATTAAAGTAATGGACAGACTTAGAGCTGCAAATTTAAAACTTAATCCTAATAAGTGCGAATTTTTGAAAAAAGAAATTTTATATTTGGGTCACTTAATATCTTCTGACGGAATACTACCTGATCCAGAAAAAACCAAAGCAGTTATAAAATATCCCATTCCAAAAAACGCAGACGAGACTAAACCTTTTGTCGCGTTTGCCAATTACTACCGAAAATTTATAAATAATTTTGCAGAAATTGCATATCCTTTGAACAGATTAGCTAGAAAAGGAGTAGTGTTCGATTGGTCAAAAGATTGTCAAAAATCCTTTGAAGTACTAAAAAATGCTCTTGTCAATCCACCAATTTTGCAATACCCAAATTTTTCTGCCAATCACGAATTCATCTTGAGGACTGATGCTAGCGGATTTGCAGTAGGAGCGATACTGTCAAACTCGAATGACAAACCCGTAGCATTTGCATCAAGGTCGTTAAACAATGCTGAAAAAAATTATTGTACCATTGAAAAAGAACTTTTGGCTATCGTATGGAGTGTTAAACATTTTCGCCATTATTTACTAGGTAGGAAGTTTAAAGTATTATGTGATCACAAACCATTGATTTATTTGTTCAATATGACCAATGCATCAAGTCGACTAACCAAATTTAGACTAATTCTAGAAAAATATCAGTTTTCTGTTCATTATGTGCCAGGTTCTGAGAATGTAACTTCAGATGCCTTATCTCGTGTGTGTGTAGATTCTGATGAGTTGAAAGAAATGAATGAAAGAGTAAATGGAATTGTAAATGTGATGACCCGAGCACAACACAAAAGACAGGAAAACAGTTTAGATATGAAAAGTAGGTCTACAGATGACAGGATTGATCACCCGGTTATTGTAGAGTTACTCAAGTGTCCACCTCATACAGTAGAATTACGACCGATATCATGTACGCAATTTGCTGAATTGAAAAATAAAAAACTAGCTAGTCATAATAAAAAGTTAAAAATGATACATAATGATATATTATACGACGTCGATTCGCAAATTATTTATGTTATTCAGAATGCTCGACCAGCGTATGACTTAGGTACATCGTTGGGACATCTGGAAAAAATTTGCAATGAATATAATATTCCGGAATTGTTTATTATGAAATATGGAAATTCAGCAGAGTTTTTAAATGATTTAATAAAAGTGAAAAATCGCTTGCGTAATAGTGCACTGAAAATTATAATAATTAAAGACAAACAACGCGTTGAAGACAAAGAATTAAAACAATTAATAATTAATGATTACCACATGCTACCTACAGGGGGACATGCAGGTATAACTCGAATGTGTAAAAATATTAGGAAAAACTATTTTTGGTCTAGCTTGGAGAAAGACGTGAAGGATTTTGTCAAACGGTGCGACGAATGTCAAAAATATAAATATTCAAAAATGGTCAAACAACCATTGAAAATAACTACAACAGCTACTTCAGCTTTCGAAAAAGTTTTCCTAGATTTAGTAGGTCCTTTACCTGAAGACATACAAAATAATAAATACATTCTAACAATTCAATGTGATCTTTCTAAATTTGTTGAATGTTATCCATTACCGGACAAGGAAACGACAACTGTGGCAAAGTCATTCGTAGAAAACTTTATACTGCGTTTTGGTATCCCACAGGATATAGTCACCGATCAGGGAACTGAATTTTTGTCAAATATTTTCAAAGAAACTTGTAAGTTGTTGAAAATTAATCAATTAAATTCAACCGCACATCACCATGAGACCTTGGGTGCTTTGGAAAATTCGCATAAACATCTGTCAGCATACCTTCGAATGCAAGTGTCCAAAGGTATAAATAATTGGAGTGCCTGGGTACCCTTTTGGTGTTTTTCATATAATAATAGCGTAAATACAAGTACAAAGTATACACCATTTGAATTGGTATTCGGAAAATCTTGCATAATTCCAAGTAACGTCAAAACTAGTGTAGATCCCTTGTATAACTTTGATAGTTACCCAAAAGAACTTAAATTTATACTACAAAAGGCTTGGAATGATGCTAGATATAATATTTTGGATACGAAATATAAAAGAAAAGAATATTTTGATAGAAACTGTGAAGCAATTAGTTACGCACCAGGTGAAAAAGTGTTATTACAAAACAATAATAGAGTGAATAAAATGGACATATTGTTTAAAGGACCTTATACGATTGTTGAAGACAAAGGTGTGAACGTTATTTTGAATATTGATGGTAAATCTGTGGAAGTGCATAAAAATAGAGTTAAACGGTACCTATAGTGATTAAGTTATTTAAGTTATATAAGTTATTTAGTGTTAAAAATTATTAAGAAAAAACTATGTTATAACATGTTTTTACATTTTTTGGCAGGGAAGGTGTGATGGTATGCAATACAGTTTAAAGAACTTAAAGGAAATAAGTAAAACTGCTGCCATCGAATTATTGTTACTATGCGGAAACTCGTAGTAGTAGGAACATTCACATTATTCATATTTATTGCTATGCAAGCAAGTAGCATGTCGCTGCACTTTTAGATATGTAATTATTTTTAATCAATAAATTTAGTATGGTTTTGGAATTGAACGACTGTGTTTGATTCGAGCACGGTTCGAGAGTTCGAACCTAAGTGCCCAAACCTTACCAAAGAACAAGTATATTACAGGATCTCGCAGATCATTGCCGGTAACCTGGAACTCGTATCCTAGATCTTGGAGATCGCAGCTCGTTACCAATAAGTGGGAACTCGCATCTTGCATCTCGTGACGTGTAACTCAGAACTCGGAAGTAGTAACGCGTTACCGATAACTCGGAACTTGTATCTTGTAACTCGTAACTCGTAACTCGTAACTCGTTGCTCATAACTCAGAACTCGTATCTTATATATCGTAACTTGCAATCCATTACCGATAACCTGGAGCTCGTATCTTGCATCTCGTAGCTCGTAAATCGTTACCGATAAGTGGGAACTCGCAACTTGTATCTCGTGACGCGTAACTCAGAACATGGAACTCGTAACGCGTTATCAATAACTCGAAGCTTGTATCTTGTATCTCTTACCTTGTAACTCGTAACTCTTAACTCGTAACTCGTAACTCGTAACTCGTAACTCGTAACTCGTAACTCGTAACTCGTTACCCATTACTCGGAACTCGTTTCTTCTATCTCGGATCTCGTGAATCACTGCTGATAACCTGGAACTCAGTTCCTAGATCATGAAGATCGTAACTCGTTACTAAGAAGTGGGAACCCGCATCTTGTATCTCGTAACGTGTAACTCAGAACTCGGAACTAGTAACGCGTTACCGATAACTCGGAGCTCGTATCTTGTAACTCGTAACTCGTATCTTATATATTGTAACCTGTAATCCACTACCAATAACCTGGAACTCGTATATTGCTTCTCGTAGCTCGTAAATCGTTTCCGATAAATGGGAACTCGCGTCTTGTATCTCGTGACGTTTAACTCAGGACTCGGAACTCGAAGATGTTATCGATAACTCGGCGCTCGTATCTTGTATCACTTATCTTGTAACTCGTTAGTCGTAACCCGTAACTCGTTGCTCATAACTCGGAACTCGAGTCTTGATCTCGGATCCTGCAAATCAATGACGATAACCTCGAACTCGTATCCTAGATCTAGTAGTTCGTAAATCGTTACATATAGGTGGAAACTCGCATCTTGTACCTCATGACGCGGAACTCAGAACTCGGAACTCGTATCAGGTAACCGATAACTCGGAGCTCGTATCTTGTGACTCGTAACTCGTTACCCATAACTCGGAACTCGTATCTTGGATCTAGTGGCTCGTAACTCATTACTGATTACAACTCATTATTGATTACCTGGAACTCGCATCTTGTGTCTCGCGGCTCGTAACTCGTTACGATAAGTGGGAAGTCGCATCTTGTATGTCGTAATTCATAACCCGGAACCCGTACCTTGTGTATCGTAGCTTGTAACCCATTGCCAATAACAAGGAACTCGTATCTTGCCTCTTGTAGTTCGTAAATCGTTACCGATAAGTGGGAACTCGCAACTTGTATCACGTGACGCATAACTCAGAACATGGAACTCGTAATGCGTTATCGATAACTCGAAGCTTGTATCTTGTATCTCTTACCTTGTAACTCGTAACTCTTATCCCGTTACCCATTACTCGTAACTCGTATCTTCTATCTCCGATCTCGCAAATCATTGCCGATAACCTGGAACTCGTATCCTAGATCTAGTAGTTCGTAACTCGTTACCGATAGGTGGAAGCTCGCATCTTGTATCTCATGACGCGTAACTCAGAACTTGGAACTCGTAACGCGTAACCGATAACTCGGAGCTTGTATCTTGTATCTCTTACCTTGTAACTCGTAACTCGTAACTCGTTACCCATTACTCGGAACTCGCATCTTCTATCTCGGAACTCGCATCTTCTATCTCGGAACTCGCAAATCATTGCCGATAACCTGGAACTCGTATCCTAGATCTTGAAGATCGTAACTCGTTACCAATAAGTGGGAACTCGCAACCTGTATCTCGTGACGTATAACTCAGAACTCGGTCTAGTAACGCGTTACCAATAACTCGGAGCTCGTATGTTGTATCCCTTACCTTGTAACTCGTAACCCGTAACTCGTTGCCCATAACTCGGAACCCGAATCTTGATCTCGGATCTTGTAAATCAATGACGATAACCTCGAACTGGTATCCTAGATCTAGTAGTTCGTAACTCGTTACCGATAGGTGGAAACTCGCATCTTTTATCTCGTGACGTGTAACTCAGAACTCGGAACTAGTAACGCGTTACCGATAACTCGGAGCTTGTATCTTGTAACTCGTAACTCGTTACTCAGAACTCGTATCTTATATATCGTAACTTGCAATCGATGACCGATAGCCTGGAACACGTATCTTGGATCTCGTTACTCGTAAATCGTTAACGATAAATGGGAACTCGCATCTTGTATCTCATGACGTGTAACTCAGTACTCGGAACTCGAAAGTTTTACCGATATCTCGGAGCTCGCATCTTGTATCACTTACCTTGTAACTCGTAACTCGTAACCCGTAACTGGTTGCCCATAACTCCGAACTCGAATCTTTATCTCTTATCTTGTAGTTCAATGACGATAATCTCGAACTGGTATCCTAGATCTAGTAGTTCGTAACTCGTTACCAATAGGTGGAAACTCGTATCTTCTATCTCATGACGCGAAACTTAGAACTCGTAACGCGTAACCGACAACTAGGTGCGTGTATCTTGTAACTTGTAACTCGTTACCCATAACTGGGTACTCCTATCTTGTATCTAGTAGTTCGTAACTCATTATTGATTACCTGGAACTCGCATCTTGTGTCTCGCGGCTCGTAACTCGTTACGGTAAGTGGGAACTCGCATCTTGTATGTCGTACTTCATAACCCCGAACCCGTATCTTGTGTATCGTAGCTTGTAACCCATTGCCAACAACAAGGAACTCGTATCTTGCCTCTTGTAGTTCGTAACTCGTTACCGACAGGTGGAAGCTTGCATCTTGTATCTCATGACGCGTAACTCAAAACTTGGAACTCGTAACAGCTAACCGACAACTCGGAGCTTGTATCTTGTAACTTGTAACTCGTTACCCATATCTTGGAACTCGCATCTTGTATCTAGTAGCTCGTAACTCATTACTGATTACCTGGAACTCGTGTCTTGTGTCTCGTAGCTCGTAACTCGTTACGATAACTGGGTACTCGCATCTTGTATCTCGTAACTCGTAACTAGTACCTCGTAGATCGTAAGTCGTAATTCGTAACTCGTAACTCATATATCGTAACTCGCAACTCGAAACTCGTAAATCACAGCTTATAACTCGCTACTCATATCCCGGAACTCGCATCTTATGTATCGCAGCTTGTAACCCATTATCAATAACAAGGAACTCGTATCTTGCCTCTCGTAGCTCGTAAATCGTTACCGAAGGCGGAGCTTGTATCTTCTATCTCTTATCTTGTAACTCGTAACTTGTAACTCGTTACTTATTACTCGGAACTCGTTTCTTCTATCTCGGATCTCGTGAATCACTGCCGATAACCTGGAACTCAGTTCCTAGATCATGAAGATCGTAAATCGTTACTAAGAAGTGGGAACCCGCATCTTGTATCTCGTAACGTGTAACTCAGAACTCGGAACTAGTAACGCGTTACCGAAAACTTGGAGCTTGTATCTTGTATATCTTATCTTATAACTCGTAACTTGTAACTCGTAACTCGTAACCCGTAACTTGTTGCCCATAACTCCGAACTCGAATCTTGATCTCGTATCTTGTAAATCAATGACGATAACATCGAACTCGTATCCTAGAACTAGTAGTTCGTAACTCGTTACCGATAGGTGGAAACTCGCATCTTGTATCTCATGACGCGAAACTCAGAACTCGGAACTCGTAACGTGTAACCGACAACTCGGTGCGCGTATCTTGTAACTCGTAACTCGTTACTCATAACTCGGAACTTTTATCTTGTATCTAGTAGCTCGTAACTTATTGTTGATTACCTGGAACTCGCATCTTGTGTCTCGTAGCTCGTAACTCGTTACGATAAGTGGGTACTCGCATCTTGTATCTCGTAACTAGTACTTCGTAGATCGTAAGTCGTAACTCGTATATCGTAACTCGCAACTTGAAACTCGTAACTCGTAAATCGCAGCTTATAACTCGCTACTCATATTCCGGAACTCGCATCTTGTGTATCGTAGCTTGTAACCCATTATCAATAACAAGGAACTCGTATCTTGCCTCTCGTAGCTCGTAAATCGTTACCGATAAGTGGGAACTCGCATCTTGTATCTCGTGACGCGTAACTCAGAACTTGGAACTCGTAACGCGTTACCGATAACTCGGAGCTTGTATCTTGTAATCCGTAACTTGTAACTCGTAACTCGTTACTCATAACTCGGAACTCATATCTTGTATCTAGTAGCTCTTAACTCATAACTGATTACCTGGAACTCGTGTCTTGTGTCTCGTAGCTCGTAACTCGTTACGATAAGTGGGAACTCGCATCTTATATGTTGTAACTCATAACTCGGAACCCGTATCTTGTGTATCGTAGCTTGTAACCCATTACAGATAACCAGGAACTCGTATCTTGCCTCTCGTAGTTCGTAAATCGTTACCGATAAGTGGGAAATCACTACTTGTATCTCGTGACGCATAACTCAGAACTGGTAACTAGTAACGCGTTACCGAAGACTCGAAGCTCGTATCTTGTATCACTTACCTTGTATGTCGTAACTCGTAGCTCGTAACTCGTTACCCATAACTCTTAACACGTATCTTATATATCGTAACTTGTAATCCATTAACGATAACCTGGAACTCGTGTCTTGCATCTCGTTTCTCGTAAATTAATACAGAATAAATGAGAACTCGCATCTTGTATCTCGTGACGCGTAACTCAGGACTCGGAACTCGAAAGTATTACCGATATCTCGGAGCTCGTATCTTGCATCACTTACCTTGTAACTCGTAACTCGTAACCCGTAACTTGTTGCCCATAACTCCGAACTCGGATCTAGATTTCGTATCTCGTAAATCAATGACGATAACTTCGAACTGGTATCCTAGATCTAGTAGTTCGTAACTCGTTACCGATAGGTGGAAACTCGCATCTTGTATCTCATGACGCGAAACTCAGAACTCGGAACTCGTAACGCGTAACCGACAACTCGGTGCGCGTATCTTGTGACTCGTAACTCGTTACCCATAACTCGGAACTCATATCTTGTATCTAGTAGCTCGTAACTCATTACTGATTACCTGGAACTCGCAGCTCGTAACTCGTTACGATAAGTGGGAACTCGCATCTTGTATATCGTAACTCATAACCCGGAACCCGTATCTTGTGTATCGTAGCTTGTAACCCATTATCAATAACAAGGAACTCGTATCTTACCTCTCGTAGCTCGTAAATCGTTACCAATAAGTGGGAGCTCGCTTCTTGTATCTCGTGACGTGTAACTCAGAACTGGTAACTAGTAACGCGTTACCGAAGACTCGAAGCTCGTATCTTGTATCACTTACCTTGTATGTCGTAACTCGTAGCTCGTAACTCGTTACCCATAACTCTTAACACGTATCTTATATATCGTAACTTGTAATCCATTAACGATAACCTGGAACTCGTATCTTGCATCTCGTTTCTCGTAAATTAATACAGAATAAATGAGAACTCGCATCTTGTATCTCGTGACGCGTAACTCAGGACTCGGAACTCGAAAGTATTACCGATATCTCGGAGCTCGTATCTTGCATCACTTACCTTGTAACTCGTAACTCGTAACCCGTAACTTGTTGCCCATAACTCCGAACTCGGATCTAGATTTCGTATCTCGTAAATCAATGACGATAACTTCGAACTGGTATCCTAGATCTAGTAGTTCGTAACTCGTTACCGATAGGTGGAAACTCGCATCTTGTATCTCATGACGCGAAACTCAGAACTCGGAACTCGTAACGCGTAACCGACAACTCGGTGCGCGTATCTTGTGACTCGTAACTCGTTACCCATAACTCGGAACTCATATCTTGTATCTAGTAGCTCGTAACTCATTACTGATTACCTGGAACTCGCAGCTCGTAACTCGTTACGATAAGTGGGAACTCGCATCTTGTATATCGTAACTCATAACCCGGAACCCGTATCTTGTGTATCGTAGCTTGTAACCCATTACCAAGAACAAGGAACTCGTATCTTGCCTCTCGTAGCTCGTAAATCGTTACCGATAAGTGGGAACTCGCAACTTGTATCTCGTGACGCGTAACTCAGAACTTGGAACTCGTAACGCGTTACCGATAACTCGGAGCCTGTATCTTGTATCTCTTATCTTGTAACTCGTAACTTGTAACTCGTAACTCGTTACCTATGACTCGACACTCGTATCTTCTATCTCGGATCTCGCAGATCATTGCCGGTAACCTAAAACTCGTATCCTAGATCTTGAAGATCGTAACTCGTTACCTATAAGTGGGAACTCGCATCTTGTATCTCGCGACGTGTAACCCAGGACTCGGAACTCGAAAGTGTTACCGATAACTCGGAGCTCGCATCTTGTATCACTTATCTTGTAACTCGTTAGTCATAGCCCGTAACTCGATGCTCATAACTCGGAACTCGAATCTTGATCTCGCTTCTTGCAAATCAATGACGATAACCTCGAACTCGTATCCTAGATCTAGTAGTTCGTAACTCGTTACTGATTACCTGGAACTCGCATCTTGTGTCTCGTAGCTCGTAACTCGTTACGATAAGTGGGTACTCGCATCTTGTATCTCGTAACTCGTAACTAGTACCTCGTAGATCGTAAGTCGTGATTCGTAACTCGTAAATCGTATATCGTAACTCGCAAGTCGAAACTCGTAACTCGTAAATCGCAGCTTATAACTCGCTACTCATATCCCGGAACGCGTTTCTTATGTATCGTAGCTTGTAACCCATAATCAATAACAAGGAATCTGTATCTTGCCTTTCGTAGCTCGTAAATCGTTACCGATAAGTGGGAACTCGCAACTTGTATCTCGTGACGCGTAACTCAGAACTTGGAACTCGTAACGCGTTACCGATAACTCGGAGCTTGTATCTTGCATCTCGAAGCTCGTAAATCGTTACCGATAAGTGGGTACTCGCATCTTGTATCTCGTAACTCGTAACTAGTACCTCGTAGATCGTAAGTCGTAATTCGTAACTCGTATTTCGTAACTCGTATATCGTAACTCGCAACTCGAAACTCGTAACTCGTAAATCGCAGCTTATAGCTCGCTACTCATATCCCGGAGCTCGCATCTTGAGTATCGTAGCTTGTAACCCATTATCAATAACAAGGAACTTGTATCTTGCCTCTCGTAGCTCGTAAATCGTTACCGATAAGTGGGAACTCGCAACTTGTATCTCGTGACGCGTAACTCAGAATTGGAACTCGTAACGCGTTACCGATAACTCGGAGCTTGTATCTTGTATATCTTATCCTGTAACTCGTAACTTGTAACTCGTAACTCATTACCTATGACTCGAAACTCGTATCTTCAATCTCGGATCTCGCAAATTATTGCCGGTAACCTGGAACTCGTAACCTAGATCTTGAAGATCGCAGCTCGTTACCAATAAGTGGGAACTCGCATCTTGCATCTCGTGACGTGTAACTCAGAACTCGGAACTAGTAACGCGTTACCGATAACTCGGAGCTTGTATCTTGTAACTCGTAACTCGTAACTCGTAACTCGTTACCCATAACTCGGAACTCGTATCTTATATATTTTAACTTGTAATCCACTGCCAATAACCTGGAACTCGTATCTTGCATCTCGTAGCTCGTAAATCGTTTCCGATAAATGGGAACTCGCATCTTGTATCTCGTGACGTTTAACTTAGGACTCGGAACTCGAAGCTGTTACCGACAACTCGGAGCTTGTATCTTGTATCACCTACTTTGTAACTCGTAACTCGTAACACGTAACTAGTTGCCCATAACTCGGAACTCGAATCTTGATCTCGGATCTTGTAAATCAGTGACGATAACCTCGAACTCGTATCCTAGATCTAGTAGTTCGTAACTCGTTACCGATAGGTGGAAACTCGCATCTTGTATCTCATGACGCGAAACTCAGAGCTCGGAACTCTTAACGCGTAACCGACAACTCGGTGCGTGTATCTTGTAACTCGTCACTCGTTACCCATAATTCGGAACTCCTATCTTGTATCTAGTAGCTCGTAACTCACTGTTGATTACCTAGAACTCGCATCTTGTGTCGCACAGCTCGTAACTCGTTACGATAAGTGGAACTCGCATCTTGTATGTCGTAACTCATAACCCGGAACCCGTATCTTGTGTATTGTAGCTTGTAACCCATTATCAAGAACAAGGAACTCGTATCTTGCCTCTCGTAGTTCGTAAATCGTTACCGATAAGTGGGAAATCGCTACTTGTATCTCGTGACGCATATCTCACAACTTGGAACTCGTAACGCGTTACCGATAACTCGGAGCCTGTATCTTGTATCTTTTACCCTGTAACTCGTAACTCGTAACTCGTAACACGTTACCCATTACTCGGAACTCGTATCTTATATATGGTAACTTGTAATCCACTACCAATGACCTGGAACTCGTATCTTGGATCTCGTAGCTCGTAAATCGTTACCGATAAATGGGAACTCGCATCTTGTATCTCATGACGCGAAACTCAGAACTCGGAACTCGTAACGCGTAACCGATAACTCGGAGCTCGTATCTTGTAACTCGTCACTCGTTACCCATAATTCGGAACTCCTATCTTGTATCTAGTAGCTCGTAACTCACTGTTGATTACCTAGAACTCGCATCTTGTGTCGCACAGCTCGTAACTCGTTACGATAAGTGGGTACTCGCATCTTGTATCTCGTAACTCGTAACTAGTACCTCGTAGATCGTAAGTCGTAATTCGTAACTCGTAACTCGTATATCGTAACTCGCAACTCGAAACTCGTAACTCGTAAACCGCTACTCATATTCCGGAACTCGCATCTTATGTATCGTAGCTTGTAGCCCATTATCAATAACAAGGAACTTGTATCTTGCCTCTAGTAGCTCGTAAATCGTAACCGATAAGTGGGAACTCGCACCTTGTATCTCGTGACGCGTAACTCAGAACTTGGAACTCGTAACGCGTTACCGATAACTCGGAGCTTGTATCTTGTAACTCGTAACTCGTTACTCATAACTCAGAACTCGTATCTTATATATCGTAACTTGCAATCGATTACCGATAACCTGGAACTCGTATCTTGCATCTCATAGCTCGTAAATCGTTACCGATAAGTGGGAACTCGCAACTTGTATTTCGTGACGCGTAACTCAGAACATGGAACTCGTAATGCGTTATCGATAACTCGAAGCTTGTATCTCTTACCTTGTAACTCGTAACTCTTAACCCGTTACCCATTACTCGGAACTCGTATCTTCTATCTGCGATCTCGCAAATCATTGCCGATAACCTGGAACTCGTATCCTAGATCTTGAAGATCGTAACTCGTTACCAATAAATGGGAACTCGCATCTTGTATCTCGTGACGTGTAACTCAGAACTCGGAACTAGTAACGCGTAACCGATAACTCGAAGCTCGTATCTTGTATCACTTGCCTTGTAAGTCGTAACTCGTAACTCGTAACTCGTTACCCAGAACTCGGAACTCGTATCTTATATATGGTAACTTGTAATCCATTACCGATCACCTGGAACGCATATCTTGGATCTCGTAGCTCGTAAATCGTTACCGATAAATGGGAACTCGCATCTTGTATCTCGTGACGCCTAACTCAGGACTCAGAGCTCGAAGGTGTTACCGATAATTCGGAGCTCGTATCTTGTATCACTTACCTTGTAACTCGTCACTCATAACCCGTAGCTCGTTGCCCATAACTCGTAACTCGAATCGTGATCTCGGATCTTGTAAATCAATGACGATAACCTCGAACTCGTCTCCTAGAACTAGTAGTTCGTAACTCGTTACCGATAGGTGGAAGCTCGCATCTTGTATCTCATGACGCGAAACTCAGAACTCGCAACTCGTAACGCGTAACCGATAACTCGGAGCTCGTATCTTGTAACTCGTAACTCGTTACCCATAACTCGGAACACGTATCTTGTATCTAGTAGCTCTTAACTCATAACTGATTACCTGGAACTCGTGTCTTGTGTCTCGTAGCTCGTAACTCGTTACGATAAGTGGGTACTCGCATCTTGTATCTCGTAACTCGTAACTAGTACCTCGTAGATCGTAAGTCGTAATTCGTAACTCGTAACTCGTATATCGTAACTCGCAACTCGAAACTCGTAACTCGTAAATCGCAGCTCATAACTCGCTACTCATATTCCGGAACTCGCATCTTGTGTATCGTAGCTTGTAGCCCATTATCAATAACAAGGAACTTGTATCTTGCCTCTAGTAGCTCGTAAATCGTAACCGATAAGTGGGAACTCGCACCTTGTATCTCGTGACGCGTAACTCAGAACTTGGAACTCGTAACGCGTTACCGATAACTCGGAGCCTGTATCTTGTAACTCGTAACTCGTTACTCATAACTCAGAACTCGTATCTTATATATCGTAACTTGCAATCGATTACCGATAACCTGGAACTCGTATCTTGCATCTCATAGCTCGTAAATCGTTACCGATAAGTGGGAACTCGCAACTTGTATCTCGTGACGCGTAACTCAGAACATGGAACTCGTAATGCGTTATCGATAACTCGAAGCTTGTATCTCTTACCTTGTAACTCGTAACTCTTAACCCGTTACCCATTACTCGGAACTCGTATCTTCTATCTCCGATCTCGCAAATCATTGCCGATAACCTGGAACTCGTATCCTAGATCTTGAAGATCGTAACTCGTTACCAATAAGTGGGAACTCGCATCTTGTATCTCGTGACGTGTAACTCAGAACTCGGAACTAGTAACGCGTAACCGATAACTCGAAACTCGTATCTTGTATCACTTACCTTGTAAGTCGTAACTCGTAACTCGTTACCCATAACTCGGAACTCGTATCTTATATATAGTAACTTGTAATCCATTACCGATAACCTGGAACACGAATCTTGGATGTCGTTACTCGTAAATCGTTAACGATAAATGGGAACTTGCATCTTGTATCTCGTAACTCGCAATAGTACCTCGTAGATAGTAAGTCGTAACTCGTAACTCGTAACTCGTAACTCGTAGCTCGTTACCCGTAACTCGTAAACCGCAGCTCATAACTCGCTACTCATATTCCGGAACTCGCATCTTATGTATCGTAGCTTGTAACCCATTATCAATAACAAGGAACCTGTATCTTGCCTGTCGTAGCTCGTAAATCGTTACCGATAAGTGGGAACTGGCAACTTGTATCTCGTGACGCGTAACTCAGAACATGGAACTCGTAATGCGTTATCAATAACTCGAAGCTTGTATCTTGTATCTCTTACCTTGTAACTCGTAACTCGTAACTCGTAGCTCGTTACCCATTACTCGGAACTCGTTTCTTCTATCTCGGATCTCGTGAATCACTGCCGATAACCTGGAACTCAGTTCCTAGATCATGAAGATCGTAACTCGTTACTAAGAAGTGGGAACCCGCATCTTGTATCTCGTAACGTGTAACTCAGGACTCGGAACTCGAAGATGTTATCGAAAACGCGGAGCTCGTATCTTGTATCACTCATCTTCCAACTCGTTAGTCGTAACCCGTAACTCGTTGCTCATAACTCGGAACTCGAGTCTTGATCTCGGATCTTGCAAATCAATGACGATAACCTCGAACTCGTATCCTAGATCTAGTAGTTCGTAACTCGTTACTTATAGGTGGAAACTCGCATCTTGTACCTCATGACGCGGAACTCAGAACTCGGAACTCGTATCAGGTAACCGATAACTCGGAGCTCGTATCTTGTGACTCGTAACTCGTTACCCATAACTCGCAACTCGTATCTTGGATCTAGTAGCTCGTAACTCATTACTGATTACCTGGAACTCGTATCTTCTGTCTCGTAGCTCGTAACTCGTTACGATAAGTGGGTACTCGCATCTTGTATCTCGTAACTCGTAACTAGTACCTCGTAGATCGTAAGTCGTAGTTCGTAACTCGTAACACGTATATCGTAACTCGCAACTCGTAACTCGTAAATCGCCGCTTATAACTCGCTACTCATATTCCGGAACTCGCATCTTGGGTATCGTAGCTTGTAACCCATTATCAATAACAAGGAACTCGTATCTAGCCTCTCGTGGCTCGTAAATCGTTACCGATAATTGGGAACTCGCAACTTGTATCTCGTGACGCGTAACTCAGAACTTGGAACTCGTAACGCGTTACCGAAAACTCGGAGCTTGTATCTTGTATACGAGTATCTTATCTTGTAACTCGTAACTTGTAACTCGTAACTCGTAACCCGTTACTCATTGCCCATAACTCCGAACTCGAATCTTGATCTCGTATCTTGTAAATCAATGACGATAACATCGAACTAGTATCCTAGAACTAGTGGTTCGTAACTCGTTACCGATAGGTGGAAACTCGCATCTTGTATCTCGTGACGCATAACTCAGAACTCGGAACTCGTAACGCGTAACCGATAACTCGGAGCTCGTATCTTGTAACTCGTAACTCGTTACCCATAACTCGGAACTCATACCTTGTATCTAGTAGCTCTTAACTCATAACTGATTACCTGGAACTCGTGTCTTGTGTCTCGTAGCTCGTAACTCTTCACGATAAGTGGGTACTCGCATCTTGTATCTCGTAACTCGTAACTAGTACCTCGTAGATCGTAAGTCGTAATTCGTAACTCGTATTTCGTAATTCGTATATCGTAACTCGCACCTCAAAACTCGTAACTCGTAAATCGCAGCTTATAACTCGCTACTCATATCCCGGAACTCGCATCTTGAGTATCGTAGCTTGTAACCCATTATCAATAACAAGGAACTTGTATCTTGCCTCTCGTAGCTCGTAAATCGTTACCGATAAGTGGGAACTCGCAACTTGTATCTCGTGACGCGTAACTCAGAACTTGGAACTCGTAACGCGTTACCGATAACTCGGAGCTTGTATCTTGTATATCTTATCCTGTAACTCGTAACTTGTAACTCGTAACTCGTTACCTATGACTCGAAACTCGTATCTTCTATCTCGGATCTCGCAAATCATTGCCGGTAACCTAGAACTCGTATCCTAGATCTTGAAGATCGCAGCTCGTTACCAATAAATGGGAACTCGCATCTTGTATCTCGTGACGTTTAACTCAGGACTCGGAACTCGAAGCTGTTACCAACAACTCGGAGCTTTTATCTTGTATCACTTACTTTGTAACTCGTAACTCGTAACACGTAACTAGTTGCCCATAACTCGGAACTCGAATCATGATCTCGGATCTCGTAAATCAGTGACGATAACCTCGAACTCGTATCCTAGATCTAGTAGTTCGTAACTCGTTACCGATAGGTGGAAACTCGCATCTTGTATCTTATGACGCGGAACTCAGAACTCGGAATTCGTATCAGGTAACCGATAACTCGGAGCTCGTATCTTGCAACTCGTAACTCGTTACCCATAACTCGGAACTCATGTCTTGTATCTAGTAGCTCGTAACTCATTGTTGATTACCTGGAACTCGCATCTTGTGTCTCGTAGTTCGTAACTCGTTACGATAAGTGGGAACTCGCATCTTGTATCTCGTAACTCGCAATAGTACCTCGTAGATAGTAAGTCGTAACTCGTAACTCGTAACTCGTAACTCGTAGCTCGTTACCCATAACTCGAAACTCGTATCTTATATATTTTAACTTGTAATCCACTGCCAATAACCTGGAACTCGTCTCTTGCATCTCGTAGCTCGTAAATCGTTTCCGATAAATGGGAACTCGCATCTTGTATCTCGTGACGTTTAACTCAGGACTCGGAACTCGAAGCTGTTACCGACAACTCGGAGCTTGTATCTTGTATCACTTACTTTGTAACTCGTAACTCGTAACACGTAATTAGTTGCCCATAACTCGGAACTCGAATCTTGATCTCGGATCTTGTAAATCAGTGACGATAACCTCGAACTCGTATCCTAGATCTAGTAGTTCGTAACTCGTTACCGATAGGTGGAAACTCGTATCTTGTATCTAATGACGCGGAACTCAGAACTCGGAACTCGTATCAGGTAACCGATAACTCGGAGCTCGTATCTTGCAACTCGTAACTCGTTACCCATAACTCGGAACTCATGTCTTGTATCTAGTAGCTCGTAACTCATTACTGATTACCTGGAACTCGTATCTTGTGTCTCGTAGTTCGTAACTCGTTACGATAAGTGGGAACTCGCATCTTGTATCTCGTAACTCGCAATAGTACCTCGTAGATAGTAAGTCGTAACTCGTAACTCGTAACTCGTAACTCGTAACTCGTTACCCGTAACTCGTAAATCGCAGCTTATAACTCGCTACTCATATTCCGGAACTCGCATCTTATGTATCGCAGCTTGTAACCCATTATCAATAACAAGGAACTCGTATCTTACCTCTTGTAGCTCGTGAATCGTTACCGATAAGTGGGAACTCGCAACTTGTATCTCGTGACGCGTAACTCAGAACTTGGAACTCGTAACGCGTTACCGAAAACTCGGAGCTTGTATCTTGTATCTCTTATCTTGTAACTCATAACTTGTAACTCGTAACTCGTTACCTATGACTCGAAACTCGTATCTTCTATCTCGGATCTCGCAAATCATTGCCGATAACGTGGAACTATTATCCAAGATCTTGAACATCGTAACTCGTTACCAATAAGTGGGAACTCGCATCTTGTATCTCGTGACGTGTAACTCAGAGCTCGGAACTAGTAACGCGTTACCGATGACTCGAAGCTCGTATCTTGTATCACTTACCTTGTAAGTCGTAACTCGTAGCTCGTAACTCGTTACCCATAACTCTTAACTCATATCTTATATATCTTAATTTGTAATCCATTAACGATAACCTGGAACTCGTATCTTGCATCTCGTTGCTCGTAAATCATCACAGAATAAATGAGAACTCGCATCTTGTATCTCATGACGCGAAACTCAGAACTCGGAACTCTTAACGCGTAACTGACAACTCGGTGCGTGTATCTTGTAACTTGTCACTCGTTACCCATAACTCGGAGCTCCTATCTTGTATCTAGTAGCTCGTAACTCACTGTTGATTACCTAGAACTCGCATCTTGTGTCGCACAGCTCGTAACTCGTTACGATAGGTGGGAACTCGCATCTTTTATGTCGTAACTCATAACCCGGAACCCGTATCTTCTGTATCGTAGCTTGTAACCCATCACCAAGAACAAGGAACTCGTATCTTGCCTCTCGTAGTTCGTAAATCGTTACCGATAAGTGGGAAATCGCTACTTGTATCTCGTGACGCATATTTCAGAACTTGGAACTCGTAACGCGTTACCGATAACTTGGAGCCTGTATCTTGTATCTCTTACCCTGTAACTCGTAACTCGTAACTCGTAACACGTTACCCATTACTCGGAACTCGTATCTTATATATGGTAACTTGTAATCCATTACCGATCACCTGGAACGCATATCTTGGATCTCGTAGCTCGTAAATCGTTACCGATAAATGGGAACTCGCATCTTGTATCTCGTGACGTCTAACTCAGGACTCAGAGCTCGAAGGTGTTACCGATAATTCGGAGCTCGTATCTTGTATCACTTACCTTGTAACTCGTCACTCATAACCCGTAGCTCGTTGCCCATAACTCGTAACTCGAATCGTGATCTCGGATCTTGTAAATCAATAACGATAATAGGTGGAAGCTCGCATCTTGTATCTCATGACGCGAAACTCAGAACTCGGAACTCGTAACGCGTAACCGATAACTCGGAGCTCGTATCTTGTAACTCGTAACTCGTTACCCATAACTCGGAACACGTATCTTGTATCTAGTAGCTCTTAACTCATAACTGATTAGCTGGAACTCGTGTCTTGTGTCTCGTAGCTCGTAACTCGTTACGATAAGTGGTTACTCGCATCTTGTATCTCGTAACTCGTAACTAGTACCTCGTAGATCGTAAGTCGTAATTCGTAACTCGTAACTCGTATATCGTAACTCGCAACTCGAAACTCGTAACTCGTAAATCGCAACTTATAACTCGCTACTCATATTCCGGAACTCGCATCTTGTGTATCGTAGCTTGTAGCCCATTATCAATAACAAGGAACTTGTATCTTGCCTCTAGTAGCTCGTAAATCGTAACCGATAAGTGGGAACTCGCACCTTGTATCTCGTGACGCGTAACTCAGAACTTGGAACTCGTAACGCGTTACCGATAACTCGGAGCTTGTATCTTGTAACTCGTAACTCGTTACTCATAACTCAGAACTCGTATCTTATATATCGTAACTTGCAATCGATTACCGATAACCTGGAACTCGTATCTTGCATCTCATAGCTCGTAAATCGTTACCGATAAGTGGGAACTCGCAACTTGTATCTCGTGACGCGTAACTCAGAACATGGAACTCGTAATGCGTTATCGATAACTCGAAGCTTGTATCTCTTACCTTGTAACTCGTAACTCTTAACCCGTTACCCATTACTCGGAACTCGTATCTTCTATCTCCGATCTCGCAAATCATTGCCGATAACCTGGAACTCGTATCCTAGATCTTGAAGATCGTAACTCGTTACCAATAAGTGGGAACTCGCATCTTGTATCTCGTGACGTGTAACTCAGAACTCGGAACTAGTAACGCGTAACCGATAACTCGGAGCTTGTATCTTGTAACTCGTAACTCGTTAATCATAACTCAGAACTCGTATCTTATATATCGTAACTTGCAATCCATTACCGATAACCTGGTACTCGTATCTTGCATCTCGTAGCTCGTAAATCGTTACCGATAAGTGGGAACTCGCAACTTGTATCTCGTGACGTGTAACTCAGAACTCGGAACTAGTAACGCGTAACCGATGACTCGAAGCTCGTATCTTGTATCACTTACCTTGTAAGTCGTAACTCGTAACTCGTAACTCGTAACCCATAACTCGGAACTCGTATCTTATATATAGTAACTTGTAATCCATTACCGATAACCTGGAACACGTATCTTATATCTCGTTACTCGTAAATCGTTACCGATAAATGGGAACTCGCATCTTGTATCTCGTGACGTGTAACTCAGTACTCGGAACTCGAAAGTTTTACCGATATCTCGGAGCTCGCATCTTGTATCACTTACCTTGTAACTCGTAACTCGTAACTCGTAATTCGTTGCCCATAACTCCGAACTGGAATCTTGATCTCTTATCTTGTAAATCAATGACGATAACCTCGAACTGGTATCCTAGATCTAGTAGTTCGTAACTCGTTACCGATAGGTGGAAACTCGCATCTTGTATCTCATGACGCGAAACTCAGAACTCGTAACGCGTAACCGACAACTCGGTGCGCGTATCTTGTAAATTGTAGCTCGTTACCCATAACTCGGTACTCCTATCTTGTATCTAGTAGCTCGTAACTAATTACTGATTACCTGGAACTCACATCTTGTGTCTCGCAACTCGTAACTCGTTACGATAAGTGGGAACTCGCATCTTGTATGTCGTAACTCATAACCTGGAACCCGTATCTAGTGTATCGTAGCTTGTAACCCATTGCCAATAACAAGGAACTCGTATCTTGCCTCTTGTAGTTCGTGACTCGTTACCGACAGGTGAAAGCTCGCATCTTGTATCTCATGACGCGTAACTCAGAACTTGGAACTCGTAACAGGTAACCGATAACTCGGAGCTTGTATCTTGTAACTTGTAACTCGTTACTCATAACTTGGAACTCGTATCTTGTATCTAGTAGCTCGTAACTCATTACTGATTACCTGGAACTCGTATCTTGTGTCACGTAGCTAGTAACTCGTCACGATAAGTGGGAACTCGCATCTTGTATCTCGTAACTCGCAATAGTACCTCGGAAATAGTAAGTCGTAAGTCGTAATTCGTAACTCGTAACTCGCAACTCGAAACTCGTAACTCGTAAATCGAAGGTTATAGCTCGCTACTCATATCCCGGAACTCGCATCTTATGTATCGTAGCTTGTAACCCATTATCAATAACAAGGAACTCGTATTTGGCCTCTCGTAGCTCGTAAATCGTTACCGATAAGTGGGAACTCGCAACTTGTATCTCGCGACGTGTAACTCAGGACTCGGAACTCGAAAGTGTTACCGATAACTCGGAGCTCGTATCTAGTATCACTTATCTTGTAACTCTTTACTCGTAACCCGTAACTCGTTGCTCATAACTCGGAACTCGAATCTTGATCTCGTTTCTTGCAAATCAATGACGATAACCTCGAACTCGTATCGTAGATCTAGGAGTTCGTAACTCGTTTACCGATAGGTGGAAACACGCATATTGTATCTTATGACGCGGAACTCAGAACTCGGAACTCATATCAGGTAACCGATAACTCGGAGCTCGTATCTTGTGACTTGTAACTCATTACCCATAACTCGGAACTCGTATCTTGTATCTAGTAGCTCGTAACTCATTACTGATTATCTGGAACTCGTATCTTGTGTCTCGTAGCTCGTAACTCGTTACGAAAAGTGGGTACTCGCATCTTGTATCTTGTAACTCGTAACTAGTACCTCGTAGATCGTAAGTCGTAATTCGTAACTCGTAACTCGTAACTCGTAACTCGTAAATCGTAACTCACAACTCGAAACTCGTAACTCGTAACTCGTATCTGGTAAATCGCAGCTTATAACTCGCTACTCATATCCCGGAACTCGCACCTTGTGTATCGTAGCTTGTAACCCATTATCAATAACAAGGAACTTGTATCTTGCCTCTCGTAGCTCGTAAATCGTTACCGATAAGTGGGAACTCGCAACTTGTATCTCGTAACGTGTAACTCAGAACTCGGACTCGTAACGCGTTACCCATAACTCGGAGCCTGTATCTAGTATCTCTTACCCTGTAACTCGTAACTCGTAACTCGCAACTCGTAACTCGTGAGTCGCAGCTTATAACTCGCTACTCATATTCCGGAACTCGCATCTTGGGTATCGTAGCTTGTAACCCATTATCAATAACAAGGAACTCGTATCTTACCGCTCGTAGCTCGTAAATCGTTACCGATAAGTGGGAAATCGCTACTTGTATCTCGTGACGCATAACTCAGAACTTGGAACTCGTAACGCGTTACCCATAACTCGGAGCCTGTATCTAGTATCTCTTACCCTGTAACTCGTAACTCGTAACTCGCAACTCGTAACTCGTGAGTCGCAGCTTATAACTCGCTACTCATATTCCGGAACTCGCATCTTGGGTATCGTAGCTTGTAACCCATTATCAATAACAAGGAACTCGTATCTTACCGCTCGTAGCTCGTAAATCGTTACCGATAAGTGGGAACTCGCAACTTGTATCTCGTGACGTGTAACTCAGAACTTGGAACCCGTAACGCGTTACCGAAAACTCGGAGCTTGTATCTTGTATCTCTTATCTTGTAACTCATAACTTGAACCTCGTAACTCGTTACCAATAAGTGGGAACTTAAATCTTGTATCTCGTAACGTGTAACTCAGAACTCGGAACTAGTAACGCGTTACCGATGACTCGAAGCTCGTATCTTGCATCACTTACCTTGTAACTCGTAACTCGTAACCCGTAACTCGTTGCTCATAACTCCGAACTCGGATCTAGATCTCGTATCTTGTAAATCAATGACGATAACTTCGAACTGGTATCCTAGATCTAGTAGTTCGTAAATCGTTACCGATAAGTGGGAAATCGCTACTTGTATCTCGTGACGCACAACTCAGGACTTGGAACTCGTAACGCGTTACCGATAGCTCGGAGCATGTATCTTGTATCTCTTACCCTGTAACTCGTAACTCGTAACTAATAACTGGTAACTGGTTACCCATTACTCCGAACTCGTATCTTATATATGGTAACTTGTAATCCATTTCCGATAACCTGGAACGCATAGCTTGGATCTCGTAGCTCGTAAATCGTTACCGATAAATGGGAACTCGCATCTTGTATCTCGTGACGCCTAACTCAGGACTCAGAGCTCGAAGGTGTTACCGATAATTCGGAGCTCGTATCTTGTATCACTTACCTTGTAACTCGTCACTCGTAACCCGTAACTCGTTGCCCATAACTCGGAACTCGAATCTTGATCTCGGATCTTGTAAATCAATGACGATAACCTCGAACTCGTCTCCTAGAACTAGTAGTTCGTAACTTATTACCGATAGGTGGAAGGTCGCATCTTGTATCTCATGACGCGAAACTCAGAACTCGGAACTCGTAACGCGTAACCGATAACTCGGAACCCGTATCTCCAATCTCTCAAATCATTGCCGATAACCTGGAACTCGTATCCTAGATCTTGATGATCGTAACTCATTACCAGTAAGTGGGAACTCGCATATTGTATCTCGTGACGTGTAATGTGTAATGTGTACTCGGAACTAGTAACGCGTTACCGATAACTCGGAGCTTGTATCTTGTAACTCGTAACTCGTAACTCGTAACTCGTTGCCCATAAATTGGAACTCGTACCTTAGATATCGTAGCTTGTAATCCAACACCGATAACCTGGGACTCGTATCTTGCATGTCGTAGCTCGTAAATCGTTACCGATAAATTGGAACTCGCATCTTGAATCTCGTGACGCGTAACTCAGAACTTGGAACTCGTAACGCGTTACCGATAACTCGGACCTTGTATCTTGTATCTCTTACCTTGTAACTCGTAACTCGTAACTCGTTACCCATAACTCGGAACTCGCATCTTCTATCTCGGATCTCGCAAATCATTGCCGATAACCTGGAACTCGTATCCTAGATCTTGAAGATCGTAACTCGTTACCGATAGGTGGAAACTCGCATCTTGTATCTCGTGACGTGTAACTCAGAACTCGGAACTAGTAACGCGTTACCGATAACTCGGAGCTTGTATCTTGTAACTCGTAACTCGTAACTCGTTACTCATAACTCAGAACTCGTATCTTATATATCGTAACTTGCAATCGATTACCGATAACCTGGATCTCGTATCTTGCATCTCGTAGCTCGTAAATCGTTACCGATAAGTGGGAACTCGCAACTTATATCTCGTGACGCGTAACTCAGAACATGGAACTCGTAATGCGTTATCGATAACTCGGAGCTCGTATCTTGTATCACTTATCTTGTAACTCGTTAGTCGTAACCCGTAACTCGTTGCTCATAACTCGGAACTCGAGTCTTGATCTCGGATCTTGCAAATCAATGACGATAACCTCGAACTCGTATCCTAGATCTAGTAGTTCGTAACTCGTTACTTATAGGTGGAAACTCGCATCTTGTACCTCATGACGCGGAACTCAGAACTCGGAACTCGTATCAGGTAACCGATAACTCGGAGCTCGTATCTTGTGACTCGTAACTCGTTACCCATAACTCGGAACTCGTATTCTGTATTTAGTAGCTCGTAACTCATTACTGATTACCTGGAACTCGTATCATGTGTCTCGTAGCTCGTAACTCGTTACGATAAGTGGGTACTCGCATCTTGTATCTCGTAACTCGTAACTAGTACCTCGTAGATCGTAAGTCGTAGTTCGTAACTCGTAACTCGTATATCGTAACTCGCAACTCGAAACTCGTAACTCGTAAATCGCAGCTTATAACTCGCTACTCATATCCCGGAACTCGCACCTTGTGTATCGTAGCTTGTAACCCATTATCAATAACAAGGAACTTTTATCTTGCCTCTCGTAGCTCGTAAATCGTCACCGATAAGTGGGAACTCGCAACTTGTATCTCGTGACGTGTTACCGATAATTGGGAGCTTGTATCTTGTATATCTTATCCTGTAACTCGTAAGTTGTAACTCGTAACTCGTTACCCATTACTCGGAACTCGTATCTCATATATATATATGGTAACTTGTAATCCATTACCGATAATCTGGAACTCATATCTTGCATCTCGTAGCTCGTAAATCGTAACTAGTACCTCGTAGATCGTAAGTCGTAATTCGTAACTTGTAACTCGTATATCGTAACTCGCAACTCGAAACTCGTAACTCGTAACTCGTAACTCGTAACTCGTAACTCGTAACTCGTAACTCGTAACTCGTGAATCGCAGCTTATAACTTGCTGCTCATATTCCGGAACTCGCATCTTGTGTATCGTAGCTTGTAACCCATTAGCAATAACACGGAACTTGTATCTTGCCTCTCGTAGCTCGTAAATCGTTACCGATAAGTGGGAACTCGCAACTTGTATCTCGTGACGCGTAACTCAGAACTTGGATCTCGTAGCGCGTTACCGACAACTCGGAGCTTGTATCTTGTATATCTGATCCTGTAGCTCGTAACTTGTAACTGGTAACTCGTTACCTATGACTCGAAACTCCTATCTTCTATCTCGGATCTCGCAATTCATTGCCAGTAACCTGGAACTCGTATCCTAGATCTTGAAGATCGCAGCTCGTTACTAAGAAGTGGGAACCCGCATCTTGTATCTCGTAACGTGTAACTCAGAACTCTGAACTAGTAACGCGTTACCGATAACTCGGAGCTCGTATCTTGTAACTCGTAACTCGTAAATCGTTACCCATAACTCGGAACTCGTATCGTATATATTGTAACTTGTAATCCACTACCAATAACCTGGAACTCGTATCTTGCCTCTCGTAGCTCGTAAATCGTTACCGATAAGTGGGAACTCGCAACTTGTATCTCGTGACGCGTAACTCAGAACTTGGAACTCGTAACGCGTTACCGACAACTCGGAGCTCGTATCTTGTAACTCGTAACTCGTAACTTGTTACCCATAACTCGGAACTCGTATCGTATATATCGTAACTTGTAATCCACTACCAATAACCTGGAACTCGTATCTTGCCTCTTGTAGCTCGTAAATCGTTACCGATAAGTGGGAACTCGCAACTTGTATCTCGTGACGCGTAACTCAGAACTTGGAACTCGTAACGCGTTACCGACAACTCGGAGCTTGTATCTTGTATATCTTATCCTGTAACTCGTAACTTGTAACTGGTAACTCGTTACCTATGACTCGAAACTCGTATCTTCTATCGCGGATCTCGCAATTCATTGCCAGTAACCTGGAACTCGTATCCTAGATCTTGAAGATCGCAGCTCGTTACTAAGAAGTGGCAACCCGCATCTTGTATCTCGTAACGTGTAACTCAGAACTCGGAACTAGTAACGCGTTACCGATAACTCGGAGCTCGTATCCTGTAACTCGTAACTCGTAACTCGTTACCCATAACTCGGAACTCGTATCGTATATATTGTAACTTGTAATCCACTACCAATAACCTGGAACTCGTATCTTGCCTCTCGTAGCTCGTAAATCGTTACCGATAAGTGGGAACTCGCAACTTGTATCTCGTGACGCGTAACTCAGAACTTGGAACTCGTAACGAGTTACCGACAACTCGGAGCTTGTATCTTGTATAACTTATCCTGTAACGCGTAACTTGTAACTGGTAACTCGTTACCTATGACTCGAAACTCGTATCTTCTATCTCGGATCTCGCAATTCATTGCCAGTAACCTGGAACTCGTATCCTAGATCTTGAAGATCGCAGCTCGTTACTAAGAAGTGGGAACCCGCATCTTGTATCTCGTAACGTGTAACTCATAACTCGGAACTAGTAACGCGTTACCGATAACTCGGAGCTCGTATCTTGTAACTCGTAACTCGTAACTCGTTACCCATAACTCGGAACTCGTATCGTATATATTGTAACTTGTAATCCACTACCAATAACCTGGAACTCGTATCTTGCCTCTCGTAGCTCGTAAATCGTTACCGATAAGTGGGAACTCACATCTTGCATCTCGTGACGTGTAACTCAGAACTCGGAACTAGTAACGCGTTACCGATAACTGGGAGCTTGTATCTTGTATATCTTATCCTGTAACTCGTAACTTGTAACTCGTAACTCGTTACCCATTACTCGGAACTCGTATCTTATATATGGTAACTTGTAATCCTTTACCGATAATCTGGAACTCATATCTTGCATCTCGAAGCTTGTATCTTGTATCTCTTACCTTGTAACTCGTAACTCGTAACTCGTAACTCGTTACCCATTACTCGGAACTCGTTTCTTCTATCTCGGATCTCGCGAATCACTGCCGATAACCTGGAACTCGGTTCCTAGATCATGAAGATCGTAACTCGTTACTAAGAAGTGGGAACCCGCATCTTGTATCTCGTAACGTGTAACTCAGAACTCGGAACTAGTAACGCGTTACCGATAATTTGGAGCTCGTATCTTGTAACTCGTAACTCGTTACCCATAACTCGGAACTCGTATCGTATATATTGTAACTTGTAATCCACTAGCAATAACCTGGAACTCGTATCTTGCCTCTCGTAGCTCGTAAATCGTTACCGATAAGTGGGAACTCGCATCTTGTATCTCATGACGCGAAACTCAGAACTCGTAACTCGTAACGCGTAACCGACAACTCGGAGCACGTATCTTGTAACTCGTAACTCGTTACCCATAACTCGGAACTCCTATCTTGTATCTAGTAGCTCGTAACTCATTACTGATTACCTGGAAGTCGTATCTTGTGTCTCGTAGCTCGTAACTCGTTACGATAAGTGGGAACTCGTATCTTGCCTCTCGTAGTTCGTAAAGCGTTACCGATAAGTGGGAAATCGCTACTTGTATCTCGTGACGCATAACTCAGAACTTGGAACTCGTAACGCGTTACCGAAAACTCGGAGCTTGTATCTTGTATCTCTTATCTTGTAACTCGTAACTTGTAACTCGTAACTCGTTACCCATAACTCCGAACTCATATCTTGTATCTAGTAGCTCGTAACTCATTACTTATCACCTGGAACTTGTAACTTGTGTCTCGTAGCTCGTAAATCGTTAAGATAAGTGGGAACTCGCATCCTGTATCTCGTAGCTCGCAATAGTACCTCGTAGATAGTAAGTCGTAAATCGTAACTCGTAACTCGTTACCCGTAACCCGTAAATCGCAGCTTATAACTCGCTACTCATGTTCCGGAACTCGCATCTTATGTATCGTAGCTTGTAACCCATTATCAATAACAAGGAACTCGTATCTTACCTCTCGTAGCTCGTAAATCGTTACCGATAAGTGGGAACTCGCAACTTGTATCTCGTGACGCGTAAATCAGAACTTGGAACTCGTAACGCGTTGCCGAAAACTCGGAGCTTGTATCTTGTATCTCTTATCTTGCAACTCATAACTTGTACATCGTAGCTCGTTACCTATGACTCGCAACTCGTATCTTCTATCTCGGATCTCGCAAATCATTGCCGATAACGTGGAACTATTATCCTAGATCTTGAACATCGTAACTCGTTACCAATAAATGGGAACTCGCATCTTGTATCTCGTGACGTGTAACTCAGAACTCGGAACTAGTAACGCGTTACCGATGACTCGAAGCTCGTATCTTGTATCACTTACCTTGTAAGTCGTAACTCGTAACCCGTAACTCATTGCCCATAACTCCGAACTCGGATCTAGATCTCGTATCTTGTAAATCAATGACGATAACTTCGAACTCGTATCCTAGATCTAGTAGTTCGTAACTCGTTACCGATAGGTGGAAACTCGCATCTTGTATCTCATGACGCGAAACTCAGAACTCGGAACTCGTAACGCGTAACCGACAACTCGGTGCGCGTATCTTGTAACTCGTAACTCGTTACCCATAACTCGGAACTCCTATCTTGTATCTAGTAGCTCGTAACTCATTGTTGATTACCTGGAAGTCGCATCTTGTGTCTCGCAGCTCGTAACTCTCCACGATAAGTGGGAACTCGCATCTTGTATGTCGTAACTCATAACCCGGAACCCGTATCTTGTGTATCGTAGCTTGTAACCCATTACCAAGAACAAGGAACTCGTATCTTACCACTCTTAGTTCCTAAATCGTTACCGATAAGTGGGAAATCGCTACTTGTATCTCGTGACGCATAACTCAGAACTTGGAACTCGTAACGCGTTACCGATAACTCGGAGCCTGTATCTTGTATCTCTTACCCTGTAACTCGTAACTCTTAACTCGTAAATCGCAGCTTATGACTCGCTACTCATATCCCGGAACTCGCATCTTATGTATCGTAGCTTGTAACCCATTATCAATAACAAGGAACTCGTATCTTGCCTCTCGTAGCTCATAAATCGTTACCGATAAGTGGGAACTCCCAACTTGTATCTTGCGACGTGTAACCCAGGACTCGGAACTCGAAAGTGTTACCTATAACTCGGAACTCGTATCCTGTATCACTTATCTTGTAACTCGTTAGTCGTAGCCCGTAACTCGTTGCTCATAACTCGGAACTCGAATCTTGATCTCGGATCTTGCAAATCTATGACGATAACCTCGAACTCGTATCCTAGATCTAGTAGTTCGTAACTCGTTACCGATAGGTGGACACTCGCATCTTGTATCTCAAGACGCATAACTCAGAACTTGGAACTCTTAACGCGTTACCGATAACTCGGAGCCTGTATCTTGTATCTCTTACCTTGTAACTCGTAACTCGTTACTCATTACTCGGAACTCGCATCTTCTATCTCGGATCTCGCAAATCATTGCCGATAACCTGGAACTCGTATCCTAGATCTTGAAGATCGTAACTCGTTACCAATAAGTGGGAACTCGCAACCTGTATCTCGTGACGTATAACTCAGAACTCGGAACTAGTAACGCGTTACCGATAACTCGGAGCTCGTAGTTGTATCCCTTACCTTGTAACTCGTAACTCGTAACTCGTTGCCCATAACTCGGAACCCGAATCTTGATCTCGAATCTTGTAAATTAATGACGATAACCTCGAACTGGTATCCTAGATCTAGTAGTTCGTAACTCGTTACCGATAGGTGGAAACTCGCATCTTGTATCTCGTGACGCGTAACTCAGAACATGGAACTCGTAACGCGTTATCGATAACTCGAAGCTTGTATCTTGTATCTCTTACCTTGTAACTCGTAACTCTTAACCCGTTACACATTACTCGGAACTCGTATCTTCTATGTCCGATCTCGCAAATCATTGCCGATAACCTGGAACCCGTATCCTAGATCTTGAAGATCGTAACTCGTTACCAATAAGTGCGAACTCGCATCTTGTATCTCGTTACGTGTAAGTCAGAACTCAGAACTAGTAACGCGTAACCGATGACTTGAAGCTCGTATCTTGTATCACTTACCTTGTAAGTCGTAACTCTTAACTCGTAACTCGTTACCCATAACTCGGAACTCGTATCTTATATATAGTAACTTGTAATCCATAACCGATAACCTGGAACACGTATCTTGGATCTCGTTACTCGTAAATCGTTAACGATAAATGGGAACTCGCATCTTGTATCTCATGACGTGTAACTCAGTATTCGGAACTCGAAAGTTTTACCGATATCTCGGAGCTCGCATCTTGTATCACTTACCTTGTAACTCGTAACTCGTATCTCGTAACCCGTAACTCGTTGCCCATAACTCCGAACTCGAATCTTGATCTCTTATCTTGTAATTCAATGACGATAATCTCGAACTGGTATCCTAGATCTAGTAGTTCGTAAATCGTTACCAATAGGTGGAAACTCCCATCTTGTATCTCATGACGCGAAACTCAGAACTCGTAACGCGTAACCGACAACTAGGTGCGCGTATCATGTAACTTGTAACTCGTTACCCATAACTCGGTACACCTATCTTGTATCTAGTAGCTCGTAACTCATTACTGATTACCTGGAACTCGTATCTTGTGTCACGTAGCTAGTAACTCGTCACGATAAGTGGGAACTCGCATCTTGTATCTCGTAACTCGCAATAGTACCTCGGAAATAGTAAGTCGTAAGTCGTAATTCGTAACTCGTAACTCGCAACTCGAAACTCGTAACTCGTAAATCGAAGGTTATAGCTCGCTACTCATATCCCGGAACTCGCATCTTATGTATCGTAGCTTGTAACCCATTATCAATAACAAGGAACTCATATTTGGCCTCTCGTAGCTCGTAAATCGTTACCGATAAGTGGGAACTCGCAACTTGTATCTCGCGACGTGTAACTCAGGACTCGGAACTCGAAAGTGTTACCGATAACTCGGAGCTCGTATCTAGTATCACTTATCTTGTAACTCTTTACTCGTAACCCGTAACTCGTTGCTCATAACTCGGAACTCGAATCTTGATCTCGTTTCTTGCAAATCAATGACGATAACCTCGAACTCGTATCGTAGATCTAGGAGTTCGTAACTCGTTTACCGATAGGTGGAAACACGCATATTGTATCTTATGACGCGGAACTCAGAACTCGGAACTCATATCAGGTAACCGATAACTCGGAGCTCGTATCTTGTGACTTGTAACTCATTACCCATAACTCGGAACTCGTATCTTGTATCTAGTAGCTCGTAACTCATTACTGATTATCTGGAACTCGTATCTTGTGTCTCGTAGCTCGTAACTCGTTACGAAAAGTGGGTACTCGCATCTTGTATCTTGTAACTCGTAACTAGTACCTCGTAGATCGTAAGTCGTAATTCGTAACTCGTAACTCGTAACTCGTAAATCGTAACTCACAACTCGAAACTCGTAACTCGTAACTCGTATCTGGTAAATCGCAGCTTATAACTCGCTACTCATATCCCGGAACTCGCACCTTGTGTATCGTAGCTTGTAACCCATTATCAATAACAAGGAACTTGTATCTTGCCTCTCGTAGCTCGTAAATCGTTACCGATAAGTGGGAACTCGCAACTTGTATCTCGTAACGTGTAACTCAGAACTCGGACTCGTAACGCGTTACCGATAACTCGGAGCTTGTACCTTGTATATCTTATCCTGTAACTCGTAACTTGTAACTCGTAACTAGTAACTCGTAACTCGTTACCTATGACTCGAAACTCGTATCTTCTATCTCGGATCTCGCAAATCACTGCCGGTAACCTGGAACTCGTATACTAGATCTTGAAGATCGCAGCTCGTTACCAATAAGTGGGACCTCGCATCTTGTATCTCGTGACGTGTAACTCAGAACTCGGAACTAGTAACGCGTTATTGATAACTCAGAGCTTGTATCTTGTAACTCGTAACTCGTAACTCGTTACTCATAACTCAGAACTCGTATCTTATATATCGTAACCTGCAATCCATTACCGATAACCTGGAACATGTATCTTGCATCTCGTAGCTTGTAACTCGTTACCCATAACTCGGAACTCCTATCTTGTATCTAGTAGCTCGTAACTCATTGTTGATTACCTGGAACTCGCATCTTGTGTCTCGCAGCTCGTAACTCGTTACGATAAGTGGGAACTCGCATCTTGTATGTCGTAACTCATAACCCGGAACCCGTAGCTTGTGTATCGTAGCTTGTAATCCATTACCAAGAACAAGGAACTCGTATCTTGCCTCTCGTCGTTCGTAAATCATTACCGATAAGTGGGAAATCGCTACTTGTATCTCGTGACGCATAACTCAGAACTTGGAACTCGTAACTCGTTACCCATAACTCGGAACTCGTATCTTGGATCTAGTAGCTCGTAACTGATTACTGATTACCTGGATCTAGTATCTTGTATCTCGTATCTCGTAACTAGTACCTCGTAGATCGTAAGTCGTAGTTCGTAACTCGTATATCGTAACTCGCAACTCGTAACTCGTGAATCGCAGCTTATAACTCGCTACTCATATTCCGGAACTCGCATCTTGGGTATCGTAGCTTGTAACCCATTATCAATAACAAGGAACTCGTATCTTGCCTCTCGTAGTTCGTAAATCGTTACCGATAAGTGGGAAATCGCTACTTGTATCTCGTGACGCATAACTCAGAACTTGGAACTCGTAACGCGTTACCCATAACTCGGAGCCTGTATCTAGTATCTCTTACCCTGTAACTCGTAACTCGTAACTCGCAACTCGTAACTCGTGAATCGCAGCTTATAACTCGCTACTCATATTCCGGAACTCGCATCTTGGGTATCGTAGCTTGTAACCCATTATCAATAACAAGGAACTCGTATCTTACCGCTCGTAGCTCGTAAATCGTTACCGATAAGTGGGAACTCGCAACTTGTATCTCGTGACGTGTAACTCAGAACTTGGAACCCGTAACGCGTTACCGAAAACTCGGAGCTTGTATCTTGTATCTCTTATCTTGTAACTCATAACTTGTAACTCGTAACTCGTTACCTATGACTCGAAACTCGTATCTTCTATCTCGGATCTCGCAAATCATTGCCGATAACGTGGAACTATTATCCTAGATCTTGAACCTCGTAACTCGTTACCAATAAGTGGGAACTTGAATCTTGTATCTCGTAACGTGTAACTCAGAACTCGGAACTAGTAACGCGTTACCGATGACTCGAAGCTCGTATCTTGCATCACTTACCTTGTAACTCGTAACTCGTTACCCATAACTCGGAACTCCTATCTTGTATCTAGTAGCTCGTAACTCATTGTTGATTATCTGGAACTCGCATCTTGTGTCTCGCAGCTCGTAACTCATTACGATAAGTGGGAACTCGCATCTTGTATGTCGTAACTCATAACCCGGAACCAGTATCTTGTGTATCGTAGCTTGTAACCCATTACCAAGATCAAAGAACTCGTATCTTGCCTCTCGTAGTTCGTAAATCGTTACCGATAAGTGGGAAATCGCTACTTGTATCTCGTGACGCATAACTCAGAACTTGGAACTCGTAACGCGTTACCGATAGCTCGGAGCATGTATCTTGTATCTCTTACCCTGTAACTCGTAACTCGTAACTAATAACTGGTAACTGGTTACCCATTACTCCGAACTCGTATCTTATATATGGTAACTTGTAATCCATTTCCGATAACCTGGAACGCATAGCTTGGATCTCGTAGCTCGTAAATCGTTACCGATAAATGGGAACTCGCATCTTGTATCTCGTGACGCCTAACTCAGGACTCAGAGCTCGAAGGTGTTACCGATAATTCGGAGCTCGTATCTTGTATCACTTACCTTGTAACTCGTCACTCGTAACCCGTAACTCGTTGCCCATAACTCGGAACTCGAATCTTGATCTCGGATCTTGTAAATCAATGACGATAACCTCGAACTCGTCTCCTAGAACTAGTAGTTCGTAACTTATTACCGATAGGTGGAAGGTCGCATCTTGTATCTCATGACGCGAAACTCAGAACTCGGAACTCGTAACGCGTAACCGATAACTCGGAACCCGTATCTCGAATCTCTCAAATCATTGCCGATAACCTGGAACTCGTATCCTAGATCTTGATGATCGTAACTCATTACCAGTAAGTGGGAACTCGCATATTGTATCTCGTGACGTGTAATGTGTAATGTGTACTCGGAACTAGTAACGCGTTACCGATAACTCGGAGCTTGTATCTTGTAACTCGTAACTCGTAACTCGTAATTCGTTGCCCATAAATTGGAACTCGTACCTTAGATATCGTAGCTTGTAATCCAACACCGATAACCTGGGACTCGTATCTTGCATGTCGTAGCTCGTAAATCGTTACCGATAAATTGGAACTCGCATCTTGAATCTCGTGACGCGTAACTCAGAACTTGGAACTCGTAACGCGTTACCGATAACTCGGACCTTGTATCTTGTATCTCTTACCTTGTAACTCGTAACTCGTAACTCGTTACCCATAACTCGGAACTCGCATCTTCTATCTCGGATCTCGCAAATCATTGCCGATAACCTGGAACTCGTATCCTAGATCTTGAAGATCGTAACTCGTTACCGATAGGTGGAAACTCGCATCTTGTATCTCGTGACGCGTAACTCAGAACATGGAACTCGTAATGCGTTATCGATAACTCGGAGCTCGTATCTTGTATCACTTATCTTGTAACTCGTTAGTCGTAACCCGTAACTCGTTGCTCATAACTCGGAACTCGAGTCTTGATCTCGGATCTTGCAAATCAATGACGATAACCTCGAACTCGTATCCTAGATCTAGTAGTTCGTAACTCGTTACTTATAGGTGGAAACTCGCATCTTGTACCTCATGACGCGGAACTCAGAACTCGGAACTCGTATCAGGTAACCGATAACTCGGAGCTCGTATCTTGTGACTCGTAACTCGTTACCCATAACTCGGAACTCGTATTCTGTATTTAGTAGCTCGTAACTCATTACTGATTACCTGGAACTCGTATCATGTGTCTCGTAGCTCGTAACTCGTTACGATAAGTGGGTACTCGCATCTTGTATCTCGTAACTCGTAACTAGTACCTCGTAGATCGTAAGTCGTAGTTCGTAACTCGTAACTCGTATATCGTAACTCGCAACTCGAAACTCGTAACTCGTAAATCGCAGCTTATAAACTCGCTACTCATATCCCGGAACTCGCACCTTGTGTATCGTAGCTTGTAACCCATTATCAATAACAAGGAACTTTTATCTTGCCTCTCGTAGCTCGTAAATCGTTACCGATAAGTAGGAACTCGCAACTTGTATCTCGTGACGTGTTACCGATAATTGGGAGCTTGTATCTTGTATATCTTATCCTGTAACTCGTAAGTTGTAACTCGTAACTCGTTACCCATTACTCGGAACTCGTATCTCATATATATATGGTAACTTGTAATCCATTACCGATAATCTGGAACTCATATCTTGCATCTCGTAGCTCGTAAATTGTAACTAGTACCTCGTAGATCGTAAGTCGTAATTCGTAACTTGTAACTCGTATATCGTAACTCGCAACTCGAAACTCGTAACTCGTAACTCGTAACTCGTAACTCGTAACTCGTGAATCGCAGCTTATAACTTGCTGCTCATATCCCGGAACTCGCATCTTGTGTATCGTAGCTTGTAACCCATTAGCAATAACACGGAACTTGTATCTTGCCTCTCGTAGCTCGTAAATCGTTACCGATAAGTGGGAACTCGCAACTTGTATCTCGTGACGCGTAACTCAGAACTTGGATCTCGTAGCGCGTTACCGACAACTCGGAGCTTGTATCTTGTATATCTGATCCTGTAACTCGTAACTTTTAACTGGTAACTCGTTACCTATGACTCGAAACTCCTATCTTCTATCTCGGATCTCGCAATTCATTGCCAGTAACCTGGAACTCGTATCCTAGATCTTGAAGATCGCAGCTCGTTACTAAGAAGTGGGAACCCGCATCTTGTATCTCGTAACGTGTAACTCAGAACTCTGAACTAGTAACGCGTTACCGATAACTCGGAGCTCGTATCTTGTAACTCGTAACTCGTAAATCGTTACCCATAACTCGGAACTCGTATCGTATATATTGTAACTTGTAATCCACTACCAATAACCTGGAACTCGTATCTTGCCTCTCGTAGCTCGTAAATCGTTACCGATAAGTGGGAACTCGCAACTTGTATCTCGTGACGCGTAACTCAGAACTTGGAACTCGTAACGCGTTACCGACAACTCGGAGCTCGTATCTTGTAACTCGTAACTCGTAACTTGTTACCCATAACTCGGAACTCGTATCGTATATATCGTAACTTGTAATCCACTACCAATAACCTGGAACTCGTATCTTGCCTCTTGTAGCTCGTAAATCGTTACCGATAAGTGGGAACTCGCAACTTGTATCTCGTGACGCGTAACTCAGAACTTGGAACTCGTAACGCGTTACCGACAACTGGGAGCTTGTATCTTGTATATCTTATCCTGTAACTCGTAACTTGTAACTGGTAACTCGTTAACTATGACTCGAAACTCGTATCTTCTATCGCGGATCTCGCAATTCATTGCCAGTAACCTGGAACTCGTATCCTAGATCTTGAAGATCGCAGCTCGTTACTAAGAAGTGGCAACCCGCATCTTGTATCTCGTAACGTGTAACTCAGAACTCGGAACTAGTAACGCGTTACCGATAACTCGGAGCTCGTATCCTGTAACTCGTAACTCGTAACTCGTTACCCATAACTCGGAACTCGTATCGTATATATTGTAACTTGTAATCCACTACCAATAACCTGGAACTCGTATCTTGCCTCTCGTAGCTCGTAAATCGTTACCGATAAGTTGGAACTCGCAACTTGTATCTCGTGATGCGTAACTCAGAACTTGGAACTCGTAACGCGTTACCGACAACTCGGAGCTTGTATCTTGTATATCTTATCCTTAACTCGTAACTTGAAACTGGTAACTCGTTACCTATGACTCGAAACTCGTATCTTCTATCTCGGATCTCGCAATTCATTGCCAGTAACCTGGAACTCGTATCCTAGATCTTGAAGATCGCAGCTCGTTACTAAGAAGTGGGAACCCGCATCTTGTATCTCGTAACGTGTAACTCATAACTCGGAACTAGTAACGCGTTACCGATAACTCGGAGCTCGTATCTTGTAACTCGTAACTCGTAACTCGTTACCCATAACTCGGAACTCGTATCGTATATATTGTAACTTGTAATCCACTACCAATAACCTGGAACTCGTATCTTGCCTCTCGTAGCTCGTAAATCGTTACCGATAAGTGGGAACTCACATCTTGCATCTCGTGACGTGTAACTCAGAACTCGGAACTAGTAACGCGTTACCGATAACTGGGAGCTTGTATCTTGTATATCTTATCCTGTAACTCGTAACTTGTAACTCGTAACTCGTTACCCATTACTCGGAACTCGTATCTTATATATGGTAACTTGTAATCCTTTACCGATAATCTGGAACTCATATCTTGCATCTCGAAGCTTGTATCTTGTATCTCTTACCTTGTAACTCGTAACTCGTATCTCGTAACTCGTTACCCATTACTCGGAACTCGTTTCTTCTATCTCGGATCTCGCGAATCACTGCCGATAACCTGGAACTCGGTTCCTAGATCATGAAGATCGTAACTCGTTACTAAGAAGTGGGAACCCGCATCTTGTATCTCGTAACGTGTAACTCAGAACTCGGAACTAGTAACGCGTTACCGATAATTTGGAGCTCGTATCTTGTAACTCGTAACTCGTAACTCGTTACCCATAACTCGGAACTCGTATCGTATATATTGTAACTTGTAATCCACTAGCAATAACCTGGAACTCGTATCTTGCTTCTCGTAGCTCGTAAATCGTTACCGATAAGTGGGAACTCGCATCTTGTATCTCATGACGCGAAACTCAGAACTCGTAACTCGTAACGCGTAACCGACAACTCGGAGCGCGTATCTTGTAACTCGTAACTCGTTACCCATAACTCGGAACTCCTATCTTGTATCTAGTAGCTCGTAACTCATTACTGATTACCTGGAACTCGTATCTTGTGTCTCGTAGCTCGTAACTCGTTACGATAAGTGGGAACTCGTATCTTGCCTCTCGTAGTTCGTAAAGCGTTACCGATAAGTGGGAAATCGCTACTTGTATCTCGTGACGCATAACTCAGAACTTGGAACTCGTAACGCGTTACCGAAAACTCGGAGCTTGTATCTTGTATCTCTTATCTTGTAACTCGTAACTTGTAACTCGTAACTCGTTACCCATAACTCCGAACTCATATCTTGTATCTAGTAGCTCGTAACTCATTACTTATCACCTGGAACTTGTAACTTGTGTCTCGTAGCTCGTAAATCGTTAAGATAAGTGGGAACTCGCATCCTGTATCTCGTAGCTCGCAATACTACCTCGTAGATAGTAAGTCGTAAATCGTAACTCGTAACTCGTTACCCGTAACCCGTAAATCGCAGCTTATAACTCGCTACTCATGTTCCGGAACTCGCATCTTATGTATCGTAGCTTGTAACCCATTATCAATAACAAGGAACTCGTATCTTACCTCTCGTAGCTCGTAAATCGTTACCGATAAGTGGGAACTCGCAACTTGTATCTCGTGACGCGTAAATCAGAACTTGGAACTCGTAACGCGTTACCGAAAACTCGGAGCTTGTATCTTGTATCTCTTATCTTGCAACTCATAACTTGTACATCGTAGCTCGTTACCTATGACTCGCAACTCGTATCTTCTATCTCGGATCTCGCAAATCATTGCCGATAACGTGGAACTATTATCCTAGATCTTGAACATCGTAACTCGTTACCAATAAATGGGAACTCGCATCTTGTATCTCGTGACGTGTAACTCAGAACTCGGAACTAGTAACGCGTTACCGATGACTCGAAGCTCGTATCTTGTATCACTTACCTTGTAAGTCGTAACTCGTAACCCGTAACTCATTGCCCATAACTCCGAACTCGGATCTAGATCTCGTATCTTGTAAATCAATGACGATAACTTCGAACTCGTATCCTAGATCTAGTAGTTCGTAACTCGTTACCGATAGGTGGAAACTCGCATCTTGTATCTCATGACGCGAAACTCAGAACTCGGAACTCGTAACGCGTAACCGACAACTCGGTGCGCGTATCTTGTAACTCGTAACTCGTTACCCATAACTCGGAACTCCTATCTTGTATCTAGTAGCTCGTAACTCATTGTTGATTACCTGGAAGTCGCATCTTGTGTCTCGCAGCTCGTAACTCTTCACGATAAGTGGGAACTCGCATCTTGTATGTCGTAACTCATAACCCGGAACCCGTATCTTGTGTATCGTAGCTTGTAACCCATTACCAAGAACAAGGAACTCGTATCTTACCACTCTTAGTTCCTAAATCGTTACCGATAAGTGGGAAATCGCTACTTGTATCTCGTGACGCATAACTCAGAACTTGGAACTCGTAACGCGTTACCGATAACTCGGAGCCTGTATCTTGTATCTCTTACCCTGTAACTCGTAACTCTTAACTCGTAAATCGCAGCTTATGACTCGCTACTCATATCCCGGAACTCGCATCTTATGTATCGTAGCTTGTAACCCATTATCAATAACAAGGAACTCGTATCTTGCCTCTCGTAGCTCATAAATCGTTACCGATAAGTGGGAACTCCCAACTTGTATCTTGCGACGTGTAACCCAGGACTCGGAACTCGAAAGTGTTACCTATAACTCGGAACTCGTATCCTGTATCACTTATCTTGTAACTCGTTAGTCGTAGCCCGTAACTCGTTGCTCATAACTCGGAACTCGAATCTTGATCTCGGATCTTGCAAATCTATGACGATAACCTCGAACTCGTATCCTAGATCTATTAGTTCGTAACTCGTTACCGATAGGTGGACACTCGCATCTTGTATCTCAAGACGCATAACTCAGAACTTGGTACTCTTAACGCGTTACCGATAACTCGGAGCCTGTATCTTGTATCTCTTACCTTGTAACTCGTAACTCGTTACTCATTACTCGGAACTCGCATCTTCTATCTCGGATCTCGCAAATCATTGCCGATAACCTGGAACTCGTATCCTAGATCTTGAAGATCGTAACTCGTTACCAATAAGTGGGAACTCGCAACCTGTATCTCGTGACGTATAACTCAGAACTCGGAACTAGTAACGCGTTACCGATAACTCGGAGCTCGTAGTTGTATCCCTTACCTTGTAACTCGTAACTCGTAACTCGTTGCCCATAACTCGGAACCCGAATCTTGATCTCGAATCTTGTAAATTAATGACGATAACCTCGAACTGGTATCCTAGATCTAGTAGTTCGTAACTCGTTACCGATAGGTGGAAACTCGCATCTTGTATCTCGTGACGCGTAACTCAGAACATGGAACTCGTAACGCGTTATCGATAACTCGAAGCTTGTATCTTGTATCTCTTACCTTGTAACTCGTAACTCTTAACCCGTTACACATTACTCGGAACTCGTATCTTCTATGTCCGATCTCGCAAATCATTGCCGATAACCTGGAACCCGTATCCTAGATCTTGAAGATCGTAACTCGTTACCAATAAGTGCGAACTCGCATCTTGTATCTCGTTACGTGTAAGTCAGAACTCAGAACTAGTAACGCGTAACCGATGACTTGAAGCTCGTATCTTGTATCACTTACCTTGTAAGTCGTAACTCTTAACTCGTAACTCGTTACCCATAACTCGGAACTCGTATCTTATATATAGTAGCTTGTAATCCATAACCGATAACCTGGAACACGTATCTTGGATCTCGTTACTCGTAAATCGTTAACGATAAATGGGAACTCGCATCTTGTATCTCATGACGTGTAACTCAGTATTCGGAACTCGAAAGTTTTACCGATATCTCGGAGCTCGCATCTTGTATCACCTACCTTGTAACTCGTAACTCGTATCTCGTAACCCGTAACTCGTTGCCCATAACTCCGAACTCGAATCTTGATCTCTTATCTTGTAATTCAATGACGATAATCTCGAACTGGTATCCTAGATCTAGTAGTTCGTAAATCGTTACCAATAGGTGGAAACTCCCATCTTGTATCTCATGACGCGAAACTCAGAACTCGTAACGCGTAACCGACAACTAGGTGCGCGTATCATGTAACTTGTAACTCGTTACCCATAACTCGGTACACCTATCTTGTATCTAGTAGCTCGTAACTCATTACTGATTACCTGGCACTCGCATCTTGTGTCTCGCAGCTCGTAACTCGTTACGATAAGTGGGAACTCGCATCTTGTATGTCGTAATTCATAACCCGGAACCCGTATCTTGTGTATCGTAGCTTGTAACCCATTGCCAATAACAAGGAACTCGTATCTTGCCTCTTGTAGTTCGTAACTCGTTACCGACAGGAGGTAGCTCGCATCTTGTATCTCATGACGCGTAACTCAGAACTTGGAACTCGTAACAGGTAACCGACAACTCGGAGCTTGTATCTTGTGACTTGTAACTCGTTACCCATAACTTGGAACTCGTATCTTGTATCTAGTAGCTCGTTACTCATTACTGATTACCTGGAACTCGTGTCTTGTGTCTCGTAGCTCGTAACTCGTTACGATAAGTGGGTACTCGCATCATGTATCTCGTAACTCGTAACTAGTACCTCGTAGATCATAAGTCGTAATTCGTAACTCGTAACTCTTAACTCATATATCGTAACTCGCAACTCGAAACTCGTAAATCACAGCTTATAACTCGCTACTCATATCCCAGAACTCGCATCTTATGTATCGTAGCTTGTAACCCATTATCAATAACAAGGAACTCGTATCTTGCCTCTCGTGGTTCGTAAATCGTTACCGATAATTGGAAAATCGCTACTTGTATCTCGTAGCTCGTAAATCGTTACCGATAAGTGGGAACTCGCAACTTGTATCTCGTGACGCGTAACTCAGAACTTGGAACTCGTAACGCGTTACCGAAAACTCGGAGCTTGTATCTTGTATCTCTTATCTTGTAACTCATAACTTGTAACTCGTAACTCGTTACCTATGACTCGAAACTCGTATCTTCTATCTCGGATCTCGCAAATCACTGCCAGTAACCTGGAACTCGTATCCTAGATCTTGAAGATCGTAGCTCGTTACCAATAAGTGGGAAAACGCATCTTGTATCTCGCGACGTGTAACTCAGGACTCGGAACTCGAAAGTGTTACCGATACCTCGGAGCTCGTATCTTGTATCACTTATCTTCTAACTCGTTACTCGTAACCCGTAACTCGTTGCTCATAACTCGGAACTCGAATCTTGATCTCGGATCTTGCAAATCAATGACCATAACCTCGAACTCGTATCCTAGAACTAGTAGTTCGTAACTCGCTACTTATAGGTGGAAACTCGCATCTTGTACCTCATGACGCGGAACTCAGAACTCGGAACTCGTAATAGCTAACCGATAACTCGGAGCTCGTATCTTGTGACTTGTAATTCGTTACCCATAACTCGGAACTCGTATCATGTATCTAGTTGCTCGTAACTCATTACTGATTACCTGGAACTCGTATCTTGTGTCTCGTAGCTCGTAACTAGTACCTCGTAGATCATAAGTCGTAATTCGTAACTCGTAACTCGTATATCGTAACTCGCAACTTGAAACTCGTAACTCGTAACTCGTAAATCGCATCTTATAACTTGCTACTCATATCCCGGAACTCGCATCTTGTGTATCGTAGCTTGTAACCCATTATCAGTAACAAGGAACTTGTATCTTGGCTCTCGTAGCTCGTAAATCGTTACCGATAAGTGGGAACTCGCAACTTGTATCTCGTAAATCGTAACTAGTACCTCGTAGATCGTAAGTCGTAATTTGTAACTCGTAACTCGTATATCATAACTCGCAACTCGAAACTCGTAACTCTTAAATCGCAGCTTCTATCTCGCTACTCATATCCCGGAACTCGAATCTTGTGTATCGTAGCTTGTAACCCATTATCAATAACAAGGAACTTGTATCTTGCCTCTCGTAGCTCGTAAATCGTTACCGATAAGTGGGAACTCGCTACTTGTATCTCGTGACGCGTAACTCAGAACTTGGAACTCGAAAGTGTTACCGATAACTCGGAGCTCGTATCTTTTATATGTTATCCTGTAACTCGTAACTTGTAACTCGTAACTCGTTACCCATTACTCGGAACTCGTATCTTATATATGGTAACTTGTAATCCATTACCGATAATCTGAAACTCATATCTTGCATCTCGTAGCTCGTAAATAGTACCTCGTAGATCGTAAGTCGTAATTCGTAGCTCGTAACTCGTATGACGTAACTCGCAACTCGAAACTCGTAACTCGTAATTCGTAAATCGCAGCTTATAACTCGCTACTCATATCCCGGAACTCGCATCTTGTGTATCGTAGCTTGTAACACATTATCAATAACAAGGAACTTGTATCTTGCCTCTCGTAGCTCGTAAATCGTTACCGATAAGTGGAAACTCGCATCTTGTACCTCATGACGCGGAACTCAGAACTCGGAACTCGTAACAGGTAACCGATAACTCGGAGCTCGTATCTTGTGACTTGTAACTCGTTACCCATAACTCGGAACTCGTATCTTGTATCTAGTAGCTCGTAACTCATTACTGATTACCTGGAACTCGTATCTTGTGTCTCGTAGCTCGTAACTCGTTACGAAAAGTGGGTACTAGCATCTTGAATCTCGTAACTCGTAACTAGTACCTCGTAGATCGTAAGTCGTAATTCGTAACTCGTAACTCGTATATCGTAACTCGCAACTTGAAACTCGGAACTCGTAAATCGCAGCTTATAACTCGCTACTCATATCCCGGAACTCGCACCTTGTGTATCGTAGCTTGTAACCCATTATCAATAACAAGGAACTTGTATCTTGCCTCTCGTAGCTCGTAAATCGTTACCGATGAGTGGGGACTCGCAACTTGGATCTCGTAACGCGTTACCGATAACTCGGAGCTTGTATCTTGTATATCTTATCCTGTAACTCGTAACTTGTAACTCGTAACTCGTTACCTATGACTCGAAACTCGTACCTTCTATCTCGGATCTCGCCAATCAGTGCCGGTAACCTGGAACTCGTATCCTAGATCTTGAAGATCGCAGCTCGTTACCAATAAGTGGGAACTGGCATCTTGCATCTCGTGACGTGTAACTTAGAACTTGGAACTAGTAACGCGTTACCGATAACTCGGAGCATGTATCTTGTAACTCGTAACTCGTAACTCGTTACTCATAACTCGGAACTCGTATCTTATATATCGTAACTTGCAATCCATTATCGATAACCTGGAGCTCGTATCTTGCATCTCGTAGCTCGTAAATCGTTACCGATAAGTGGGAACTCGCAACTTGTATCTCGTGACGCGTAACTCAGAACATGGAACTCATAATGCGTTATCAATAACTCGAAGCTTGTATCTTGTATCTCTTACCTTGTAACTCGTAACTCGTGACTCGTAACTCGTAACTCGTTACCCATTACTCGGAAGTCGTTTCTTCTATCTCGGATCTCGCGAATCACTGCCGATAACCTGGAACACGGTTCCTAGATCATGAAGATCGTAACTCGTTACTAAGAAGTGGGAACCCGCATCTTGTATCCCGTAACGTGTAACTCAGAACTCGGAACTAGTAACGCGTTACCCATAACTCGGAGCATGTATCTTGTAACTCGTAACTCGTAACTCGTTACTCATAACTCAGAACTCGTATCTTATATATCGTAACTTGCGATTCATTATCGATAACCTGGAGCTCGTATCTTGCATCTCGTAGCTCGTAAATCGTTACCGATAAGTGGAAACTCGCAACTTGTATCTCGTGACGCGTAACTCAGAACTTGGAACTCGTAACGCGTTACCGAAAACTCGGAGCTCGTATCTTGTATCACTTATCTTGTAACTCGTTACTCGTAACCCGTAACTCGTTGCTCATAACTCGTAACTCGAATCTTGATCTCGGATCTTGCAAATCAATGACCATAACCTCGAACTCGTATCCTAGATCTAGTAGTTCGTAACTCGTTACTTATAGGTGGAAACTCGCATCTTGTACCTCATGACGCGGAACTCAGAACTCGGAACTCGTAACAGGAACCGATAACTCGGAGCTCGTATCTTGTGACTTGTAACTCGTTACCCATAACTCGGAACTCGTATCTTGTATCTAGTAGCTCGTAACTCATTACTGATGACCTGGAACTCGTATCTTGTGTCTCGTAGCTCGTAACTCGTTACGATAAGTGGGAACTCGCATCTTGTATCTCGTAACTCGTTACCCGTAACTCGTGAATCGCAGCTCATAACTCGCTACTCATATTCCGGATTTCGCATCTTATGTATCGTAGCTTGTAACCCATTATCAATAACAAGGAACTCGTATCTTACCTCTCGTAGCTCGTAAATCGTTACCGATAAGTGGGAACTCGCAACTTGTATCTCGTGACGCGTAACTCAGAACTTGGAACTCGTAACGCGTTACCGAAAACTCGGAGCTTGTATCTTGTATCTCTTATCTTGTAACTCATAACTTGTGACTCGTAACTCGTTACCTATGACTCGAAACTCGTATCTTCTATCTCGGATCACGCAAATCATTGCCGATAACGGGGAACTATTATCCTAGATCTTGAACATCGTAACTCGTTACCAATAAGTGGGAACTCGCATCTTGTATCTCGTGACGTATAACTCGGAACTGGTAACGCGTTACCGATGACTCGAAGCTCGTATCTTGTATCACTTACCTTGTAAGTCGTAACTCGTAGCTCGTAACTCGTTACCCATAACTCTTAACTTGTATCTTATATATCGTAACTTGTAATCCATTAACGATAACCTGGAACTCGGATCCTGCATCTCGTTGCTCGTTAATCATTACAGAATAAATGAGAACTCGCATCTAGTATTTCGTGACGCGTAACTCAGAACTTGGAACTCGTAACGCGTTACCGATAACTCGGAGCTTGTATCTTGTATATCTGATCTAGTAACTCGTAACTTGTAACTCTAACTCGTTGCTCATAACTCGTAACTCGAATCTTGATCTCGGATCTTGCAAATCAATGACGATAACCTCGAACTCATATCCTAGATCAAGTAGTTCGTAACTCGTTACTTATAGGTGGAAACTCGCATCTTGTACCTCATGACGCGGAACTCAGAACTCGGAACTCATAACAGGTAACCGATAACTCGGAGCTCGTATCATGTGACTTGTAACTCGTTACCTATAACTCGGAACTCGTATCTTGTATCTAGTAGCTCGTAACTCAATACTGATTACCTGGAACTCGTATCTTGCATCACTTACCTTGTAACTCGTAACTCGTAACCCGTAACTCGTTGCCCATAACTCTGAACTCGGATCTAGATCTCGTATCCTGTTAATCAGTGACGATAACTTCGAACTGGTATCCCAGATCTAGTAGTTCGTAACTCGTTACCGATAGGTGGAAACTCGCATCTTGTATCTCAAGACGCGAATCTCAGAACTCGGAACTCGTAACGCGTAACCAACAACTCTGTGCGCGTATCTTGTAACTCGTAACTCGTTACCCATAACTCGGAACTCCTATCTTGTATCTAGTAGCTCGTAACTCATTGTTGATTACCTGGAACTCGCATCTTGTGTCTCGCAGCTCGGAGCTCATTACGATAAGTGGGAACTCGCATCTTGTATGTCGTAACTTATAACCCGGAACCCGTATCTTGTGTATCGTAGCTTGTAACCTATTACCAAGAACAAGGAACTCGTATCTTGCCTCTCGTAGTTCGTAAATTGTTACCGATAAGTGGGAAATCTCTACTTGTATCTCGTGAGGCATAACTCAGAACTTGGAAGTCGTAACGCGTTACCGATAACTCGGAGCCTGTATCTTGTATCTCTTACCCTGTAACTCGTAACTCGTAACTCGTTATCCATTACTTAGAACTCGTATCTTATATATGGTAACTTGTAATCCATTACCGATAACCTGGAACGCATATCTTGCATCTCGTAGCTCGTAAATCGATACCGATAAATGGGAACTCGCATCTTGTATCTCGTGACGCCTAACTCAGGACTCGGAGCTCGAAGGTGTTACCGATAATTCGGAGCTCGTATCTTGTATCACTTACCTTGTAACTCGTAACTCGTAACCCGTAACTCGTTGCCCATAACTCGGAACTCGAATCTTGATCTCGGATCTTGTAAATCAATGACGATAACTTCGAACTGGTATCCTAGATCTAGTAGTTCGTAACTCGTTACCCATAACTCTTAACTCGTATCTTATATATCGTAACTTGTAATCCATTGACGATAACCTGGAACTCGTATCTTGCATCTCGTTGCTCGTAAATCATTACAGAATAAATGGGAACTCGCATCTTGTATCTCGTGACGCGTAACTGAGGACTCGGAACACGAAAGTTTTACCGATATCTCGGAGCTCGTATCTTGCATCACTTACCTTGTAACTCGTAACTCGTAACTCGTTACACATTACTCGGAACTCGCATCTTCTATCTCGGATCTCGCAAATCATTGCCGATAACCTGGAACTCGTATCCTATATCTTGAAGATCGTAACTCCTTACCAATAAGTGGGAACTCACAACTTGTATCTCGTGACGTATAACTCAGAACTCGGACTAGTAATGCGTTACCGATAACTCGGAGCTCATATGTTGTATCCCTTACCTTGTAACTCGTAACCCGTAACTCGTTGCCCATAACTCGGAACCCGAATCTTGATCTCGAATCTTGTAAATTAATGACGATAACCTCGAACTCGTCTCCTAGAACTAGTAGTTCGTAACTCGTTACCGATAGGTGGAAACTCGCATCCTGTATCTCATGACGCGAAACTCAGAACTGGGAACTCGTAACGCGTAACCGATAACTCGGAGCTCGTATCTTGTAACTCGTAACTCGTTACCCATAACTCGGAACACGTATCTTGTTTCTAGTAGCTCGTAACTAATTACTGATTACCTGGAACTCGTATATTGTGTCTCGTAGCTCGTAGCTCGTTACGATAAGGGGGAACTCGAATCTTGTATCTCGTAACTCGTAACTAGTGCCTCGTAGATCGTAAGTCGTATTTCGTTACTCGTAACTGGTATATCGTAACTCGCAACTCGAAACTCGCATCTCGAAACTCGTAACTCGTAAACCGTAAATCGCAGCTTATAACTCGCTACTTATAACCCGGAACTCGTATCTTGTGTATCGTAGCTTGTAACCCATTGCCAATAACAAGGAACTCGTATCTTGCCTCTCGTAGCTCGTAAATCGTAACCGATAAGTAAGAACTCGCACCTTGTGTCTCGTGACGCGTAACTCAGAACTTGGAACTCGTAACGCGTTACCGATAACTCGGAGCTTGTATCTTGTATCTCTTACCTTGTAACTCGTAACTCGTCACCCATTACTCGGAACCCGTATCTTCTATCTCGGATCTCGCAAATCATTGCCGATAACCTGGAACTCGTATCCTAGATCTTGAAGATCGTAACTCATTACCAATAAGTGGGAACTCGCATATTGTATCTCGTGACGTGTAACTCAGAACTCGGAACTAGTAACGCATTAACGATAACTCGGCGCTTGTATTTTGTAACTCGTAACTCGTCACCCATAAATTGGAACTCGTATCTTATATATCGTAGCTTGTAATCCAATACCGATAACCTGGAACTCGTATCTTGCATGTTGTAGCTCGTAAATCATTACCGATGAATTGGAACTCGCATCTTGAATCTTGTGACGTGTAACTCTGAACTCGGAACTAGTAATGCGTTACCGATGACTGAGAGCTCGTATCTTGTAACTCGTAACTCGTCACCCATAAGTCGGAACTCGTATCTTATATATGGTAACTTGTAATCCATTACCGATAACCTGGAACTCGTATCTTGCATCTCGTTGCTCGTAAGTCGTTTCCGATAAATTTGAACTTGAATCTTGTATCTCGTGACGTGTAACTTAGTACTCGGAACTCGAAAGTGTTACCGATAACTCGGAGCTCGTATCTTGATCTCGGATCTTGTAAATCGATGACGGTAACCTCGAACTCGTATCCTAGAGCTAGTAGTTCGTAACTCGTTACCGATAGGTGGAAGCTCGCATCTTGTATCTCATGACGCGTAACTCAGAACCTGGAACTCGTAACGCGTTACAGATAACTCGGAGCTTGTTTCTTGTATCTCTTACCTTGTAACTCGTAACTCGTAACTCGTTACACATTACTCGGAACTCGCATCTTCTATCTCGGATCTCGCAAATCATTGCCGATAACCTGGAACTCGTATCCTAGATCTTGAAGATCGTAACTCATTACCAATAAGTGGGAACTCGCATATTGTATCTCGTGACGTGTAACTCAGAACTCGGAACTAGTAACGCATTAACGATAACTCGGAGCTTGTATTTTGTAACTCGTAACTCGTCACCCATAAATTGGAACTCGTATCTTATATATCGTAGCTTGTAATCCAATACCGATAACCTGGAACTCGTATCTTGCATGTTGTAGCTCGTAAATCATTACCGATGAATTGGAACTCGCATCTTGAATCTTGTGACGTGTAACTCTGAACTCGGAACTAGTAATGCGTTACCGATGACTGAGAGCTCGTATCTTGTAACTCGTAACTCGTCACCCATAAGTCGGAACTCGTATCTTATATATGGTAACTTGTAATCCATTACCGATAACCTGGAACTCGTATCTTGCATCTCGTTGCTCGTAAGTCGTTTCCGATAAATTTGAACTTGAATCTTGTATCTCGTGACGTGTAACTTAGTACTCGGAACTCGAAAGTGTTACCGATAACTCGGAGCTCGTATCTTGATCTCGGATCTTGTAAATCGATGACGGTAACCTCGAACTCGTATCCTAGAGCTAGTAGTTCGTAACTCGTTACCGATAGGTGGAAGCTCGCATCTTGTATCTCATGACGCGTAACTCAGAACCTGGAACTCGTAACGCGTTACAGATAACTCGGAGCTTGTTTCTTGTATCTCTTACCTTGTAACTCGTAACTCGTAACTCGTTACACATTACTCGGAACTCGCATCTTCTATCTCGGATCTCGCAAATCATTGCCGATAACCTGGAACTCGTATCCTAGATCTTGAAGATCGTAACTCCTTACCAATAAGTAGGAACTCACAACTTGTATCTCGTGACGTATAACTCAGAACTTGGACTAGTAACGCGTTATCGATAACTCGGAGCTCGTATGTTGTATCCCTTACCTTGTAACTCGTGACCCGTAACTCGTTGCCCATAACTCGGAACCCGAATCTTGATCTCGAATCTTGTAAATTAATGACGATAACCTCGAATTCGTATCCTAGATCTAGTAGTTCGTAACTCGTTACCGATGGTGGAAGCTCGCATCTTGTATCTCATTACGCGAAACTCAGAACTCGGAACTCGTAACGCGTAACCGATAACTTGGAGCTCGTATCTAGTAACTCGTAATTTTTTACCCATAACTTGGAACTCGTATCTTATATCTAGTAGCTCGTAACCCATTACTGAATACCTGGAACTCGTATCTTGTGTCTCGTAGCTCGTAACTCGTTACGATAAGCGGGCAATCGCATCTTGTATCTCGTAACTCGTAACTAGTACCTCGTAGATCGTAAGTCGTAATTCGTAGCTCGTAACTGGTATATCGTAACTCGTAACTCGAAACTCGCACCTCGAGACTCGTAACTCGTAACCCGTAAATCGCAGCTTGTAACTCGCTTCTCATAACCCGGAACTCGTATCTTGTGTATCGTAGCTTGTAACCCATTACCAATAACAACCTGGAACCTGGAATAACCTGGAACGCATATCTTGCATCTCGTAGCTCGTAAATCGATACCGATAAATGGGAACTCGCGTCTTGTATCTCGTGACGCCTAACTCAGGACTCGGAGCTCGAAGGTGTTACCGATAATTCGGAGCTCGTATCTTGTATAACTTACTTTGTAACTCGTAACTCGTAACCCGTAACTCGTTGCCCATAACTCGGAACTCGAATCTTGATCTCGGATCTTGTAAATCAATGACGATAACTTCGAACTGGTATCCTAGACCTAGTAGTTCGTAACTCGTGACCGATAGGTGGAAGCCCGCATCTTGTATTTCATGACGCGTAACTCAGAACTTGGAACACGTAACGCGTTACAGAGTAACTCGTAACTTGTTACTCATAACTCAGAATTCGTATCTTATATATCGTAAACTGCAATCCATTACCGATAACCTGGAACTCGTATCTTGCATCTCGTAGCTCGTAAATCGTTACCGATAAGTGGGAACTCGCAACTTGTATCCCGTGACGCGTAACTCAGAACATGGAACTCGTAATGCGTTATCAATAACTCGAAGCTTGTATCTTGTATCTCTTACCTTGTAACTCGTAACTTGTAACTCGTTACCCATTACTCGGAACTCGTTTCTTCTATCTCGGATCTTGCGAATCACTGCCGATAACCTGGAACTCGGTTCATAGATCATGAAGATCGTAACTCGTTACTAAGAAGTGGGAACCCGCATCTTGTATCTCGTAACGTGTAACTCAGAACTCGGAACTAGTAACGCGTTACCGATAACTCGGAGCTCGTATCTTGTAACTCGTAACTCGTTACCCATAACTTGGAACTATCTTATATATTGTAACTTGTAATCCACTACCAATAACCTGGAACTCGTATATTGCATCTCGTAGCTCGTAAATCGTTTCCGATAAATAGAAACTCGCGTCTTGTATCTCGTTTAACGTTTAACTCAGGACTCGGACCTCGAAGGTGTTACCGACAACTCGGAGCTTGTATCTTGTATCACTTACTTTGTAACTCGTAACACGTAACTCGTTGCCCATAACTCGGAGCTCGAATCTTGATCTCGGATCTTGTAAATCAGTGACGATAACCTCGAACTCGTATCCTAGATCTAGTAGTTCGTAACTCGTTACCGATAGGTGGAAACTCGCATCTTGTATCTTATGACGCGGAACTCAGAACTCGGAACTCGTATCAGGTAACCGATAACTCGGAGCTCGTATCTTGGAACTCGTAACTCGTTACCTATAACTCGGAACTCATATCTTGTATCTAGTAGCTCGTAACTCATTCCTGATTACCTGGAACTCGTATCTTGTGTCTCGTAGCTCGTAACTCGTTACGATAAGTACGAACCCGCATCTTGTATCTCGTAACTCGCAATAGTACCTCGTAGATAGTAAGTCGTAACTCGTAACTCGTTACCCGTAACTCGTAAATCGCAGCTTATAACTCGCTACTCATATTCCGGAACTCGCATCCTGTGTATCGTAGCTTGAAACCCATTATCAATAACAAGGAACTCGTATCTTACCTCTCGTAGCTCGTAAATCGTTACCGATAAGTGGGAACTCGCATCTTGCATCTCGTGACGTGTAACTCAGAACTCGGAACTAGTAACGCGTTACCGATAACTCGAAGCTCGTATCTTGTATCACTTATAACTCGGAGCTCGTATCTTGTGACTTGTAACTCGTTACCCATAACTCGGAACTCGTATCTTCTATCTAGTAGCTCGTAACTCAATACTGATTACCTGGAACTCGTATCTTGTGTCTCGTAGCTCGTAACTGGTTACGATAAGTAGGTACTCGCATCTTGTATCTCGTAACTCGTAAATAGTACCTCGTAGATCGTAAGTCGTAATTCGTAACTCGTAACTCGTATATCGTAACTCGCAACTCCAAACTCGTAACTCGTAACTCGTAACTCGTAACTCGTAACTCGTAAATCGCAGCTTATAACTCGCTACTCATATCCCAGAACTCGCATCTTGCGTATCGTAGCTTGTAACCCATTATCAATAACAAGGAACTTGAATCTTGCCTCTCGTAGCTCGTAAATCGTTACCGATAAGTGGGAACTCGCAACTTGTATCTCGTGACGCGTAACTCAGAACTTGGAACTCGTAACTCGTCACCTATGACTCGAAACTCGTATCTTTTATCTCGGATCTCGCAAATCATTGCCGGTAACCTGGAACTCGTATCCTAGATCTTGACGATCGCAGCTCGTTACCAATAAGTGGGAACTCGCATCTTGCATCTCGTGACGTGTAACTCAGAACTCGGAACTAGTAACGCGTTACCGATAACTCGGAGCTTGTATCTTGTAACTCGTAACTCGTAACTCGTTACTCATAACTCAGAACCCGTACCTTATATATCGTAACTTGCAATCCATTACCGATAACCTGGAGCTCGTATCTTGCATCTCGTAGCTCGTAAACCGTTACAGATAAGTGGGAACTCGCAACTTGTATCTCGTGACGCGTAACTCAGAACATGGAACTCGTAATGCGTTATCAATAACTCGAAGCTTGTATCTTGTATCTCTTACCTTGTAACTCGTAACTCGTAACTCGTTACCCATTCCTCTGATCTCGTGAATCACTGCCGATAACCTGGAACTCAGTTCCTAGATCATGAAGTTCGTAACTCGTTACTAAGAAGTGTAAACCCGCATCTTGTATCTCGTAACGTGTAACTCAGAACTCGGAACCAGTAACGCGTTACCGATAACTCGGAGCTCGTATCTTGTAACTCGTAACTCGTTACCCATAACTCGGAACTCGTATCTTATATATTGTAACCTGTAATCCACTACCAATAACCTGGAACTCCTATATTGCATCTCGTAGCTCGTAAATCGTTTCCGATAAATGGGTACTCGCATCTTGTATCTCGTAACTAGTACCTCGTAGATCGTAAGTCGTAATTCGTAACTCGTAACTCGTATATCGTAACCCGCAACTTGAAACTCGTAACTCGTAAATCGCAGCTTATAACTCGCTACTCATATTCCGGAACTCGCATCTTGTGTATCGTAGCTTGTAACCCATTATCAATAACAAGGAACTCGTATCTTGCCTCTCGTAGCTCGTAAATCGTTACCGATAAGTGGGAACTCGCAACTTGTATCTCGTGACGCGTAACTCAGAACATAGAACTTGTAATGCGTTATCAATAACTCGAAGCTTGTATCTTGTATCTTTTACCTTGTAACTCGTAACTCGTAACTCGTAACTCGTAACTCGTAACTCGTAACTCGTAACTCGTAACTCGTAACTCGTAACTCGTAACTCGTAACTCGTAACTCGTAACTCGTAACTCGTAACTCGTAACTCGTAACTCGTCACCTATGACTCGAAACTCGTATCTTTTATCTCGGATCTCGCAAATCATTGCCGGTAACCTGGAACTCGTATCCTAGATCTTGAAGGTCGCAGCTCGTTACCAATAAGTGGGAACTCGCATCTTGCATCTCGTGACGTGTAACTCAGAACTCGGAACTAGTAACACGTTACCGATAACTCGGAGCTTGTATCTTGTAACTCGTAAGTCTTAACCCGTTACCCATTACTCGGAACTCGTATCTTCTATCTCGGATCTCGCAAATCATTGCCGATAACGTGGAACTCGTATCCTAGATCTTGAACATCGTAACTCGTTACCAATAAGCGGGAACTCGCATCTTGTATCCCGTGACGTGTAACTCAGAACTCGGAACCAGTAACGCGTTACCGATAACTCGGAACTTGTATCTTGTAACTCGTAACTCGTAACTCGTAACTCGTTACTCATAACTCAGAACTCGTATCTTATATATCGTAACTTGTAATCCATTAACGATAACCTGGAACTCGTATCTTGCATCTCGTTGCTCGTTAATCATTACAGAATAAATGGGAACTCGCATCTTGTATCTCGTGACGCGTAACTCAGGACTCGGAATTCGAAAGTTTTACCGATATCTCGGAGCTCGTATCTTGCATCACATACCTTGTAACTCGTAACTCGTAACCCGTAACTCGTTGCCCATAACTCCGAACTCGGATCTAGATCTCGTATCTTGTAAATCAATGCCGGTAACCTCGAACTGGTATCCTAGATCTAGTAGTTCGTAACTCGTTACCGATAGGTGGAAACTCGCATCTTGTATCTCATGACGCGAAACTCAGAACTCGTAACGCTTAACCGACAACTGGGTGCGCGTATCTTGTTACTTGTAACTCGTTACCCATAACTCGGTACTCCTATCTTGTATCTAGTAGCTCGTAACTCATTACTGATTTCCTGGAATACGCATCTTCTGTCTCGCAGCTCGTAACTCGTTACGATAAGTGGGAACTCGCATCTTGTATGTCGTAACTCTAACCCGGAACCCGTATCTTGTGTATCGTAGCTTGTAACCCATTGCCAATAACAAGGAACTCGTATCTTGCCTCTTGTAGTTCGTAACTCGTTACCGACAGGTGGAAGCTCGCATCTTGTATCTCATGACGCGTAACTCAGAACTTGGAACTCGTAACAGGTAACCGATAACTCAGAGCTTGTATCTTGTAACTTGTAACTCGTTACCCATAACTTGGAACTCGTATCTTGTATCTAGTAGCTCGTAACTCATTACTGATTACCTGGAACTCGTATCTTGCATCACTTACCTTGTAACTCGTAACTCGTAACCCGTAACTCGTTGCCCATAACTCTGAACTCGGATCTAGATCTCGTATCCTGTAAATCAGTGACGATAACTTCGAACTGGTATCCCAGATCTAGTAGTTCGTAACTCGTTACCGATAGGTGGAAACTCGCATCTTGTATCTCAAGACGCGAATCTCAGAACTCGGAACTCGTAACGCGTAACCAACAACTCGGTGCGCGTATCTTGTAACTCGTAACTCGTTACCCATAACTCGGAACTCCTATCTTGTATCTAGTAGCTCGTAACTCATTGTTGATTACCTGGAACTCGCATCTTGTGTCTCGCAGCTTGGAGCTCATTACGATAAGTGGGAACTCGCATCTTGTATGTCGTAACTTATAACCCGGAACCCGTATCTTGTGTATCGTAGCTTGTAACCTATTACCAAGAACAAGGAACTTGTATCTTGCCTCTCGTAGTTCGTAAATTGTTACCGATAAGTGGGAAATCGCTACTTGTATCTCGTGAGGCATAACTCAGAACTTGGAAGTCGTAACGCGTTACCGATAACTCGGAGCCTGTATCTTGTATCTCTTACCCTGTAACTCGTAACTCGTTATCCATTACTTAGAACTCGTATCTTATATATGGTAACTTGTAATCCATTCCCGATAACCTGGAACGCATATCTTGCATCTCGTAGCTCGTAAATCGATACCGATAAATGGGAACTCGCATCTTGTATCTCGTGACGCCTAACTCAGGACTCGGAGCTCGAAGGTGTTACCGATAATTCGGAGCTCGTATCTTGTATCACTTACCTTGTAACTCGTAACTCGTAACCCGTAACTCGTTGCCCATAACTCGGAACTCGAATCTTGATCTTGTATCTTGTAAATCAATGACGATAACTCCGAACTGGTATCCTAGATCTAGTAGTTCGTAACTCGTTACCGATAGGTGGAAACTCGCATCTTGTATCTCATGACGCGAAACTCAGAACTCGTAACTCGTAACGCGTAACCGACAACTCGGTGCGCGTATCTTGTAACTCGTAACTCGTTACCCATAACTCGGAACTCCGCTCTTGTATCTAGTAGCTCGTAACTCATTGTTGATTACCTGGAACTCGCATCTTGTGTCTCGCAGCTCGTAACTCGTTACGATAAGTGGGAACTCGCATCTTGTATCTCGTGACGCGTAACTGAGGACTCGGAACACGAAAGTTTTACCGATATCTCGGAGCTCGTATCTTGCATCACTTACCTTGTAACTCGTAACTCGTAACTCGTTACACATTACTCGGAACTCGCATCTTCTATCTCGGATCTCGCAAATCATTGCCGATAACCTGGAACTCGTATCCTATATCTTGAAGATCGTAACTCCTTACCAATAAGTGGGAACTCACAACTTGTATCTCGTGACGTATAACTCAGAACTCGGACTAGTAACGCGTTACCGATAACTCGGAGCTCATATGTTGTATCCCTTACCTTGTAACTCGTAACCCGTAACTCGTTGCCCATAACTCGGAACCCGAATCTTGATCTCGAATCTTGTAAATTAATGACGATAACCTCGAACTCGTCTCCTAGAACTAGTAGTTCGTAACTCGTTACCGATAGGTGGAAACTCGCATCCTGTATCTCATGACGCGAAACTCAGAACTCGGAACTCGTAACGCGTAACCGATAACTCGGAGCTCGTATCTTGTAACTCGTAACTCGTTACCCATAACTCGGAACACGTATCTTGTTTCTAGTAGCTCGTAACTAATTACTGATTACCTGGAACTCGTATCTTGTGTTTCGTAGCTCGTAGCTCGTTACGATAAGGGGGAACTCGCATCTTGTATCTCGTAACTCGTAACTAGTACCTCGTAGATCGTAAGTCGTATTTCGTTACTCGTAACTGGTATATCGTAACTCGCAACTCGAAACTCGCATCTCGAAACTCGTAACTCGTAACCCGTAAATCGCAGCTTATAACTCGCTACTTATAACCCGGAACTCGTATCTTGTGTATCGTAGCTTGTAACCCATTGCCAATAACAAGGAACTCGTATCTTGCCTCTCGTAGCTCGTAAATCGTAACCGACAAGTAAGGACTCGCACCTTGTGTCTCGTGACGCGTAACTCAGAACTTGGAACTCGTAACGCGTTACCGATAACTCGGAGCTTGTATCTTGTATCTCTTACCTTGTAACTCGTAACTCGTCACCCATTACTCGGAACCCGTATCTTCTATCTCGGATCTCGCAAATCATTGCCGATAACCTGGAACTCGTATCCTAGATCTTGAAGATCGTAACTCATTACCAATAAGTGGGAACTCGCATATTGTATCTCGTGACGTGTAACTCAGAACTCGGAACTAGTAACGCATTACCGATAACTCGGAGCTTGTATTTTGTAACTCGTAACTCGTAACTCGTAACTCGTAACTCGACACCCATAAATTGGAACTCGTATCTTATATATCGTAGCTTGTAATCCAATACCGATAACCTGGAACTCGTATCTTGCATGTTGTAGCTCGTAAATCATTACCGATGAATTGGAACTCGCATCTTGAATCTTGTGAAGTGTAACTCAGAACTCGGAACTAGTAATGCGTTACCGATGACTGGGAGCTCGTATCTTGTAACTCGTAACTCGTTACCCATAAGTCGGAACTCGTATCTTATATATGGTAACTTGTAATCCATTACCGATAACCTGGAACTCGTATCTTGCATCTCGTTGCTCGTAAGTCGTTTCCGATAAATTTGAACTTGCATCTTGTATCTCGTGACGTGTAACTTAGTACTCGGAACTCGAAAGTGTTACCGATAACTCGGAGCTCGTATCTTGATCTCGGATCTTGTAAATCGATGACGGTAACCTCGAACTCGTATCCTAGATCTAGTAGTTCGTAACTCGTTACCGATAGGTGGAAGCTCGCATCTTGTATCTCATGACGCGTAACTCAGAACTTGGAACTCGTAACGCGTTACAGATAACTCGGAGCTTGTTCCTTGTATCTCTTACCTTGTAACTCGTAACTCGTAACTCGTTACACATTACTCGGAACTCGCATCTTCTATCTCGGATCTCGCAAATCATTGCCGATAACCTGGAACTCGTATCCTATATCTTGAAGATCGTAACTCCTTACCAATAAGTGGGAACTCACAACTTGTATCTCGTGACGTATAACTCAGAACTCGGACTAGTAACGCGTTACCGATAACTCGGAGCTCATATGTTGTATCCCTTACCTTGTAACTCGTAACCCGTAACTCGTTGCCCATAACTCGGAACCCGAATCTTGATCTCGAATCTTGTAAATTAATGACGATAACCTCGAACTTGTATCCTAGATCTAGTAGTTCGTAACTCGTTACCGATAGGTGGAAACTCGCATCTTGTATCTCATTACGCGAAACTCAGAACTTCGAACTCGTAACGCGTAACCGATAACTTGGAGCTCGTATCTAGTAACTCGTAATTTTTTACCCATAACTTGGAACTCGTATCTTATATCTAGTAGCTCGTAACCCATTACTGAATACCTGGAACTCGTATCTTGTGTCTCGTAGCTCGTAACTCGTTACGATAAGCGGGCAATCGCATCTTGTATCTCGTAACTCGTAACTAGTACCTCGTAGATCGTAAGTCGTAATTCGTAGCTCGTAACTGGTATATCGTAACTCGTAACTCGAAACTCGCACCTCGAGACTCGTAACTCGTAACCCGTAAATCGCAGCTTGTAACTCGCTTCTCATAACCCGGAACTCGTATCTTGTGTATCGTAGCTTGTAACCCATTACCAATAACAACCTGGAACCTGGAAAAACCTGGAACGCATATCTTGCATCTCGTAGCTCGTAAATCGATACCGATAAATGGGAACTCGCATCTTGTATCTCGTGACGCCTAACTCAGGACTCGGAGCTCGAAGGTGTTACCGATAATTCGGAGCTCGTATCTTGTATAACTTACTTTGTAACTCGTAACTCGTAACCCGTAACTCGTTGCCCATAACTCGGAACTCGAATCTTGATCTCGGATCCTGTAAATCAATAACGATAACTTCGAACTGGTATCCTAGACCTAGTAGTTCGTAACTCGTTACCGATAGGTGGAAGCCCGCATCTTGTATCTCATGACGCGTAACTCAGAACTTGGAACACGTAACGCGTTACAGATAACTCGGAGCTTGTATCTTGTAACTCGTAACTCGTTACTCATAACTCAGAATTCGTATCTTATATATCGTAAATTGCAATCCATTACCGATAACCTGGAACTCGTATCTTGCATCTCGTAGCTCGTAAATCGTTACCGATAAGTGGGAACTCGCAACTTGTATCCCCTGACGCGTAACTCAGAACATGGAACTCGTAATGCGTTATCAATAAATCGAAGCTTGTATCTTGTATCTCTTACCTTGTAACTCGTAACTTGTAACTCGTTACCCATTACTCGGAACTCGTTTCTTCTATCTCGGATCTTGCGAATCACTGCCGATAACCTGGAACTCGGTTCATAGATCATGAAGATCGTAACTCGTTACTAAGAAGTGGGAACCCGCATCTTGTATCTCGTAACGTGTAACTCAGGACTCGGAACTAGTAACGCGTTACCGATAACTCGGAGCTCGTATCTTGTAACTCGTAACTCGTAACTCGTTACCCATAACTTGGAACTATCTTATATATTGTAACTTGTAATCCACTACCAATAACCTGGAACTCGTATATTGCATCTCGTAGCTCGTAAATCGATTCCGATAAATGGGAACTCGCATCTTGTATCTCGTGACGTTTAACTCAGGACTCGGAACTCGAAAGTGTTACCGACAACTCGGAGCTTGTATCTTGTATCACTTACTTTGTAACTTGTAACTCGTAACTCGTAACTCGTTACCCATTACTCGGAACTCGTTTCTTCTATCCCGGATCTCGCGAATCACTGCCGATAACCTGGAACTCGGTTCCTAGATCATGAAGATCGTAACTCGTTACTAAGAAGTGGGAACCAGCATCTTGTATCTAGTAACGTGTACCTCAGAACTCGGAACTAGTAACGCGTTACCGATAACTCGGAGCTCGTATCTTGTAACTCGTAACTCGTAACTCGTTACCCATAACTCGGAACTCGTATCTTATATATTGTAACTTGTAATCCACTACCAATAACCTGGAACTCGTATATTGCATCTCGTAGCTCGTAAATCGTTTCCGATAAATGGAAACTCGCGTCTTGTATCTCGTGACGTTTAACTCAGGACTCGGACCTCCTCGAACGTGTTACCGACAACTCGGAGCTTGTATCTTGTATCACTTACTTTGTAACTCGTAACACGTAACTCGTTGCCCATAACTCGGAGCTCGAATCTTGATCTCGGATCTTGTAAATCAGTGACGATAACCTCGAACTCGTATCCTAGATCTAGTAATTCATAACTCGTTACCGATAGGTGGAAACTCGCATCTTGTATCTTATGACGCGGAACTCAGAACTCGGAACTCGTATCAGGTAACCGATAACTCGGAGCTCGTATCTTGGAACTCGTAACTCGTTACCCATAACTCGGAACTCATATCTTGTATCTAGTAGCTCGTAACTCATTCCTGATTACCTGGAACTCGTATCTTGTGTCTCGTAGCTCGTAACTCGTTACGATAAGTACGAACCCGCATCTTGTATCTCGTAACTCGCAATAGTACCTCGTAGATAGTAAGTCGTAACTCGTAACTCGTTACCCGTAACTCGTAAATCGCAGCTTATAACTCGCTACTCATATTCCGGAACTCGCATCCTGTGTATCGTAGCTTGAAACCCATTATCAATAACAAGGAACTCGTATCTTACCTCTCGTAGCTCGTAAATCGTTACCGATAAGTGGGAAATCGCAACTTGTATCTTGTGACGCGTAACTCAGAACTTGGAACTCGTAACGCGTTACCGAAAACTCGGTGATTGTATCTTGTATCTCTTATCTTGTAACTCATAACTTGTAACTCGTAACTCGTTACCTATGACTCGAAACTCGTATCTTCTATCTCGGATCTCGCAAATCATTGCCGATAACGTGGAACTCGTATCCTAGATCTTGAACGTCGTAACTCGTTACCAATAAGTGGGAACTCGCATCTTGCATCTCGTGACGTGTAACTCAGAACTCAGAACTAGTAACGCGTTACCGATAACTCGAAGCTCGTATCTTGTATCACTTATAACTCGGAGCTCGTATCTTGTGACTTGTAACTCGTTACCCATAACTCGGAACTCGTATCTTCTATCTAGTAGCTCGTAACTCAATACTGATTACCTGAAACTGGTATCTTGTGTCTCGTAGCTCGTAACTGGTTACGATAAGTGGGTACTCGCATCTTGTATCTCGTAACTCGTAACTAGTACCTCGTAGATCGTAAGTCGTAATTCGTAACTCGTAACTCGTATATCGTAACTCGCAACTCCAAACTCGTAACTCGTAACTCGTAAATCGCAGCTTGTAACTCGCTACTCATATCCCAGAACTCGCATCTTGCGTATCGTAGCTTGTAACCCATTATCAATAAAAGGAACTTGAATCTTGCCTCTCGTAGCTCGTAAATCGTTACCGATAAGTGGGAACTCGCAACTTGTATCTCGTGACGCGTAACTCAGAACTTGGAACTCGTAACGCATTACCGATAACTCGGAGCTTGTATCTTGTATATCTTATCCTGTAACCCGTAACTTGTAACTCGTAACTCATTACCTATGACTCGAAACTCGTATCTTTTATCTCGGATCTCGCAAATCATTGCCGGTAACCTGGAACTCGTATCCTAGATCTTGAAGGTCGCAGCTCGTTACCAATAAGTGGGAACTCGCATCTTGCATCTCGTGACGTGTAACTCAGAACTCGGAACTAGTAACGCGTTACCGATAACTCGGAGCATGTATCTTGTAACTCGTAACTCGTAACTCGTTACTCATAACTCAGAACTCGTATGTTATATATCGTAACTTGCAATCCATTACCGATAACCTGGAGCTCGTATCTTGCATCTCGTAGCTCGTAAATCGTTACCGATAAGTGGGAACTCGCAACTTGTATCTCGTGACGCGTAACTCAGAACATGGAACTCGTAATGCGTTATCACTAACTTGAAGCTGGTATCTTGTATCTCTTACCTTGTAACTCGTAACTCGTAACTCGTTACCCATTACTCGGAACTCGTTTCTTCTATCTCGGATCTCGTGAATCACTGCCGATAACCTGGAACTCAGTTCCTAGATCATGAAGATCGTAACTCGTTACTAAGAAGTGGGAACCCGCATCTTGTATCTCGTGACGTGTAACTCATAACTCGGAACTAGTAACGCGTTACCGATAACTCGGAGCTCGTATCTTGTAATTCGTAACTCGTTACCCATAACTCGGAACCCGTATCTTATATATTGTAACCTGTAATCCACTACCAATAACCTGGAACTCGTATATTGCATCTCGTAGCTCGTAAATCGTTTCCGATAAATGGGAACTCGCATCTTGCATCTCGTGACGTTTAACTCAGGACTCGGAACTCGAAGATGTTATCGATAACTCGGAGCTCGTAACTTGTATCACTTATCTTGTAACTCGTTAGTCGTAACCCGTAACTCGTTGCTCATCACTCGGAACTGGAGTCTTGATCTCGGATCTTGCAAATCAATGACGATAACCTCGAACTCGTATCCTAGATCTAGTAGTTCGTAACTTATAGGTGGAAACTCGCATCTTGTACCTCATGACGCGGAACTCGGATCTCGTATCAGGTAACCGATAACTCGGAGCTTGTATCTTGTGACTCGTAACTCGTTACCCATAACTCGGAACTCGTATCTTGGATCTAGTAGCTCGTAACTCATTACTGATTACCTGGAACTCGTATCTTTTGTCTCGTAGCTCGTAACTCGTTACGATAAGTGGGTACTCGCATCTTGTATCTCGTAACTCGCAATAGTACCTCGTAGATAGTTAGTCGTAACTCGTAACTCGTAACTCGTTACCCGTAACTTGTAAATCGCAGCTTATAGCTCGCTACTCATATCCCGGAACTCGCATCTTGTGTATCGTAGCTTGTAACCCATTATCAATAACAAGGAACTTGTATTTTGCTTCTCGTAGCTCGTAAATCGTTACCGATAAGTGGGAACTCGCAACTTGTATCTCGTGACGCATAACTCAGAACTTGGAACTCGTAACGCGTTACCGATAACTCGGAGCCTGTATCTTGTATCTCTTACCCTGTAACTCGTAACTCGTAACTCGTTACCCATTACTCGGAACTCGTATCTTATATATGGTAACTTGTAATCCATTACCGATAACCTGGAACGCATATCTTGGATCTCGTAGCTCGTAAATCGTTACCGCTATATGGGAACTCGCATCTTGTATCTCGTGACGCGAAACTCAGAACTCGGAACTCGTAACGCGTAACCGATAACTCGGAGCTTGTATCATGTAACACGTAACACGTTACCCATAACTCGGAACAGATATCTTGTTTCTAGTAGCTCGTAACTCATTACTGATTACCTGGAACTCGTATCTTGCCTCTCATAGTTCGTAAATCGTTACCGATAAGTGGGAACTCGCAACTTGTATCTCGTGACGCGTAACTCAGAACTTGGGACTCGTAACGCGTTACCGATAACTCGGTGCTTGTATCTTGTATCTCTTATCTTGTAACTCGTAACTTGTAACTCGTAACTCGTTACCTATGACTCGAAATTCGTATCTTCTATCTCGGATCTCGCAAATCATTGCCGGTAACCTAAAACTTGTATCCTAGATCTTGAAGATCGTAGCTCGTTACCAGTAAGTGGGAACTCTCATCTTGTATCTCACGACGTGTAACCCAGGACTCGGAACTCGAAAGTGTTACCGATAACTCGGAGCTCGTATCTTGGGTCACTTATCTTGTAACTCGTTGGTCGTAGCCCGTAACTCGTTGCTCATAACTCGGAACTCGAATCTTGATCTCGGATCTTGCAAATCAATGACGATAACCTCGAACTCGTATCCTAGTTCGTAACTCGTTACTTATAGGTGGAAACTCGCATCTTGTACCTCATGACGCGGAACTCAGAACTCGTAACAGGTAACCGATAACTCGGAGCTCGTATCTTGTGACTCGTAACTCGTTACCCATAACTCGGAACTCGTATCTTGCATCTAGTAGCTCGTAACTCATTACTGATTACCTGGAACTCGTATCTTGTGTCTCGTAGCTCGTAACTCGTTACGATAAGTGGGTACTCGCATCTTGTATCTCGTAACTCGTGACTAGTACCTCGTTACTCGTAACTCGTAAATCGCAGCTTATAATTTGCTACTGATATCCCGGAACTCGCATCTTGTGTATCGTAGCTTGTAACCCATTATCAATAACAAGGAACTCGTATCTTGCATCTCGTAGCTCGTAAATCGTTTCCGATAAATGGGAACTCGCATCTTGTATCTCGTGTCGTTTAAGTCAGGACTCGGAACTCGAAGGTGTTACCGACAACTCGGAGCTTGTATCTTGTATCACTTACTTTGTACCTCGTAACTCGTAACACGTAACTCGTTGCCCATAACTCGGAACTCGAATCTTGTTCTCCGATCTTGTAAATCACTGACGATAACCTCGAACTCGTATCCTAGATCTAGTAGTTCGTAACTCGTTACCGATAGGTGGAAACTCGCATCTTGTATCTTATGACGCGGAACTCAGAACTCGGAACTCGTATCAGGTAACGGATAACTCGGAGCTCGTATCTTGTAACTGGTAACTCGTTACCCTTAACTCGGAACTTATATCCTGTATCTAGTAGCTCGTAACTCATTACTGATTACCTGGAATTCGTATCTTGTATCTCGTAGCTCGTAACTCGTTACGATAAGTGGGAACTCGCATCTTGTATCTCGTAACTCACAATAGTACCTCGTAGATAGTAAGTCGTAACTCGTAACTCGTAGCTCGTTACCCGTAACTCGTAAATCGCAGCTTATAACTCGCTACTTATAATCCGGAACTCGCATCTTATGTATCGTAGCTTGTAACCCATAATCAATAACAAGGAACTCGTATCTTACCTCTCGTAGCTCGTAAATCGTTACCGATAAGTGGGAACACGCAACTTGTATCTCGTGACGCGTAACTCAGAACTTAGAACTTGTAACGCGTTACCGATAACTCGGAGCCTGTATCTTGTATCTCTTACTCTAACTCGTAACTCGTAACTCGTAACTCGGAACTCGTAACTCGTTACCCATTACTCGGAACTCGTATCTTATATATGGTAACTTGTAATCCATTACCGATAACCTGGAACGCATATCTTGGATCTCGTAGCTCGTAAATCATTACCGATAAATGGGAACTCGCATCTTGTATCTCGTGACGCCTAACTCAGGACTCAGAGCTCGAAGGTGTTACCGATAACTCGGAACTCGAATCTTGATCTCGGATCTTGTAAATCAATGAGGATAACCTCGAACTCGTCTCCTAGAACTAGTAGTTCGTAACTCGTTACCGTTAGGTGGAAGCTCGCATCTTGTATCTCATGACGCGAAACTCAGAACTCGGAACTCGTAACGCGTAACCAATAACTCGGAGCTCGTATCTGGTAACTCGTAACTCGTTACCCATAACTCGGAACACGTATCTTGTTTCTAGTAGCTCGTAACTCGTTACCAATTACCTGGAATTCGTATCTTGTGTCTCGTAGCTCGTAGCTCGTTACGATAAGTGGGAACTCGCATCTTGTATCTCGTAACTCGTAACTAGTACCTCGTAGATCGTAAGTCGTATTTCGTTACTCGTAACTGGTATATCGTAACTCGCAACTCGAAACTCGCATCTCGTAAATCGCAGCTTATAACTCGCTACTTATAACCCGGAACTCATATCTTGTGTATCGTAGCTTGTAACCCATTGCCAAAACAAGGAACTCGTGCCTCTCGTAGCTCGTAAATCGTAACCGATAAGTGGGAACTCGCACTCGTTACCGATAACTCGGAACCTGTATCTTGTATCTCTTACCCTGTAACTCGTAACTCTTAACTCGTAAATCGCAGCTTATAACTCGCCACTCATATCCCGGAACTCGCATCTTATGTATCGTAGCTTGTAACCCATAATCAATAACAAGGAACTCGTATCTTACCTCTCGTAGCTCGTAAATCGTTACCGATAAGTGGGAACACGCAACTTGTATCTCGTGACGCGTAACTCAGAACTTAGAACTTGTAACGCGTTACCGATAACTCGGAGCCTGTATCTTGTATCTCTTACTCTAACTCGTAACTCGTAACTCGTAACTCGGAACTCGTAACTCGTTACCCATTACTCGGAACTCGTATCTTATATATGGTAACTTGTAATCCATTACCGATAACCTGGAACGCATATCTTGGATCTCGTAGCTCGTAAATCATTACCGATAAATGGGAACTCGCATCTTGTATCTCGTGACGCCTAACTCAGGACTCAGAGCTCGAAGGTGTTACCGATAACTCGGAACTCGAATCTTGATCTCGGATCTTGTAAATCAATGAGGATAACCTCGAACTCGTCTCCTAGAACTAGTAGTTCGTAACTCGTTACCGTTAGGTGGAAGCTCGCATCTTGTATCTCATGACGCGAAACTCAGAACTCGGAACTCGTAACGCGTAACCAATAACTCGGAACTCGTATCTGGTAACTCGTAACTCGTTACCCATAACTCGGAACACGTATCTTGTTTCTAGTAGCTCGTAACTCGTTACCGATTACCTGGAATTCGTATCTTGTGTCTCGTAGCTCGTAGCTCGTTACGATAAGTGGGAACTCGCATCTTGTATCTCGTAACTCGTAACTAGTACCTCGTAGATCGTAAGTCGTATTTCGTTACTCGTAACTGGTATATCGTAACTCGCAACTCGAAACTCGCATCTCGTAAATCGCAGCTTATAACTCGCTACTTATAACCCGGAACTCATATCTTGTGTATCGTAGCTTGTAACCCATTGCCAAAACAAGGAACTCGTGCCTCTCGTAGCTCGTAAATCGTAACCGATAAGTGGGAACTCGCACTCGTTACCGATAACTCGGAACCTGTATCTTGTATCTCTTACCCTGTAACTCGTAACTCTTAACTCGTAAATCGCAGCTTATAACTCGCCACTCATATCCCGGAACTCGCATCTTATGTATCGTAGCTTGTAACCCATTATCAATAACAAGGAACTCGTATCTTGCCTCTCGTAGCTCGTAAATCGTTACCGATAAGTGGGAACTCGCAACTTGTATCTCGTGACGCGTAACTCAGAACTTGGAACTCGTAACGCGTTACCTATGACTCGAAACTCGTATCTTCTATCTCGGATCTCGCAAATCATTGCCGGTAACCTAAAACTCGTATCCTAGATATTGAAGATCGTAGCTCGTTACCAATAAGTGGGAACTCGCATCTTGTATCTCGCGACGTGTAACCCAGGACTCGGAACTCGAAAGTGTTACCGATAACTCGGAGGTCGTATCTTGTATCACTTATCTTCTAACTCGTTACTCGTAACCCGTAACTCGTTGCTCATAACTCGGAACTCGAATCTTGATCTCGGATCTTGCAAATCATTGACGATAACCTCGAACTCGTATCCTAGATCTAGTAGTTCGTAACTCGTTACTTATAGGTGGAAGCTCGCATCTTGTACCTCATGACGCGGAACTCAGAACTCGGAACTCGTAACAGGTAACCGATAACTCGGAGCTCGTATCTTGTGACTTGTAACTCGTTACCTATAACTCGGAAATCGTATCTTGTATCTAGTAGCTCGTAACTCATTACTGATTACTTGCAACTCGTATCTTGTGTCTCGTAGCTCTTAACTAGTACCTCGTAGATCGTAAGTCGTAATTCGTAACTCGTATATCGTAACTTGCAACTCGAAACTCGTATATCGCAGCTTATAACTCGCATCTTGTGTATCGTAGCTTGTAAACCATTATCAATAACAAGGAACTTGTATCTTGCTTCTCGTAGCTCGTAAATCGTTACCGATAAGTGGGAACTCGCAACTTGTATCTCGTGGCTCGTAACTAGTACCTCGTAGATCGTAAGTCGTAATTCGTAACTCGTAACTCGTAACTCGTATATCGTAACACGCAACTCGAAACTCGTAACTCGTAAATCGCAGCTAATAACTCGCTACTCATATCCCGGAACTCGCATCTTGTGTATCGTAGCTTGTAACCCATTATCAATAACAAGGAACTTGTATCTTGCCTTTCGTAGCTCGTAAATCGTTACCGATAAGTTGGAGCTCGCAACTTGTATCTCGTAACTCGTAACTAGTACCTCGTAGATCATATGTCGTAATTCGTAACTCGTAACTCGTAACTCGTATATCGTAACTCGCAACTCGAAACTCGTAACTCGTAACTCGTTAATCGCAGCTTATAACTCGCTACTCATATCCCGTAACTCGCATCTTGTGTATCGTAGCTTGCAACCCATTATCAATAACAAGAAACTTGTATCTTGCCTCTCGTAGCTCGTAAATCGTTACCGATAAGTGGGAACTCGCAACTTGTATATCGTGACGCGTAACTCAGAACTTGGATCTCGTAACGCGTTACCGATAACTCGGAGCTTGTATCTTGTATATCTTATACTGTAACTCGTAACTCGTTACCCATTTCTCGGAACTCGTTTCTTCTATCTCGGATCTCGCGAATCACTGCCGATAACCTGGAACTCGGTACCTAGATCTTGAAGATCGTAACTCGTTACTCAGAAGTGGGAACCCGCATCTGGTATCTCGTAAGGTGTAACTGAGAACTCGGAACTAGTAACGCGTTACCGATAACTCGGAGCTCGTATCTTGTAACTCGTAACTCGTAACTCGTTACCCATAACTCGGAACTCGTATCTTATATATTGTAACTTGTAATCCACGACCAATAACCTGGAACTCGTTTCTTGCATCTTGTAGCTCGTAAATCGTTTCCGATAAATGGGAACTCGCATCTTGTATCTCGTGACGTTTAACTCAGGACTTGGAACTCGAAGGTGTTACCGACAACTCGGAGCTTGTATCTTGTATCACTTACTTTGTAACTCGTAACTCGTAACACGTAACTCGTTGCCCACAACTCGGAGCTCATATCTTGTATCTAGTAGCTCGTAACTCATTACTGATGACCTGGAACTCGTATCTTGTGTCTCGTAGCTCGTAACTCGTTACGATAAGTGGTAACTCGCATCTTGTATCTCGTAACTCGCAATAGTACCTCGTAGATAGTAAGTCGTAACTCGTAACTCGTAACTCGTTACCCGTAACTCGTGAATCGCAGCTTATAACTCGCTACTCATATTCCGAAACTCGCATCTTATGTATCGTAGCTTGTAACCCATTATCAATAACAAGGAACTCGTATCTTACCTCTTGTAGCTCGTAAATCGTTACCGATAAGTGGGAACTCGCAACTTGTATCTCGTGACGCGTAACTCAGAACTTGGAACTCGTAACACGTTACCTATGACTCGTATCTTCTATCTCGGATCACGCAAATCATTGCCGATAACGGGGAACTATTATCCTAGATCTTGAACATCGTAACTCGTTACCAATAAGTGGGAACTCGCATCTTGTATCTCGTGACGTGTAACTCAGAACTCGGAACTAGTAACGCGTTACCGATGACTCGAAGCTCGTATCTTGTATCACTTACCTTGTAAGTCGTAACTCGTAGCTCGTAACTCGTTACCCATAACTCTTAACTTGTATCTTATATATCGTAACTTGTAATCCATTAACGATAACCTGGAACTCGGATCTTGCATCTCGTTGCTCGTAAATCATTACAGAATAAATGAGAACTCGCATCTAGTATCTCGTGACGCGTAACTCAGAACTTGGAACTCGTAACGCGTTACCGATAACTCGGAACCTGTATCTTGTATCTCTTACCCTGTAACTCGTAACTCTTAACTCGTAAATCGCAGCTTATAACTCGCTACTCATATCCCGGAACTCGCATCTTATGTATCGTAGCTTGTAACCCATTATCAATAACAAGGAACTCGTATCTTGCCTCTCGTAGCTCGTAAATCGTTACCTATGACTCGAAACTCGTATCTTCTATCTCGGATCACGCAAATCATTGCCGATAGCGTGGAACTCGTATCCTAGATCTTGAACATCGTAACTCGTTACCAATAAGTGGGAACTCGCATCTTGTATCCCGTGACGTGTAACTCAGAACTCGGAACCATTAACGCGTTACCGATGAATCGGAGCTTGTATCTTGTAACTCGTAACTCGTAACTCGTTACTCATAACTCAGAACTCGTATCTTATATATCGTTACTTGTAATCTATTAACGATAACCTGTTATTCGTATCTTGAATCTCGTTGCTCGTAAATCATTACAGAATAAATGGGAACTCGCATCTTGTATCTCGTGACGCGTAACTCAGGACTCGCAACTCGAAAGTTTTACCGATATCTCGGAGCTCGTATCTTGCATCACTAACCTTGAACTCGTAACTCGTAACCCGTAACTCGTTACCCATTGCTCGGAACTCGTATCTTATATATGGTAACTTGTAGTCCATTACCGATAACCTGGAACGCATATCTTGCATCTCGTAGCTCGTAAATCGTTACCGATAAATGGGAACTCGCATCTTGTATCTCGTGACGCCTAACTCAGGACTCGCAGCTCGAAGGTGTTACCGATACTTCGGAGCTCGTATCTTGTATCACTTACCTTGTAACTCGTCACTCGTAACCCGTAACTCGTTGCCCATAACTGGGAACTCGAGTCTTGGTCTCGGATCTTGCAAATCAATGACGATAACCTCGAACTAGTATCCTAGACTAGTAGTTCGTAACTCGTTACCGATAGGTGGAAACTCGCATCTTGTATCTCATGACGCGAAACTCAGAACTCGGAACTCGTAACGCGTAACCGACAACGCGGTGCGCGTAACTTGTAATTTGTTACTCGTTACCCATAACTCGGTACTCCTATCTTGTATCTAGTAGCTCGTAACTCATTACTGATTACCTGGAACTCGCATCTTGTGTGTCGCAGCTCGTAACTCTTTACGATAAGTGGATACTCGCAGCTTGTATCTCGTAGCTCGTAACTAGTACCTCGTAGATCGTAAGTCGTGATTCGTAACTCGTAAATCGTATAACGTAACTCGCAACTTGAACCTCGTAACTCGTAACTCGTAAATCGCAGCTTATAACTCGCTACTCATATCCCCGAACTCGCATCTTGTGTATCGTGGCTTGTAACCCATTATCAATAACAAGGAACCTGTATCTTCCCTCTCGTAGCTCGTAAATCGTTACCGATAAGTGGGAACTCGCAACTTGTATCTCGTGACGCGTAACTCAGAACATGGAACTCGTAATGCCTTATCAATAACTCGAAGCTTGTATCTTGTAGCTCTTACCTTGTAACTCGTAACTCGTTACCCATTACTCGGAACTCGTTTATTCTATCTCGGATCTCGCGAATCACTGCCGATAACCTGGAACTCGGTTCCTAAATCATGAAGATCGTAACTCGTTACTAAGAAGTGGGAACCCGCATCTTGTATCTCGTAACGTGTAACTCAGAACTCGGAACTACTAACGCGTTACCGATAACTCGGAACTCGTATCTTGATCTCGGATCTTGTAAATCAGTGACGATAACCTCGAACTCGTATCTAGATCTAGTAGTTCGTAACTCGTTACCGATAGGTGGAAACTCGCATCTTGTATCTTATGACGCGGAACTCAGAACTCGGAACTCGTATCAGGTAACCGATAACTCGGAGCTCGTATCTTGTAACTCGTAACTCGTTACCCATAACTCGGAACTCATATCTTGTATCTAGTAGCTCGTAACTCATTACTGATGACCTGGAACTCGTATTTTGTCTCGTAGCTCGTAACTCGTTACGATAAGTGGGTACTCGCATCTTGTATCTAGTAACTCGCAATAGTACCTCGTAGATAGTAAGTCGTAACTCGTAACTCGTTACCCGTAACTCGTAAATCGCAGCTTATAACTCGCTACTCATATTCCGGAACTCGCATCTTATGTATCGTAGCTTGTAACCCATTATCAATAACAAGGAACTCGTATTATACCTCTCGTAGCTCGTAAATCATTACCGATAAGTGGGAACTCGCAACTTGTATCTCGTGACGCGTAACTCAGAACTTGGGACTCGTAACGCGTTACCGAAAACTCGGAGCTTGTATCTTGTATCTCTTATCTTGTAACTCATAACTTGTAACTCGTAACTCGTTACCTATGACTCGAAACTCGTATCTTCTATCTCGGATCACGCAAATCATTGCCGATAACGTGGAACTATTATCCTAGATCTTGAACATCGTAACTCGTTACCAATACCTGTAACTTGTATCTCTTACCCTGTACCTCGTAACTCTTAACTCGTAAATCGCAGCTTATAACTCGCTACTCATATCCCGGAACACGCATCTTATGTATCGTAGCTTGTAACCCATTATCAATAACAAGGAACTCGTATCTTGCCTCTCGTAGCTCGTAAATCGTTACCGATAAGTGGGAACTCGCATCTTGTATCTCGTGACGTGTAACTCAGAACTCGGAACTAGTAACGCGTTACCGATGACTTGAAGCTCGTATCTTGTATCACTTACCTTGTAAGTCGTAACTCGTAGCTCGTAACTCGTTACCCATAACTCTTAACTCGTAACTTATATATCGTAACTTGTAATCCATTAACGATAACCTGGAACTCGTGTCTTGTGTCTCGTAGCTCGTAACTCGTTACGATAAGTGGGTACTCGCATCTTGTATCTCGTAACTCGTAACTAGTACCTCGTAGATCGTAAGTCGTAATTCGTAACTCGTAACTCGTAACTCGTAACTCGTATATCGTAACTCGCAACTCGAAACTCGTAACTCTTAACTCGTAAATCGCAGCTTATAGCTCGCTACTCATATCCCGGAACTCGGATCTTGTGTATCGTAGCTTGTAACCCATTATCAATAACAAGGAACTTGTATATTGCCTCTCGTAGCTCGTAAATCGTTACCGATAAGTGGGAACTCGCAGCTTGCATCTCGTGACGTGTAACTTAGAACTCGGAACTAGTAACGCGTTACCGATAACTCGGAGCTTGTATCTTGTAACTCGTAACTCGTAACTCGTTACTTATAACTCAGAACTCGTATCTTATAAATCGTAACTTGCAATCCATTACCGATAACCTGAAACTCGTATCTTGCATCTCGTAGCTCGTAAATCGTTACCGATAAGTGGGAACTCGCAACTTGTATCTCGTGACGCGTAACTCAGAACATGGAACTCGTAATGCGTTATCAATAACTCGAAGCTTGATTCTTGTATCTCTTACCTTGTAACTCGTAACTCGTAACTCGTAACTCGTCACCTATGACTCGAAACTCGTATCTTCTATCTCGGATCTCGCAAATCATTGCCGGTAACCTGGAACTCGTATCCTAGGTCTTGAAGATCGCAGCTCGCTACCAATAAGTGGGAACTCGCATCTTGCATCTCGTGACGTGTAACTCAGAACTCGGAACTAGTAACGCGTTACCGATAACTCTGAGCTTGTATCTTGTAACTCGTAACTCGTAACTCGTTACTCATAACTCAGAACTCGTATCTTATCTATCGTAACCTGCAATCCATTACCGATAACCTGGAACATGTATCTTGCATCTCGTAGCTCGTAAATCGTTACCGATAAGTGGGAACTCGCAATTTGTATCTCGTGACGCGTAACTCACAACATGGAACTCGTAATGCGTTATCGATAGCTCGAAGCTTGTATCTTCTATCTCTTACCTTGTAACTCGTAACTCTTAACCCGTTACCCATTACTCGGAACTCGTATCTTCTATCTCGGATCTCGCAAATCATTGCCGATAGCGTGGAACTCGTATCCTAGATCTTGAACATCGTAACTCGTTACCAATAAGTGGGAACTCGCATCTTGTATCCCGTGACGTGTAACTCAGAACTCGGAACCAGTAACGCGTTACCGATGACTCGGAGCTTGTATCTTGTAACTCGTAACTCGTAACTCGTTACTCATAACTCAGAACTCGTATCTTATATATCGTAACTTGTAATCCATTAACGATAACCTGGTACTCGTATCTTGAATCTCGTTGCTCGTAAATCATTACAGAATAGATGGGAACTCGCATCTTGTATCTCGTGACGCGTAACTCAGGACTCGCAACTCGAAAGTTTTACCGATATCTCGGAGCTCGTATCTTGCATCACTAACCTTGTAACTCGTAACTCGTAACCCGTAACTCGTTGCCCATAACTCCGAACTCGAATCTTGATCTCGTATATTTTAAATCAATGACGATAACATCGAACTCGTATCCTAGAACTAGTGGTTCGTAACTCGTTACCGATAGGTGGAAACTCGCATCTTGTATCTCATGACGCGAAACTCAGAACTCGGTACTCGTAACGCGTAACCGACAACTCGGTGCGCGTATCTTCTAACTCGTAACTCGTTACCCATAACTCGGAACTCCTATCTTGTATCTAGTAGCTCATAACACATTGTTGATTACCTGTAAATCGCATCTTGTGTCACACAGCTCGTAACTCGTTACGATAAGTGGGAACTCGCATCTTGTATGTTGTAACTCATAACCCGGAACCCGTATTTTGTGTATCGTAGCTTGTAACCCATTACCAATAACAAGGAACTCGTATCTTGCCTCTCGTAGTTCGTAAATCGTTACCGATAAGTGGGAAATCGCTACTTGTATTTCGAGACGCATAACTCAGAACTTGGAACTCGTAACGCGTTACCGATAACTCGGAGCCTGTATCTTGTATCTCTTACCCTGTAACTCGTAACTCGTAACTCGTTACCCATTACTCGGAACTCGTATCTTAAATATGGTAACTTGTAGTCCATTACCGATAACCTGGAACGCATATCTTGCATCTCGTAGCTCGCAAATCGGTACCGATAAATGGGAACTCGCATCTTGTATCTCGTGACGCCTAACTCAGGACTCGGAGCTCGAAGGTGTTACCGATACTTCGGAGCTCGTATCTTGTATCACTTACCTTGTAACTCGTCACTCGTAACCCGTAACTCGTTGCCCATAACTGGGAACTCGAATCTTGGTCTCGGATCTTGCAACTCAATGACGATAACCTCGAACTGGTATCCTAGATCTAGTAGTTCGTAACTCGTTACCGATAGGTAGAAACTCGCATCTTGTATCTCATGACGCGAAACTCAGAACTCGGAACTCGTAACGCGTAACCGATAACTCGGTGCTTGTATCTTGTAACTTGTAACTCGTTACCCATAACTTGGAACTCGTATCTTGTATCTAGTAGCTCGTAACTCATTACTGATTACCTGGAACTCGTATCTTGTGTCACGTAGCTCGTAACTCGTTACGATAAGTGGGAACTCGCATCTTGTATCTCGTAACTCGCAATAGTACCTCGGTAATAGTAAGTCGTAAATCGTAACTCGTAACTCTTAACCCGTAACTCGTTGCTCATAACTCGGAACTCGAATCTTAATCTCGGAACTTGCAAATCAATGACGGTAACGTCGATCTCGTATCCTAGATCTAGTTGTTCGTAACTCGTTTACCAATAGGTGGAAACTCGCATATTGTATCTTATGACGCGGAACTCATATCAGGTAACCGATAACTCGGAGCTCTTATCTTGTAACTCGTAACTCGTTACCCATAACTCGGAACTCATATCTTGTATCTAGTAGCTCTTAACTCATAACTGATTACCTGGAACTCATGTCTCGTAACTCGTAACTAGTACCTCGTAGATCGTAAGTCGTAATTCGTGACTCGTAACTCGCAACTCGAAACTCGTAACTCATAAATCGTAGCTTATAACCCGCTACTCATATCCCGGAACTCGCATCTTATGTATCGTAGCTTGTAACCCATTATTAATAACAAGGAACTCGTATCTTGCCTCTCGTAGCTCGTAATTCGTTACCGATAAGTAAGAACTCGCAACTTGTATCTCGTGACGCGTAACTCAGAACATGGAACTCGTAATGCGTTATCAATAACTCGAAGCCTGTATCTTGTATCTCTTACCTTGTAACTCGTAACTCGTAACTCGTTACCCATTACTCGGAACTCGTTTCTTCTATCTCGGATCTCGTGAATCACTGCCGATAACCTGGAACTCAGTTCCTAGATCATGAAGATCGTATCTCGTTACTAGGAAGTGGGAACCCGCATCTTGTATCTCGTAACGTGTAACTCAGAACTCGGAACTAGTAACGCGTTACCGATAACTCGGAGCTCGTATCTTGTAACTCGTAACTCGTAACTCGTTACCCATTACTCGGAACTCGTATCTTATATATTGTATCCTGTAATCCACTACCAATAACCTGGAACTCGTATATTGCATCTCGTAGCTCGTAAATCGTTTCCGTTAAATGGGAACTCGCATCTTGTATCTCGTGACGCGGAACTCAGAACTCGGAACTCGTATCAGGTAACCGATAACTCGGAGCTCGTATCTTGTGACTCGTAACTCGTTACCCATAACTAGGAACTCGTATCTTGGATCTAGTAGTTCGTAACTCGTTACGATAAGTGGGTACTCGCATCTTGTATCTCGTAACTCGTAACTAGTACCTCGTAGATCGTAAGTCGTCGTTCGTAACTCGTAACTCGTATATCGTAACTCGCAACTCGAAACTCGTAACTCGTAAATCGCCGCTTATAACTCGCTACTCATATTCCGGAACTCGCATCTTGTGTATCGTAGCTTGTAACCGATTATCAATAACAAGGAACTCGTATCTTGCCTCTCGTAGCTCGTAAATCGTTACCGATAAGTGGGAAATTGCTACTTGTATCTCGTGACGCACAACTCAGAACTTGGAACTCGTAACGCGTTACCGATAACTCGGAGCCTGTATCGTGTATCTCTTACCCTGTAACTCGTAACTCGTAACTCGTAACTCGTTACCCATTACTCGGAACTCGTATCTTATATATGGTAACTTGTAGTCCATTACTGATAACCTGGAACGCATATCTTGCATCTCGTAGCTCGTAAATCGTTACCGATAAATGGGAACTCACATCTTGTATCTCGTGACGCCTAACTCAGGACTCGGAGCTCGAAGGTGTTACCGATACTTCGGAGCTCGTATCTTGTATCACTTACCTTGTAACCCGTAACTCGTTGCCCATAGCTGGGAACTCGAATCTTAATCTCGGATCTTGCAAATCAATGACAATAACCTCGAACTGGTATCCTAGATCTAGTAGTTCGTAACTCGTTACCGACAGGTGGAAGCTCGCATCTTGTATCTCATGACGCGAAACTCAGAACTCGGAACTCGTAACGCGTAACCGATAACTCGGAGCTCGTATCTTGTAACTCGTAACTCGTTAGCCATAACTCGGAACTCGTATCTTATATATTGTAACCTGTAATCCACTACCAATATCTTGTATCTCGTGACGTTTAACTCAGGACTCGGAACTCGAAGATGTTATCGATAACTCGGAGCTCGTATCTTGTATCACTTATCTTGTAACTTGTTAGTCGTAACCCGTAATTCGTTGCTCATAACTCGGAACTCGAGTCTTGATCTCGGATCTTGCAAATCAATGACGATAACCTCGAACTCGTATCCTACATCTAGTAGTTCGTAAGTCGTTACTTATAGGTGGAAACTCGCATCTTGTACCTCATGACGCGGAACTCAGAACTCGGAACTCGTATCAGGTAACCGATAACTCGGAGCTTGTATCTTGTGACTCGTAACTCGTTACCCATAACTCGGAACTCGTATCTTGGATCTAGTAGCTCGTAACTCATTACTGATACCTGGAAGTCGTATCTTGTGTCTCGTAACTCGTTACGATAAGTGGGTACTCGCATCTTGTATCTCGAAACGTGTAACTCAGAACTCGGAACTAGTAACGCGTTACCGATAACTCGGAGCTCCTATCTTGTAATTCGTAACTCGTTACCCATAACTCGGAACTCGTATCTTATATATTGTAACCTGAATCCACTACCAATAACCTGGAACTCGTATATTGCATCTCGTAGCTCGTAAATCGTTTCCGATAAATGGGAACTCGCATCTTGTATCGCGTGACGTTTAACTCAGGACTCGGAACTCGAAGATGTTATCGATAACTCGGAGCTCGTATCTTGTATCACTTATCTTGTAACTCGTTAGTCGTAACCCGTAACTCGTTGCTCATAACTCGGAACTCGAGTCTTGATCTCGGATCTTGCAAATCAATGACGATAACCTCGAACTCGTATCCTAGATCTAGTAGTTCGTAACTCGTTACTTATAGGTGGAAACTCGCATCTTGTACCTCATGACGCGGAACTCAGAACTCGGAACTCGTAACAGGTAACCGATAACTCGGAGCTTGTATCTTTTGACTCGTAACTCGTTACCCATAACTCGGAACTCGTATCTTGGATCTAGTAGCTCGTAACTCATTACTGATTACCTGGAACTCGTATCTTTTGTCTCGTAGCTCGTAACTCGTTACGATAAGTGGGTACTCGCATCTTGTATCTCGTAACTCGTAACTAGTACCTCGTAGATCGTAAGTCGTAGTTCGTAACTCGTAACTCGTAACTCGTATATCGTAACTCGCAACTCGTAACTAGTACCTCGTAACTCGTTACTCGAAAATCGCAGCTTATAACTCGTTACTCATATCCCGGAACTCACATCTTGTGTATCGTAGCTTGTAACCCATTATCAATAACAAGGAACTTGTATCTTGCGTCTCGTAGCTCGTAAATCGTTACCGATAAGTGGGAACTCGCAACTTGTATCTCGTGACGCGTAACTCAGAACTTGGAACTTGTAACGTGTTACCGATAACTCGGAGCTTGTATCTTTTGACTCGTAACTCGTTACCCATAACTCGGAGCTCGTATCTTGGATCTAGTAGCTCGTAACTCATTACTGATTACCTGGAACTCGTATCTTTTGTCTCGTAGCTCGTAACTCGTTACGATAAGTGGGTACTCGCATCGTGTATCTCGTAACTCATAACTAGTACCTCGTAGATCGTAAGTCGTGGTTCGTAACTCGTATATCGTAACTCGCAACACGATACTCGTAACTCGTAACGCGTAACTCGTAAATCGCAGCTTATAACTCGCTACTCATATCCCGGAACTCGCATCTTGTGTATCGTAGCTTGTAACCCATTATCAATAACAAGGAACCTGTATCTTGCCTCTCGTAGCTCGTAAATCGTTACCGATAAGTGGGAACTCGCAACTTGTATCTCGTGACGCGTAACTCAGAACTTGGAACTCGTAACGCGTTACCAAAAACTCGGAGCTTGTATCTTGTATATCTTATCTTGTAACTCGTAACTTGTAACTCGTAACCCGTAACTCGTTGCCCATGACTCCGAACTCTAATCTTGATCTCGCATCTTGTAAATCAATGACGATAACATCGAACTCGTATCCTAGAACTAGTGGTTCGTAACTCGTTACCGATAGGTGGAAACTCGCATCTTTTATCTCATGACGCGAAACTCAGAACTCGGAACTCCAAACGCGTAACCGACAACTCCGGTGCGCGTATCTTGTAACTCGTAACTCGTTACCCATAACTCGGAACTCCTATGTTGTATCTAGTAGCTCGTAACTCATTACTGATTACCTGGAACTCGCATCTTGTATGTCGTAACTCATAACCCGGAACCCGTATCTTGTGTATCGTAGCTTGTAACCCATTGCCAATAACAAGGAACTCGTATCTTGCCTCTTGTAGTTCGTAACTCGTTACCGACAGGTGGAAGCTCGCATCTTGTATCTCATGACGCGTAACTCAGAACTTGGAACTCGTAACAGGTAACCGATAACTCGGAGCTTGTATCTTGTAACTTGTAACTCGTTACCCATAACTTGGAACACGTATCTTGTATCTAGTAGCTCGTTACTCATTACTGATTACCTGGAACTCGTATCTTGTGTCACGTAGCTCGTAACTCGTTACGATAAGTGGGAACTTGTATCTCGTGACTCGCAATAGTACCTCGGAAATAGTAAGTCGTAAATCGTAACTCGTAACTCGTAACTCGTAACCCGTAACTCGTTGCTCATAACTCGGAACTCGAATCTTAATCTCGGAACTTGCAAATCAATGACGGTAACGTCGAACTCGTATCCTAGATCTAGTTGTTCGTAACTCGTTTACCAATAGGTGGAAACTCGCATATTGTATCATATGACGCGGAACTCAGAACTTGGAACTCATATCAGGTAACCGATAACTCGGAGCTCTTATCTTGTAACTCGTAACTCGTTACCCATAACTCGGAACTCATATCTTGTATCTAGTAGCTCTTAACTCATAACTGATTACCTGGAACTCGTGTCTTGTGTCTCGTAGATCGTAACTCGTTACGATAAGTGGGTACTCGCAGCTTGTATCTCGTAACTCGTTACTAGTACCTCGTAGATCGTAAGTCGTAATTCGTGACCGTAACTCGTATATCGTAACTCGCAACTCGAAACTCGTAACTCATAAATCGCAGCCTACAACCCGCTACTCATATCCCGGAACTCGCATCTTATGTATCGTAGCTTGTAACCCATTATTAATAACAAGGAACTCGTATCTTGCCTCTCCTAGCTCGTAATTCGTTACCGATAAGTAAGAACTCGCAACTTGTATCTCGTGACGCGTAACTCAGAACTCGGAACTAGTAACGCGTTACCGATAACTCGGAGCTCGTATCTTGTAATTCGTAACTCGTTACCCATAACTCGGAACTCGTATCTTATATATTGTAACCTGAATCCACTACCAATAACCTGGAACTCGTATATTGCATCTCGTAGCTCGTAAATCGTTTCCGATAAATGGGAACTCGCATCTTGTATCTCGTGACGTTTAACTCAGGACTCGGAACTCGAAGATGTTATCGATAACTCGGAGCTCGTATCTTGTATCACTTATCTTGTAACTCGTTAGTCGTAACCCGTAACTCGTTGCTCATAACTCGGAACTCGAGTCTTGATCTCGGATCTTGCAAATCAATGACGATAACCTCGAACTCGTATCCTAGATCTAGTAGTTCGTAACTCGTATCCGATAGGTGGAACCTCGCATCTTGTATCTCATGACGCAAAACTCAGAACTCGGAACTCGTAACGCGTAACCGATAACTCGGAGCTTGTATCTTGTAACTCGTAACTCATTACTGATTACCTGGAACTCGTAACTTGTGTCTCGTAGCTAGATCTTGAAGATCGCAGCTCGTTACCAATAAGTGGGAACTCGCATCTTGCATCTCGTGACGTGTAACTCAGAACTCGGAACTAGTAACGCGTTACCGATAACTCGGAGCTTGTATCTTGTAACTCGTAACTCGTAACTCGTTACCCATAAACTCGGAACTCGTATCTTATATATTGTAACTTGTAACCCACTACCAATAACCTGGAACTCGTATCTTGCATCTCGTAGCTCGTAAATCGTTTCCGATAAATGGGAACTCGCATCTTGTATCTCGTGACGTTTAACTCAGGACTCGGAACTCGAGGCTGTTACCGACAACTTGGAGCTTGTATTTTATATCACTTACTTTGTAACTCGTAACTCGTAACACGTAACTCGTTGCCCATAACTCGGAACTCGAATCTTGATCTCGGATCTTGTAAATCAGTGACGAGATAACCTCGAACTCGTATCCTAGATCTAGTAGTTCGTAACTCGTTACCGATAGGTAAAAACTCGCAACTTGTATCTTCTGACGCGGAACTCGGAACTCGTATCAGGGAACCGATAACTCGCAGCTCGTATCTTGCAACTCGTAACTCGTTACCCATAACTCGGAACTCATATCTTGTATCTAGTAGCTCGTAACTCTTACTGATTACCTTTAACTCGTATCTTGTGTCTCGTAGCTTGTAAATCGTTACCGATAAGTGGGAACTCGCAACTTGTATCTCGTGACGCGTAACTCAGAACTTGGAACTCGTAACGCGTTACTGAAAACTCGGAGCTTGTATCTTGTATCTCTTATCCTGTAACTCATAACTTGTAACTCGTAACTCGTTACCTATGACTCAAAACTCGTATCTTCTATCTCGGATCTGGCAAATCATTGCCGATAACGTGGAACTATTATCCTAGATCTTGAACATCGTAACTCGTTACCAATAAGGGGGAACTCGCATCTTGTATCTCGTGACGTGTAACTCAGAACTCGGAACTAGTAACGAGTTACCGATGACTCGAAGCTCGTATCTTGTATCACTTACCTTGTAAGTCGTAACTCGTAGCTCGTAACTCGTTGCCCTTAACTCTTAACTCGTATCTTATATATCGCAACTTGTAATCCATTAACGATAACCTGGAACTCGTATCTTGCATCTCGTTGCTCGTAAATCATTACAGAATAAATGAGAACTCGCATCTTGTATCTCATGACGCGAAACTCAGAACTCGGAACTCGTAACGCGTAACCGACAACTCGGTGCGCGTATCTTGTAACTCGTCACTCGTTACCCATAACTCGGAACTCCTATATTGTATCTAGTAGCTCGTAACTCATTGTTGATTACCTGGAACTCGCATCTTGTGCCTCGCAGCTCGTATCTCGTTACGATAAGTGGGAACTCGCATCTTGTATGTCGTAACTCATAACCCGGAACCCGTATCTTGTGTATCGTAGCTTGTAACCCATTACCAAGAACAAGGAACTCGTATCTTGCCTCTCGTAGTTCGTAAATCGTTACCGATAAGTAGGAAATCGCTACTTGTATCTCGTGACGCATTACTCAGAACTTGGAACTCGTAACGCGTTACCGATAACTCGGAGCCTGTATCTTGTATCTCTTACCCTGTAACTCGTAACTCGTAACTCGTAACTCGTTACCCATTACTCGGAACTCGTATCTTATATATGGTAACTTGTAATCCATTACCGATAACCTGGAACGCATATCTTGGACCTCGTAGCTCGTAAATCGTTACCGATAAATGGGAACTCGCATCTTGTATCTCGTGATGCCTAACTCAGGACTCAGAGCTCGAAGGTGTTACCGATAATTCGGAGCTCGTATCTTGTATCACTTACCTTGTAACTCGTCACTCGTAACCCGTAACTCGTTGCCCATAACTCGGAACTCGAATCTTGATCTCGGATCTTGTAAATCAATGACGATAACCTCGAACTCGTCTCCTAGAACTAGTAGTTCGTAACTCGTATCCGATAGGTGGAACCTCGCATCTTGTATCTCATGACGCAAAACTCAGAACTCGGAACTCGTAACGCGTAACCGATAACTCGGAGCTTGTATCTTGTAACTCGTAACTCGTTACCCATAACTCGGAACACGTATCTTGTTTCTAGTAGCTCGTAACTCATTACTGATTACCTGGAACTCGTATCTTGTGTCTCGTAGCTCGTAGCTCGTTACGATAAGTGGGAACTCGCATCTTGTATCTCGTAACTCGTAACTAGTACCTCGTAGATCGTAAGTCGTATTTCGTTACTCGTAACTGGTATATCGTATCTCGCAACTCGAAACTCGCATCTCGAAGCTCGTAACTCGTAACTCGTAACTCGTAACCCGTAAATCGCAGCTTATAACTCGCTACTTATAACCCGGAACCCGTATCTTGTGTATCGTTACCGATAAGTGGGAACTCGCAACTTGTATCTCGTGACTCGTAACTCAGAACTTGGAACCCGTAACGCGTTACCGATAACTCGGAGCTTGTATCTTGTATATCTTACCTTGTAACTCGTAACTCGTAACTCGATACCCATTACTCGGAACTCGTTTCTTCTATCTCGGATCTCGCGAATCACTGCCGATAACCTGGAACTCGGTTCCTAGATCATGAAGATCGTAACTCGTTACTAAGAAGTGGGAACCCGCATCTTGTATCTCGTGACGTTTAACTCAGAACTTGGAACTCGTAACGCGTTACCGAAAACTCGGAGCTTGTATCTTGTATCTCTTATCTTGTAACTCATAACTTGTAACTCGTAACTCGTAACCTATGACTCGAAACTCGTATCTTCTATCTCGGATCTCGCAAATCATTGCCGATAACGTGGAACTATTATCCTAGATCTTTAACATCGTAACTCGTTACCAATAAGTCGGAACCCGCATCTTGTATCTCGTGCCGTGTAACTCAGAACTCGGAACTAGTAACGCGTTACCGATGACTCGAAGCTCGTATCTTGTATCACTTACCTTGTAAGTCTCGTAAGACTCGTAACAGGTAACCGATAACTCGGAGCTCGTATCTTGTGACTCGTAACTCGTTACCCATAACTCGGAACTCGTATCTTGCATCTAGTAGCTCGTAACTCATTACTGATTACCTGGAACTCGTATCTTGTGTCTCGTAGCTCGTAACTCGTTACGATAAGTGGGTACTCGCATCTTGTTTCTCGTAACTCGTAACTAGTACCTCGTAGATCGTAAGTCGTGATTCGTAACTCGTAAATCGTATATCGTAACTCGGAACTCGAAACTCGTAAATCGCAGCTTATAACTCGCTACTCATATCCCTGAACTCTTGTAACCCATTATCAATAACAAGGAACCTGTATCTTGCATCTCGTAGCTCGTAAATCGTTACCGATAAGTGGGAACTCGCACTTGTATCTCGTGACGCGTAACTCAGAACTTGGAACTCGTAACGCGTTACCGATAACTCGGAGCTTGTATCTTGTATCTCTTATCTTGTAACTCGTAACTTGTAACTCGTAACTCGGTACCTATGACTCGAAACTCGTATCTTCTATCTCGGATCTCGCAGATCAAAGCTGGTAACCTAAAACTCGTATCCTAGATGTTGAAGATCGTAGCTCGTTACCTATAAGTGGGAACTCGCATCTTGTATCTTGCGACGTGTAACTCAGGACTTGGAACTCGAAAGTGTTACCGATAACTCGGAGCTCGTATCTTGTATCACTTATCTTGTAACTCGTTACTCGTATCCCGTAACTCGTTGATCATAACTCGGAACTCGAATCTTGATCTCGGATCTTGCAAATCAATGACGATATTCCCGAACTCGTATCCTAGATCTAGTAGTTCGTAACTCGTTACATATAGGTGGAAACTCGCATCTTGTACCTCATGACGCGGAACTCAGAACTCGGAACTCGTAACAGGTAACCGATAACTCGGAGCTCGTATCTTGTGACTTGTAACTCGTTACCCATAACTCGGAACTTTTATCTTGTATCTAGTAGCTCGTAACTCATTACTGATTACCTGGAACTCGTATCTTGTGTCTCGTAGCTCGTAACTCGTTACGATAAGTGGGAACTCGCATCTTGTACTCGTAACTCGCAATAGTACCTCGTAGATAGTAAGTCGTAACTCGTTACCTGTTACTCGTAAATCGCAGCATATAGCTCGGTACTCATATTCCGGAACTCGCATCTTATGTATCGTAACTTGTAACCCATTATCAATAACAAAGAACTCGTATCTTACCTCTCGTAGCTCGTAAATCGTTACCGATAAGTGGGAACTCGCAACTTGTATCTCGAGACGCGTAACTCAGAACTTGGAACTCGTAACTCGTTACCTATGACTCGAAACTCGTATCTTCTATCTCGGATCTCGCAAATCATTGCCGATAACGTGGAACTATTATCCTAGATCTTGAACATCGTAACTCGTTACCGATAGGTGGAAACTCGCATCTTGTATCTTATGACGCGGAACTCAGAACTCGGAACTCGTATCAGGTAACCGATAACTCGGAGCTCGTATCTTGTAACTCGTAACTCGTTACCCATAATAATAAGTGGGAACTCGCATCTTGTATCTCGCGACGTGTAACTCAGGACTCGGAACTCGAAAGTGTTACCGATATCTCGGAGCTCGTATCTTGTATAACTTATCTTTTAACTCTAGTAGCTCGTAACTCATTGTTGATTACCTGGAACTCGCATCTTGTGTCTCGCAGCTCGTAACTCGTTACGATAAGTGGGAACTCGCATCTTGTATGTCGTAACTCATAACCCGGAACCCGTATCTTGTGTATCGTAGCTTGTAACCCATTACCAAGAACAAGGAACTCGTATCTTGCCTCTCGTAGTTCGTAAATCGTTACCGATAAGTGGGAAATCGCTACTTGTATCTCGTGACGCATAACTCAGAACTTGGAACTCGTAACGCGTTACCGATAACTCGGAGCCTGTATCTTGTATCTCTAACCCTGTAACTCGTAACTCGTAACTCGTAACTCGTTACCCATTACTCGGAACTCGTATCTTATATATGGTAACTTGTAATCCATTACCGATAACCTGGAACGCAAATCTTGGATCTCGTAGCTCGTAAATCGTTACCGATAAATGGGAACTCGCATCTTGTATCTCGTGACGCCTATCTTAGGACTCAGAGCTCGAAGGTGTTACCGATAATTCGGAGCTCGTATCTTGTATCACTTACCTTGTAACTCGTCACTCGTAACCCGTAACTCGTTGCCCATAACTCGGAACTCGAATCTTGATCTCGGATCTTGTAAATCAATGACGATAACCTCGAACTCGTCTCCTAGAACTAGTAGTTCGTAACTCGTATCCGATAGGTGGAAGCTCGCATCTTGTATCTCATGACGCGAAACTCAGAACTCGGAACTCGTAACGCGTAACCGATAACTCGGAGCTCGTATCTTGTAACTCGTAACTCGTTACCCATAACTCGGAACACCAATCTTTTTCTAGTAGCTCGTAACTCATTACTGATTACCTGGAACTCGTATCTTGTGTCTCGTAGCTCGTAGCTCGTTGCGATAAGTGGGAACTCGCATCTTGTATCTCGTAACTCGTAACTAGTACCTCGTAAATCGTAAGTCGTATTTCGTTACTCGTAACTGGTATATCGTATCTCGCAACTCGAAACTCGCATCTCGAAGATCGTAACTCGTAACTCGTAACTCGTAACCCGTAAATCGCAGCTTATAACTCGCTACTTATAACCCGGAACCCGTATCTTGTGTATCGTAGCTTGTAACCCATTGCCAATAACAAGGAACTCGTATCTTGCCTCTTGTAGTTCGTAACTCGTTACCGACAGGTGGAAGCTCGCATCTTGTATCTCATGACGCGTAACTCAGAACTTGCAACTCGTAACAGGTAACCGACAACTCGGAGCTTGTATCTTGTAACTTGTAGCTCGTTACCCATAACTTGGAACTCGTATCTTGTATCTAGTAGCTCGTAACTCATGACTGATTACCTGGAACTCGTGTCTTGTGTCTCGTAGCTCGTAACTCGTTACGATAAGTGGGCACTCGCATCTTGTATCTCGTAACTCGTAACTAGTACCTCGTAGATCGTAAGTCGTAATTAGTAACTCGTAACTCGTATATCGTAACTCGTAAATCGCAGCTTATAACTCGCTACTCATATCCCGGAACTCGCATCTTGTGTATCGTAGCTTGTAACCCATTATCAGTAACAAGAAACTTGTATCTTGCCTCTCGTAGCTCGTAAATCGTTACCGATAAGTGGGAACTCTCAACTTGTATCTCGTGGCGCGTAACTCAGAACCTCGAACTCGTAACGCGTTACCGAAAACTCGGAGCTTGTATCTTGTATCTCTTATCTTGTAACTCATAACTTGTAACTCGTAACTCGTTACCTATGACTCGAAACTCGTATCTTCTATCTCGGATCTCGCAAATCATTGCCGATAACGTGGAACTATTATCCTAGATCTTGAACATCGTAACTCGTTACCAATAAGTGGGAACTCGCATCTTGTATCTCGTAACTCGCAATAGTACCTCGTAGATAGTAAGTCGTAACTCGTAACTCGTAACTCGTTGCCCGTAACTCGTAAATCGCAGCTTATAACTCGCTACTCATATTCCGGAACTCGCATCTTATGTACCGTAGCTTGTAACCCATTATCAATAACAAGGAACTCGTATCTTACCTCTCGTAGCTCGTAAATCGTTACCGATAAGTGGGAACTCGCAACTTGTATCTCGTGACGTGTAACTCAGAACTCGGAACTAGTAACGCGTTACCGATGACTCGAAGCTCGTATCTTGTATCACTTACCTTGTAAGTCGTAACTCGTAGCTTGTAACTCGTTACCCATAACTCTTAAATCTTAAAGATCGTAGCTCGTTACCTATAAGTGGGAATTCGAATCTTGTATCCCGCGACTTGTAACCCAGGACTCGGAACTCGAAAGTGTTACCGATAACTTGGAGCTCGTATCTTGTATCACTTATCTTGTAACTCGTTAGTCGTAGCCCGTAACTCGTTGCTCATAACTCGGAACTCGAATCTTGATCTCGGATCTTGCAAATCAATGACGATAACCTCGAACTCGTAACCTATATCTAGTAGTTCGTAACTCGTTACTTATAGGTGAAAACTCGCATTTCGTGCCTCATGACGCGGAACTCAGAACTCGGAACTCGTAACAGGTAACCGACAACTCGGAGCTCGTATCTTGTGACTCGTAACTCGTTACCCATAACTCGGAACTCGTATCTTGCATCTAGTAGCTCGTAACTCATTACTGATTACCTGGAACTCGTATGTTGCGTCTCGTAGCTCGTAACTCGTTACGATAAGTGGGTACTCGCATCTTGTATCTCGTAACTGGTGACTAGTACCTCGTAAATCGTAAGTTGTGATTCGTAACTCGTAAATCGCATATCGTAACTCGCAACTCGAAACTCGTAACTCGTAACTCGTAAATCGCAGCTTATAACTCGCTACTCATATCCCGGAACTCGCATCTTGTGTATCGTAGCTTGTAACCCATTATCAATAACAAGGAACCTGTATCTTGCCTCTCGTAGCTCGTAAATCGTTACCGATAAGTGGGAACTCGCAACTTGTATCTCGTGACGCGTAACTCAGAACATGGAACTCGTAATGCGTTATCAATAACTCGAAGCCTGTATCTTGTATCTCTTACCTTGTAACTCGTAACTCGTAACTCGTTACCCATTACTCGGAACTCGTTTCTTCTATCTCGGATCTCGTGAATCACTGCCGATAACCTGGAACTCAGTTCCTAGATCATGAAGATCGTATCTCGTTACTAGGAAGTGGGAACCCGCATCTTGTATCTCGTAACGTGTAACTCAGAACTCGGAACTAGTAACGCGTTACCGATAACTCGGAGCTCGTATCTTGTAACTCGTAACTCGTAACTCGTTACCCATTACTCGGAACTCGTATCTTATATATTGTATCCTGTAATCCACTACCAATAACCTGGAACTCGTATATTGCATTACGTAGCTCGTAAATCGTTTCCGTTAAATGGGAACTCGCATCTTGTATCTCGTGACGTTTAACTCAGGACTCGGAACTCGAAGATGTTATCGATAACTCGGAGCTCGTATCTTGTATCACTTATCTTGTAACTCGTAAGTCGTAACCCGTAACTCGTTGCTCATAACTCGGAACTTGAGTCTTGATCTTGGATCTTGCAAATAAATGACGATAACCTCGAACTCGTATCCTAGATCTAGTAGTTCGGTAACTCGTTACTTATAGGTGGAAACTCGCATCTTGTACCTCATGACGCGGAACTCAGAACTCGGAACTCGTATCAGGTAACCGATAACTCGGAGCTCGTATCTTGTGACTCGTAACTCGTTACCCATAACTAGGAACTCGTATCTTGGATCTAGTAGTTCGTAACTCGTTACGATAAGTGGGTACTCGCATCTTGTATCTCGTAACTCGTAACTAGTACCTCGTAGATCGTAAGTCGTAGTTCGTAACTCGTAACTCGTATATCGTAACTCGCAACTCGAAACTCGTAACTCGTAAATCGCCGCTTATAACTCGCTACTCATATTCCGGAACTCGCATCTTGTGTATCGTAGCTTGTAACCGATTATCAATAACAAGGAACTCGTATCTTGCCTCTCGTAGCTCGTAAATCGTTACCGATAAGTGGGAAATTGCTACTTGTATCTCGTGACGCACAACTCAGAACTTGGAACTCGTAACGCGTTACCGATAACTCGGAGCCTGTATCGTGTATCTCTTACCCTGTAACTCGTAACTCGTAACTCGTAACTCGTAACTCGTAACTCGTTACCCATTACTCGGAACTCGTATCTTATATATGGTAACTTGTAGTCCATTACTGATAACCTGGAACGCATATCTTGCATCTCGTAGCTCGTAAATCGTTACCGATAAATGGGAACTCGCATCTTGTATCTCGTGACGCCTAACTCAGGACTCGGAGCTCGAAGGTGTTACCGATACTTCGGAGCTCGTATCTTGTATCACTTACCTTGTAACTCGTCACTCGTAACCCGTAACTCGTTGCCTATAGCTGGGAACTCGAATCTTAATCTCGGATCTTGCAAATCAATGACAATAACCTCGAACTGGTATCCTAGATCTAGTAGTTCGTAACTCGTTACCGACAGGTGGAAGCTCGCATCTTGTATCTCATGACGCGAAACTCAGAACTCGGAACTCGTAACGCGTAACCGATAACTCGGAGCTCGTATCTTGTAACTCGTAACTCGTTAGCCATAACTCGGAACTCGTATCTTATATATTGTAACCTGTAATCCACTACCAATATCTTGTATCTCGTGACGTTTAACTCAGGACTCGGAAATCGAAGATGTTATCGATAACTCGGAGCTCGTATCTTGTATCACTTATCTTGTAACTCGTTAGTCGTAACCCGTAATTCGTTGCTCATAACTCGGAACTCGAGTCTTGATCTCAAATCTTGCAAATCAATGACGATAACCTCGAACTCGTATCCTAGATCTAGTAGTTCGTAACTCGTTACTTATAGGTGGAAACTCGCATCTTGTAACTCATGACGCGGAACTCAGAACTCGGAACTCGTATCAGGTAACCGATAACTCGGAGCTCGTATCTTGTGACTCGTAACTCGTTACCCATAACTCGGAACTCGTATCTTGGATCTAGTAGCTCGTAACTCATTACTGATTACCTGGAAGTCGTATCTTGTGTCTCGTAACTCGTTACGATAAGTGGGTACTCGCATCTTGTATCTCGAAACGTGTAACTCAGAACTCGGAACTAGTAACGCGTTACCGATAACTCGGAGCTCGTATCTTGTAATTCGTAACTCGTTACCCATAACTCGGAACTCGTATCTTATATATTGTAACCTGAATCCACTACCAATAACCTGGAACTCGTATATTGCATCTCGTAGCTCGTAAATCGTTTCCGATAAATGGGAACTCGCATCTTGTATCGCGTGACGTTTAACTCAGGACTCGGAACGCGAAGATGTTATCGATAACTCGGAGCTCGTATCTTGTATCACTTATCTTGTAACTCGTTAGTCGTAACCCGTAACTCGTTGCTCATAACTCGGAACTCGAGTCTTGATCTCGGATCTTGCAAATCAATGACGATAACCTCGAACTCGTATCCTAGATCTAGTAGTTCGTAACTCGTTACTTATAGGTGGAAACTCGCATCTTGACGCGGAACTCAGAACTCGGAACTCGTAACAGGTAACCGATAACTAGGAGCTTGTATCTTTTGACTCGTAACTCGTTACCCATAACTCGGAACTCGTATCTTGGATCTAGTAGCTCGTAACTCATTACTGATTACCTGGAACTCGTATCTTTTGTCTCGTAGCTCGTAACTCGTTACGATAAGTGGGTACTCGCATCTTGTATCTCGTAACTCGTAACTAGTACCTCGTAGATCGTAAGTCGTGGTTCGTAACTCGTAAATCGTATATCGTAACTCGCAACACGATACTCGTAACTCGTAACGCGTAACTCGTAAATCGCAGCTTATAACTCGCTACTCACATCCCGGAACTCGCATCTTGTGTATCGTAGCTTGTAACCCATTATCAATTACAAGGAACCTGTATCTTGCCTCTCGTAGCTCGTAAATCGTTACCGATAAGTGGGAACTCGCAACTTGTATCTCGTGACGCGTAACTCAGAACTTGGAACTCGTAACGCGTTACCGAAAACTCGGAGCTTGTATCTTGTATATCTTATCTTGTAACTCGTAACTTGTAACTCGTAACCCGTAACTCGTTGCCCATGACTCCGAACTCGAATCTTGATCTCGCATCTTGTAAATCAATGACGATAACATCGAAGTCGTATCCTAGAACTAGTGGTTCGTGACTCGTTACCGATAGGTGGAAACTCGCATCTTGTATCTCATGACGCGAAACTCGGAACTCGGAACTCGTAACGCGTAACCGATAACTCGGAGCTCGTATCTTGTAACTCGTAACTCGTTACCCATAACTCGGAACACGTATCTTGTTTCTAGTAGCTCGTAACTCATTACTGATTACCTGGAACTCGTAACTTGTGGCTCGTAGCTCGTAACTCGTTACGATAAGTGGGTACTCGCATCTTGTATCTCGTAACTCGTAACTAGTACCTCGTAGATCGTAAGTCGTATTTCGTTACTCGTAACTGGTATATCGTAACTCGCAACTCGAAGCTCGCATCTCGAAAGTCGTAACTCGTAACTCGTAACTCGTAACCCGTAAATCGCAGCTTATAACTCGCTACTTATAACCCGGAACCCGTATCTTGTGTATCGTAGCTTGTAAACCATTGCCAATAACAAGGAACTCGTATCTTGCCTCTTGTAGTTCGTAACTCGTTACCGACAGGTGGAAGCTCGCATCTTGTATCTCATGACGCGTAACTCAGAACTTTGAACTCGTAACAGGTAACCGACAACTCGGAGCTTGTATCTTGTAACTTGTAACTCGTTACCCATAACTTGGAACTCGTATCTTGTATCCAGTAGCTCGTAACTCATTTACTGATTACCTGGAACTCGTGTCTTGTGTCTCGTAACTCGTAACTCGTATATCGTAACTCGTAACTCGTAACTCGTAAATCGCAGCTTATAACTCGCTACTCATATCCCGGAACTCGCATCTTGTGTATCGTAGCTTGTAAGCCATTATCAATAACAAGGAACTTTTATCTTGCCTCTCGTAGCTCGTAAATCGTTACCGATAAGTGGGAACTCGCAACTTGTATCTCGTGGCGCGTAACTCAGAATCTGGAACTCGTAACGCGTTACCGAAAACTCGGAGCTTGTATCTTGTATCTCTTATCTTGTAACTCATAACTTGTAACTAGTAACTCGTTACCTGTGACTCGAAACTCGTATCTTCTGTCTCGGATCTCGCAAATCATTGCCGGTAACCTGGAACTCGTATCCTAGTTCTTGAAGATCTTAGCTAGTTACCAATAAGTGGGAACTCGCATCTTGTATCTCGCGACGTGTAACTCAGGACTCGGAAGTCGAAAGTGTTACCGATATCTCGGAGCTCTTATCTTGTATCACTTATCTTCCAGCTCGTTACTCGTAACCCGTAGCTCGTTGCTCATAACTCGGAACTCGAATCTTGAACTCGGATCTTGCAAATCAATGACGATAACTTCGAACTCGTATCCTAGATCTAGTAGTTCGTAACTCGTTACTTATAGGTGGAAACTCGCATCTTGTACCTCATGACGTGGAACTCAGAACTCGGAACTCGTAACAGGTAACCGATAACTCGGAGCTCGTATCTTGTGACTTGTAACTCGTTACCCATAACTCGGAACTCGTATCTTATATATCCTAACCTGCAATCCATTACCGATAACCTGGAACATGTATCTTGCATCTCGTAGCTTGTAAATCGTTACCGATAAGTGGGAACTCGCAATTTGTATCTCGTGACGCGTAACTCAGAACTTGGAACTCGTAACGCGTTACCGATAACTCGGAGCTTGTATCTTGTATATCTTATCCTGTAACTCGTAACTTGTAACTCGTAACTCGTTACCCATTACTCGGAACTCGTATGTATATATGGTAACTTGTAATCCATTACCGATAATCTGGAACTCATATCTTGCATCTCGTAGCTCGTAAATCGTAACTAGTACCTCGTAGATCGTAAGTCGTAATTCGTAACTCCTAACTCGTATATCGTAACTCGCAACTCGAAACTCGTAACTCGTAACTCGTAAATCGCAGCGTATGACTCGCTACTCATATCCCAGAACTCGCATCTTGTGTATCGTAGCTTGTAACCCATTATCAATAACAAGGAACTTGTATCTTGCCTCTCGTAGCTCGTAAATCGTTACCGATAAGTGGGAACTTGCAACTTGTATCTCGTGACGCGTAACTCAGAATTTGGAACTCGTAACGCGTTACCGATAACTCGGAGCTTGTATCTTGTATATCTAATCCTGTAACTCGTAACGTGTAAGTCGTAACTCATTACCTATGACTCAAAACTCGTATCTTCTATCTCGGATCTCGCAAATCATTGCCGGTAACCTGGAACTCGTATCCTAGATCTTGAAGATCGCAGCTCGTTACCAATAAGTGGGATCTCACATCTTGCATCTCGTGAAGTGTAACTCAGAAATCGTAACTAGTAACGCGTTACCGATAACTCGTAGCTTGTATCTTGTAACTCATAACTCGTAACTCGTTACTCATAACTCAGAACTCGTATCTTATATATCGTACCTTGCAATCCATTACCGATAACCTGGAACTCGTATCTGGCATCTCGTAGCTCGTAAATCGTTACCGATAAGTGAGAACTCGCGTCTTGTATCTCGTGACGTTTAACTCAGGACTCGGAACTCGAAGGTGTTACCGACAACTCGGAGCTTGTATCTTGTATCACTTACTTTGTAACTCGTAACTCGTAACACGTAACTCGTTGCCCATAACTCGCAACTCGAATCTTGATCTCGGATCTTGTAAATCAGTGACGATAACCTCGAACGCGTATCCTAGATCTAGTAGTTCGTAACTCGTTACCGATAGGTGGAAGCTCGCATCCTGTATCTCATGACGCGAAACTCAGAACTCGGAACTCGTATCAGGTAACCGATAACTCGGAGCTCGTATCTTGTAACTCGTAACTCGTTACCCATAACTCGGAACTCATATCTTGTGTTTCGTAGCTTGTAACCCATTGCCAATAACAAGGAACTCGTATCTTGCCTCTCGTAGCTCGTAAATCGTTACCGATAAGTGGGAACTGGCAACTTGTATCTCGTGACGCGTAACTCAGAACTTGGAACTCGTAACGCGTTACCGATAACTCGGAGCTTGTATCTTGTATCTCTCACCTAGTAACTCGTAACTCGTAACTCGTTACCCATTACTCGGAACTCGCATCTTCTATCTCGGATCTCGCAAATCATTGCCGATAACCTGGAACTCGCATCCTAGATCTTTTAGATCGTAACTCGTTACCAATAAGTGGGAACTCGCAACCTGTATCTCGTGACGTATAACTCAGAACTCGGAACTAGTAACGCGTTACCGATAACTCGGAGCTCGTATGTTGTATCCCTTACCTTGTAACTCGTAACCCGTAACTCGTTGCCCATAAATCGGAACCCGAATCTTGATATCGGATCTTGTAAATCAATGACGATAACCTCGAACTGGTATCCTAGATCTAGTAGTTCGTAACTCGTTACCGATAGGTGGATACTCGCATCTTGTATCACTTATCTTCCAGCTTGTTACTCGTAACCCGTAGCTCGTTGCTCATAACTCGGAACTCGAATCTTGAACTCGGATCTTGCAAATCAATGACGATAACCTCGAACTCGTATCCTAGATCTAGTAGTTCGTAACTCGTTACTTATAGGTGGAAACTCGCATCTTGTACCTCATGACGCGGAACTCAGAACTCGGAACTCGTAACAGGTAACCGATAACTCGGAGCTCGTATCTTGTGACTTGTAACTCGTTACCCATAACTCGGAACTCGTATCTTGTATCCAGTAGCTCGTAACTCAATACTGATTACCTGGAACTCGTATCTTGTGTCTCGTAGCTCGTAACTCGTGACGATAAGTGGGAACTCACATCTGGTATCTCGTGACGTGTAACTCAGAACTCGGAACTAGTAACGCGTTATTGATAACTCGGAGCTTGTATCTTGTAACTCGTAACTCGTAACTCGTTACTCATAACTCAGAACTCGTATCTTATATATCCTAACCTGCAATCCATTACCGATAACCTGGAACATGTATCTTGCATCTCGTAGCTCGTAAATCGTTACCGATAAGTGGGAACTTGCAACTTGTATCTCGTGACGCGTAACTCAGAACTTGGAACTCGTAACGCGTTACCGATAACTCGGAGCTTGTATCTTGTATATCTAATCCTGTAACTCGTAACGTGTAAGTCGTAACTCATTACCTATGACTCAAAACTCGTATCTTCTATCTCGGATCTCGCAAATCATTGCCGGTAACCTGGAACTCGTATCCTAGATCTTGAAGATCGCAGCTCGTTACCAATAAGTGGGATCTCGCATCTTGCATCTCGTGAAGTGTAACTCAGAAATCGTAACTAGTAACGCGTTACCGATAACTCGTAGCTTGTATCTTGTAACTCATAACTCGTAACTCGTTACTCATAACTCAGAACTCGTATCTTATATATCGTACCTTGCAATCCATTACCGATAACCTGGAACTCGTATCTTGCATCTCGTAGCTCGTAAATCGTTACCGATAAGTGAGAACTCGCGTCTTGTATCTCGTGACGTTTAACTCAGGAATCGGAACTCGAAGGTGTTACCGACAACTCGGAGCTTGTATCTTGTATCACTTACTTTGTAACTCGTAACTCGTAACACGTAACTCGTTGCCCATAACTCGCAACTCGAATCTTGTTCTTGGAACTTGTAAATCAGTGACGATAACCTCGAACGCGTATCCTAGATCTAGTAGTTCGTAACTCGTTACCGATAGGTGGAAGCTCGCATCTTGTATCTCATGACGCGAAACTCAGAACTCGGAACTCGTATCAGGTAACCGATAACTCGGAGCTCGTATCTTGTAACTCGTAACTCGTTACCCATAACTCGGAACTCATATATGTTTCGTAGCTTGTAACCCATAACTCGTATCTTCTATCTCCGATCTCGCAAATCATTGCCGATAACCTGGAACCCGTATCCTAGATCTTGAAGATCGTAACTCGTTACCAATAAGTGGGAACAAGCATCTTGTATCTCGTGACGTGTAAGTCAGAACTCGGAACTAGTAACGCGTAACCGATAACTCGAAGCTCGTATCTTGTATCACTTACCTTGTAAGTTGTAACTCGTAACTCGTAACTCGTTACCCATAACTCGGAACTCGTATCTTATATATAGTAACTTGTAATCCATTACCGATAACCTGGAACACGTATCTTGGATCTCGTTACTCGTAAATCGTTAACGATAAATTGGAACTCGCATCTTGTATCTCATGACGTGTAACTCAGTATTCGGAACTCGAAAGTTTTACCGATATCTCGGAGCTCGCATCTTGTATCACTTACCTTGTAACTCGTAACTCGTAACTCGTAACCCGTAACTGGTTGCCCATAACTCCGAACTCGAATCTTGATCTCTTATCTTGTAATTCAATGACGATAATCTCGAACTGGTATCCTAGATCTAGTAGTTCGTAACTCGTTACCAATAGGTGAAAACTCCCATCTTGTATCTCATGACGCGAAACTCAGAACTCGTAACGCGTAACCGACAACTAGGTGCGCGTATCATGTAACTTGTAACTCGTTACCCATAACTCGGTACTCCTATCTTGTATCTAGTAGCTCGTTACTCATTACTGATTACCTGGAACTCACATCTTATGTATCGTAGCTTGTAACCCATTATCAATAACAAGGAACTCGTATATTGCCTCTCGTAGCTCGTAACTCGTTACGATAAGCGGGAACTCGCATCTTGTATGTCGTAATTCATAACCCGGAACCCGTATCTTGTGTATCGTAGCTTGTAACCCATTGCCAATAACAGGGAACTCGTATCTTGCTCTTGTAGTTCGTAACTCGCTACTTATAGGTGGAAACTCGCATCTTGTACCTCATGACGCGGAACTCAGAACTCGGAACTCGTAACAGGTAACCGATAACTCGGAGCTCGTATCTTGTGACTTGTAACTCGTTACCCATAACTCGGAACTCGTATCTTGTATCTAGTAGCTCGTAACTCATTACTGATTACCTGGAACTCGTATCTTGTGTCTCGTAGCTCGTAACTAGTACCTCGTAGATCGTAAGTCGTAATTCGTAACTCGTAACTCGTATATCGTAACTCGCAACTCGAAACTCGTAACTCGTAACTCGTAAATCGTAGCTTATAACTTGCTACTCATATCCCGGAACTCGCATCTTGTGTATTGTAGCTTGTAACCCATTATCAATAACAAGGAACTTGTATCTTGCCTCTCGTAGCTCGTAAATCGTTACCGATAAGTGGGAACTCGCTACTTGTATCTCGTGACGCGTAACTCAGAACTTGTAACTCGTAACGCGTTACCGATAACTCGGAGCTTGTATCTTGTATATCTTATCCTGTAACTCGTAACTTGTAACGCGTAACTCGTTACCCATTACTCGGAACTCGTTTCTTCTATCTCGGAAATCGCGAATCACTGCCGATAACCTGGAACTCGGTTCCTAGATCATGAAGATCGTAACCCGTTACTAAGAAGTGAGAACCCGCATCTTGTATCTCGTAACGTGTAACTCAGAACTCGGAACTAGTAACACGTTACCGATAACTCGGAGCTCGTATCTTGTCACTCGTAACTCGTAACTCGTTACCCATAACTCGGAACTCGTATCTTATATATTGTAACATGTAATCCACTACCAATAACCTGGAACTCGTATCTTGCATCTCGTAGCTTGTAAATCGTTTCCGATAAATTTGGAACTCGCATCTTGTATCTCGTGACGTTTAACTCAGAACTTGGAACTCGTAACGCGTTACCGAAAACTCGGAGCTTGTATCTTGTATCTCTTATCTTGTAACTCGTAACTTGTAACCCGTAACTCGTTGCCCATAACTCCGAACTCGAATCTTGATTTCGTATCTTGTAAATCAGTGACGATAACCTCGAACTCGTATCCTAGTTCTAGTAGTTCGTAACTCGTTACCGATAGGTGAAAACTCGCATCTTGTATCTTATGACGCGGAACTCAGAACTCGGAACTCGTATCAGGTAACCGATAACTCGGAGCTCGTATCTTGTGACTTGTAACTCGTTACCCATAACTCGGAACTCGTATCTTGTATCTAGTAGCTCGTAACTCATTACTGATTACCTGGAACTCGTAACATGTGTCTCGTAGCTCGTAACTAATTACGATAAGTGGGTACTCGCATCTTGTATCTCGTAACTCGTAACCAGTACCTCGTAGATCGTAAGTCGTAATTCGTAATTCGTAACTCGTATATCGTAACTCGCAACTCGAAACTCGTAACTCGTAACTCGTAACTCGTAACTCGTTACTCATTACTCGGAACTCGTATCTTATATATGGTAACTTGTAATCCATTACCGATAACCTGGAACGCATATCATGCATCTCGTAGCTCGTAAATCGTTACCGATAAATGGGAACTCGCATCTTGTATCTCGTGACGCCTAACTCAGGACTCGGAGCTCGAAGGTGTTACGGATAATTCGGAGCTCGTATCTTGTATCACTTACCTTGTAACTCGTCACTCGTAACCCGTAACTCGTTGCTTATAACTCGGAACTCGAATCTTGATCTCGGATCTTGTAAATCAATGACGATAACCTCGAACTCGTCTCCTAGAACTAGTAGTTCGCAACTCGTTACCGATAGGTGGAAACTCGCATCTTGTATCTCATGACGCGAAACTCAGAACTCGGATCTCGTAACGCGTAACCGATAACTCGGAGCTCCTATCTTGTAACTCGTAACTCGTTACCCATAACTCGGAACTCATATCTTGTATCTAGTAGCTCTTAACTCATAACTGATTACCTGGAACTCGTGTCTTGTGTCTCGTAGCTCGTAACTCGTTACGATAAGTGGGTACTCGCATCTTGTATCTCGTAACTCGTAACCAGTACCTCGTAGATCGTAAGTCGTAATTCGTAACTCGTAACTCGTATATCGTAACTCGCAACTCGAAACTCGTAACACGTAAATCGCAGCTTATAACTCGCTACTCATATCCCGGAACTCGCATCTTATGTATCGTAGCTTGTAACCCATTATCAATAACAAGGAACTCGTATCTTGCCTCTCGTAGCTCGTAATTCGTTAACGCTAAGTAAGAACTCGCAACTTGTATCCTGTGACTTGTAACTCGTTACCCATAACTCGGAACTCGTATCTTGTATCTAGTAGCTCGTAACTCATTACTGATTACCTGGAACTCGTATCTTGTGTCTCGTAGCTCGTAACTCGTTACGATAAGTGGGTACTCGCATCTTGTATCTCGTAACTCGTAAGTAGTACCTCGTAGATCGTAAGTCGTAATTCATAACTCGTAACTCGTATATCGTAGCTCGCAACTTGACACTCGTAATTCGTAACGTCGTAAATCGCAGCTTATAACTCGCTACTCATATCCTGGAACTCGCATCTTGTGTATCGTAGCTTGTAGCCCATTAACAATAACAAGGAACTTGTATCTTGCCTCTCGTAGCTCGTAAATCGTTACCCATAAGTGGGAACTCGCAACTTGTATCCTGTGACTTGTAACTCGTTACCCATAACTCGGAACTCGTATCTTGTATCTAGTAGCTCGTAACTCATTACTGATTACCTGGAACTCGTATCTTGTGTCTCGTAGCTCGTAACTCGTTACGATAAGTGGGTACTCGCATCTTGTATCTCGTAACTCGTAAGTAGTACCTCGTAGATCGTAAGTCGTAATTCATAACTCGTAACTCGTATATCGTAGCTCGCAACTTGAAACTCGTAACTCGTAACTCGTAAATCGCAGCTTATAACTCGCTACTCATATCCCGGAACACGCATCTTATGTATCGTAGCTTGTAACCCATTATCAATAACAAGGAACTCGTATCTTGCCTCTCGTAGCTCGTAATTCGTTACCGCTAAGTAAGAACTCGCAACTTGTATCCTGTGACTTGTAACTCGTTACCCATAACTCGGAACTCGTATCTTGTATCTAGTAGCTCGTAACTCATTACTGATTACCTGGAACTCGTATCTTGTGTCTCGTAGCTCGTAACTCGTTACGATAAGTGGGTACTCGCATCTTGTATCTCGTAACTCGTAAGTAGTACCTCGTAGATCGTAAGTCGTAATTCATAACTCGTATCTCGTATATCGTAGCTCGCAACTTGAAACTCGTAATTCGTAACTCGTAAATCGCAGCTTATAACTCGCTACTCATATCCCGGAACTCGCATCTTGTGTATCGTAGCTTGTAGCCCATTATCAATAACAAGGAACTTGTATCTTGCCTCTCGTAGCTTGTAAATCGTTACCGATAAGTGGAAACTCGCAACTTGTACCTCATGACGCGTAACTCAGAACCTGGAACTCGTAACGCGTTACCGAAAACTCGGAGCTTGTATCTTGTATATCTTATCTTGTAACTCGTAACTTGTAAATCGTAACCCGTAACTCGTTGCCCATAACTCCGAACTCGAATCTTGATCTCGTATCTTGTAAATCAATGACGATAACATCGAACTCGTATCCTAGAACTAGTGGTTCGTAACTCGTTACCGATAGGTGGAAACTCGCATCTTGTATCTCATGACGCGAACTCGGAACTCGTAACGCGTAACCGACAACTCGGTGCACGTATCTTGTAACTCGTAACCCGTTACCGATAACTCGGAGCTCGTATCTTGTAACTCGTAACTCGTTACCCATAACTCGGAACTCATATCTTGTATCTAGTAGCTCTTAACTCATAAGTGATTACCTGCAACTCGTGTCTTGTGACTCGTAGCTCGTAACTCGTTACGATAAGTGGGTACTAGCATCTTGTATCTCGTAACTCGTAACCAGTACCTCGTAGATCGTAAGTCGTAAGTCGTAACTCGTAACTCGTATATCGTAACTCGCAACTCGAAACTCGTAACACGTAAATCGCAGCTTATAACTCGCTACTCATATCCCGGAACTAGCATCTTATGTATCGTAGCTTGTAACCCATTATCAATAACAAGGAACTCGTATCTTGCCTCTCGTAGCTCGTAATTCGTTACCGCTAAGTAAGAACTCGCAACATGTATCTCGTGACGCGTAACTCGGAACTTGGAACTCGTAACGCGTAACCGATAAGTCGGAGCTTGTATCTTGTATCTCTTATCTTGTAACTCGTAACTTGTAACTCGTAACTCGTTACCTATGACTCGAAAGTCGTATCTTCTATCTCGGATCTCGCAAATCATTGCCGGTAACCTGGAACTCGTATCCTAGATCTTGAAGGTAGCAGCTCGTTACCAATAAGTGGGAACTCGCATCTTGTATCTTGCAACGTGTAACTCACTCGAAAGTGTTACCGATAACTCGGAGCTCGTATCTTGTTTCACTTATCTTGTAACTCGTTACTCGTAATCTGTAACTCGTTGCTCATAACTCGGAACTCGAATCTTGATCTCGGATCTTGCAAATCAATGACGATAACCTCGAACTCGTATCCTAGATCTAGTAGTTCGTAACTCGTTGCTTATAGGTGGAAACTCGCATCTTGTACCTAATGACGCGGAACTTAGAACTCGGAACTCGTAACAGGTAACCGATGACTCGGAGCTCTTATCTTGTGACTTGTAACTCGTTACCCATAACTCGGAACTCGTATCTTGTATCTAGTAGCTCGTAACTCAATACTGATTACCTGGAACTCGTATCTTGTGTATCGTAGCTCGTAACTCGTTACGATAAGTGGGTACTCGCATCTTATATCTCGTAACTCGTAACTAGTACCTCGTAGATCGTAAGTCGTAAGTCGTAATTCGTAACTCGTAACTCGTATATCGTAACTCGCAACTTGAAACTCGTAACTCGTAACTCGTAAATCGCAGCTTATAACTCGCTACCCATATCCCGGAACTCGCATCTTGTGTATCGTAGCTCGTAACCCATTATCAATAACAAGGAACTTGTATCTTGCCTCTAGTAGCTCGTAAATCGTTACCGATAAGTGGGAACTCGCAACTTGTATCTCGTGACGCGTAACTCAGAACTTGGAACTCGTAACGCATTACCGATAACACGGAGGTTGTATCTTGTATATCTTATCCTGTAACTCGTAACTTGTAACTCGTAACTCATTACCTATGACTCGAAACTCGTATCTTTTATCTCGGATCTCGCAAATCATTGCCGGTAACCTGGAGCTCGTATCCTAGATCTCGAAGATCGCAGCTCGTTACCAATAAGTGGGAACTCGCATCTTGCATCTCGTGACGTGTAACTCAGAACTCGGAACTAGTAACGCGTACCAATAACTCTGAGCTTGTATCTTGTAACTCGTAACTCGTAACTCGTTACTCATAACTCAGAACTCGTATCTTATATATCGTAACTTGCAATCCATTACCGATAACCTGGAGCTCGTATCTTGCATCTCGTAGCTCGTAAATCGTTACCGATAAGTGGGAACTCGCAACTTGTATCTCGTGACGCGTAACTCAGAACATGGAACTCGTAATGCGTTATCAATAACTTGAAGCTGGTATCTTGTATCTCTTACCTTGTAACTCGTAACTCGTAATTCGTTACCCATTACTCGGAACTCGTTTCTTCTATCTCGGATCTCGTGAATCACTGCCGATAACCTGGAACTCAGTTCCTAGATCATGAAGATCGTAACTCGTTACTAAGAAGTGGGAACCCGCATCTTGTATCTCGTGACGTGTAACTCATAACTCGGAACTAGTAACGCGTTACCGATAACTCGGAGCTCGTATCTTGTGATTCGTAACTCGTTACCCATAACTCGGAACTCGTATCTTATATATTGTAACCTGTAATCCACTACCAATAACCTGGAACTCGTATATTGCATCTCGTAGCTCGTAAATCGTTTCCGATAAATGGGAACTCGCATCTTGTATCTCGTGACGTTTAACTCAGGACTCGGAACTCGAAGATGTTATCGATAACTCGGAGCTCGTAACTTGTATCACTTATCTTGTAACTCGTTAGTCGTAACCCGTAACTCGTTGCTCATAACTCGGAACTCGAGTCTTGATCTCGGATCTTGCAAATCAATGACGATAACCTCGAACTCGTATCCTAGATCTAGTAGTTCGTAACTCGTTACTTATAGGTGGAAACTCGCATCTTGTACCTCATGACGCGGAACTCGGAACTCGTATCAGGTAACCGATAACTCGGAGCTTGTATCTTGTGACTCGTAACTCGTTACCCATAACTCGGAACTAGTATCTTGGATCTAGTAGCTCGTAACTCATTACTGATTACCTGGAACTCGTATCTTTTGTCTCGTAGCTCGTAACTCGTTACGATAAGTGGGTACTCGCATCTTGTATCTCGTAACTCGTAACTAGTACCACGTAGATCGTAAGTCGTAGTTCGTAACTCGTAACTCGTATATCGTAACTCGCAACTCGTAACTAGTACCTCGTAACTCGCAACTCGTAAATCGCAGCTTATAGCTCGCTACTCATATCCCGGAACTCGCATCTTGTGTATCGTAGCTTGTAACCCATTATCAATAACAAGGAACTTGTATCTTGCTTCTCGTAGCTCGTAAATCGTTACCGATAAGTGGGAACTCGCAACTTGTATCTCGTGACGCGTAACTCAGAACTTGGAACTCGTAACGCGTGACCGATAACTCGGAGCTTGTATCTTGTATATCTTATCCTGTAACTCGTAACTTGTAACTCGTAACTCGTTACCCATTACTCGGAACTCGTATCTTATATATGGTAACTTTTAATCCATTACCGATAATCTGGAACTCATATCTTGCATCTCGTAGCTCGTAAATCGTAACTAGTACCTCGTAGATCGTAAGTCGTAATTCGTAACTCGAAACTCGTAAATCGTAACTCGTAAATCGCAGCTTATAACTCGCTACTCATATCCCGGAACTCGCATCTTGTGTATCGTAGCTTGTAACCCATTATCAATAACAAGGAACTTGTATCTTGCCTCTCGTAGCTCGTAAATCGTTACCGATAAGTGGGAACTCGCAACTTGTATCTCGTGACGCGTAACTCAGAACTTGGAACTCGTAACGCGTTACGGATAACTCGGAGCTTGTATCTTGTAACTCGTAACTTGTAACTCGTAACTCATTACCTGACTCGAAACTCGTATCTTCTATCTCGGATCTCGCAAATCATTGCCGGTAACCTGGAACTCGTATCCTAGATCTTGAAGGTCGCAGCTCGTTAACAATAAGTGGGAACTCGCATCTTGCATCTCGTAACGTGTAACTCGGAACTAGTAACGCGTTACCCATAACTCGGAACTCGTATCTTATATATTGTAACTTGTAATCCACTACCAATAACCTGGAACCCGTATCTTTCATCTCGTGACGTTTAACTCAGGACTCGGAACTCGAAGCTGTTACCGACAACTCGGAGCTTGTATCACTTATTTGTAACTCGTAACTCGTAACACGTAACTCGTTGCCCATAACTCGGAACTCGAATCTTGATCTCGGATCTTGTAAATCAGTGACGATAACCTCAAACTCGTATCCTAGATCTAGTAGTTGGTAACTCGTTACCGATAGGTGGAAACTCGCATCTTGTATCTTATGACGCGGAACTCAGAACTCGGAACTCGTATCAGGTAACCGATAACTCGGAGCTCGTATCTTGTAACTCGTATCTCGTTACCCATAACTCGGAACTCATATCTTGTATCTAGTAGCTCGTAGCTCATTACTGATTACCTGGACCTCCTATCTTGTGTCTCGTAGCTCGTAACTCGTTACGATAAGTGGGAACTCGCATCATGTATCTCGTAACTCGCAATAGTACCTCGTAGATAGTAAGTCGTAACTCGTAACTTGTAACTCGTTACCCGTAACTCGTAAATCGCAGCTTATAGCTCGCTACTCATATTCCGGAACTCGCATCTTATGTATCGTAGCTTGTAACCCATTATCAATAACAAGGAACTCGTATCTTACCTCTTGTAGCTCGTATATCGTTACCGATAAGTGGGAACTCGCAACTTGTATCTCGTGACGCGTAATTCAGAACTTGAAACTCGTAACGCGTTACCGAAAACTCGGAGCTTGTATCTTGTATCTCTTATCTTGTAACTCATAACTTGTAACTCGTAACTCGTTACCTATGACTCAAAACTCGTATCTTCTATCTCGGATCTCGCAAATCATTGCCGATATCGTGGAACTATTATCCTAGATCTTCATCATCACTTACCTTGTAACTCTTAACTCGTAACCCGTAACTCGTTGCCCATAACTCCGAACTCGGATCTAGATCTCGTATCTTGTAAATCAATGACGATAACCTCGAACCCGTATCCTAGATCTAGTAGTTCGTAACTCGTTACCGATAGGTGGAAATTCGCATCTTGTATCTTATGACGCAGAACTCAGAACGCGGAACTCGTATCAGGTAACCGATAACTCGGAGCTCGTATCTTGTAACTCGTAACTCGTTACCCTTTAACTCGGAACTCATATCTTGTATCTAGTAGCTCGTAACTCATTACTGATTACCTGGAACTCGTATCTTGTGTCTCGTACCTCGTAACTCGTTACGATAAGTGGGAACTCGCATCTTGTACTCGTAACTCGCAATAGTACCTCGTAGATAGTAAGTCGTAACTCGTTACCTGTTACTCGTAAATCGCAGCATATAGCTCGGTACTCATATTCCGGAACTCGCATCTTATGTATCGTAACTTGTAACCCATTATCAATAACAAAGAACTCGTATCTTACCTCTCGTAGCTCGTAAATCGTTACCGATAAGTGGGAACTCGCAACTTGTATCTCGTGACGCGGAGCTAAGAACTCGGAACTCGTATCAGGTAACCGATAACTCGGAGCTCGTATCTTGTAACTCGTAACTCGTTACCCATAATAATAAGTGGGAACTCGCATCTTGTATCTCGCGACGTGTAACTCAGGACTCGGAACTCGAAAGTGTTACCGATATCTCGGAGCTCGTATCTTGTATAACTTATCATCTAACTCTAGTAGCTCGTAACTCATTGTTGATTACCTGGAACTCGCATCTTGTGTCTCGCAGCTCGTAACTCGTTACGATAAGTGGGAACTCGCATCTTGTGTCTCGCAGCTCGTAACTCGTTACGATAAGTGGGAACTCGCATCTTGTATGTCGTAACTCATAACCTGGAACCCGTATCTTGTGTATCGTAGCTTGTAACCCATTACCAAGAACAAGGAACTCGTATCTTGCCTCTCGTAGTTCGTAAATCGTTACCGATAAGTGGGAAATCGCTACCTGTATCTCGTGACGCATAACTCAGAACTTGGAACTCGTAACGCGTTACCGATAACTCGGAGCCTGTATCTTGTATCTCTAACCCTGTAACTCGTAACTCGTAACTCGTAACTCGTAACTCGTTGCCCATAACTCGGAACTCGAATCTTGATCTCGGATCTTGTAAATCAATGACGATAACCTCGAACTCGTCTCCTAGAACTATTAGTTCGTAACTCGTATCCGATAGGTGGAAGCTCGCATCTTGTATCTCATGACGCGAAACTCAGAACTCGGAACTCGTAATGCGTAACCGATAACTCGGAGCTCGTATCTTGTAACTCGTAACTCGTTACCCACAGCTCGGAACACCAATCTTGTTTCTAGTAGCTCGTAACTCATTACTGATTACCTGGAACTCGTATCTTGTGTCTCGTAGCTCGTAGCTCGTTATGATAAGTGGGAACTCGCATCTTGTATCTCGTAACTCGTAACTAGTACCTCGTAGATCGTAAGTCGTATTTCGTTACTCGTAACTGGTATATCGTATCTCGCAACTCGAAACTCGCATCTCGAAAATCGTAACTCGTAACTCGTAACTCGTAACCCGTAAATCGCAGCTTATAACTCGCTACTTATAACCCGGAACCCGTATCTTGTGTATCGTAGCTTGTAACCCATTGCCAATAACAAGGAACTCGTATCTTGCCTCTTGTAGTTCGTAACTCGTTACCGACAGGTGGAAGCTCGCATCTTGTATCTCATGAGCGTAACTCAGAACTTGCAACTCGTAACAGGTAACCGACAACTCGGAGCTTGTATCTTGTAACTTGTAACTCGTTACCCATAACTTGGAACTCGTATCTTGTATCTAGTAGCTCGTAACTCATTACTGATTACCTGGAACTCGTGTCTTGTGTCTCGTAGCTCGTAACTCGTTACGATAAGTGGGCACTCGCATCTTGTATCTCGTAACTCGTAACTAGTACCTCGTAGATCGTAAGTCGTAATTAGTAACTCGTAACTCGTATATCGTAACTCGTAAATCGCAGCTTATAACTCGCTACTCATATCCCGGAACTCGCATCTTGTGTATCGTAGCTTGTAACCCATTATCAGTAACAAGAAACTTGTATCTTGCCTCTCGTAGCTCGTAAATCGTTACCGATAAGTGGGAACTCGCAACTTGTATCTCGTGGCGCGTAACTCAGAACCTCGAACTCGTAACTCGTTACCCACAACTCGGAACACCAATCTTGTTTCTAGTAGCTCGTAACTCATTACTGATTACCTGGAACTCGTATCTTGTGTCTCGTAGCTCGTAGCTCGTTATGATAAGTGGGAACTCGCATCTTGTATCTCGTAACTCGTAACTAGTACCTCGTAGATCGTAAGTCGTATTTCGTTACTCGTAACTGGTATATCGTATCTCGCAACTCGAAACTCGCATCTCGAAAATCGTAACTCGTAACTCGTAACTCGTAACCCGTAAATCGCAGCTTATAACTCGCTACTTATAACCCGGAACCCGTATCTTGTGTATCGTAGCTTGTAACCCATTGCCAATAACAAGGAACTCGTATCTTGCCTCTTGTAGTTCGTAACTCGTTACCGACAGGTGGAAGCTCGCATCTTGTATCTCATGACGCGTAACTCAGAACTTGCAACTCGTAACAGGTAACCGACAACTCGGAGCTTGTATCTTGTAACTTGTAACTCGTTACCCATAACTTGGAACTCGTATCTTGTATCTAGTAGCTCGTAACTCATTACTGATTACCTGGAACTCGTGTCTTGTGTCTCGTAGCTCGTAACTCGTTACGATAAGTGGGCACTCGCATCTTGTATCTCGTAACTCGTAACTAGTACCTCGTAGATCGTAAGTCGTAATTAGTAACTCGTAACTCGTATATCGTAACTCGTAAATCGCAGCTTATAACTCGCTACTCATATCCCGGAACTCGCATCTTGTGTATCGTAGCTTGTAACCCATTATCAGTAACAAGAAACTTGTATCTTGCCTCTCGTAGCTCGTAAATCGTTACCGATAAGTGGGAACTCGCAACTTGTATCTCGTGGCGCGTAACTCAGAACCTCGAACTCGTAACGCGTTACCGAAAACTCGGAGCTTGTATCTTGTATCTCTTATCTTCTAACTCATAACTTGTAACTCGTAACTCGTTACCTATGTCTCGAAACTCGTATCTTCTGTCTCGGATCTCGCAAATCATTGCCGGTAACCTGGAACTCGTATCCTAGTTCTTGAAGATCGTAGCTCGTTACCAATAAGTGGGAACTCGCATCTTGTATCTCATGACGCGTAACTCAGAACTTGGAACTCGTAACGCGTTACCGATAACTCGGAGCTTGTATCTTGTATATCTTATCCTGTAACTCGTAACTTGTAACTCGTAACTCATTACCTATGAATCGAAACTCGTATCTTCTATCTCGGATCTCGCAAATCATTGCCGGTAACCTGGAACTCGTATCCTAGATCTTGAAGATCGCAGCTCGTTACCAATAACCTGGAACTCGTATCTTGCATCTCGTAGCTCGTAAATCGTTTCCAATAAATGGGAACTCGCATCTCGTATCTCATGACGTTTAACTCAGGACTCGGAACTCGAGGCTGTTACCGACAACTCGGAGCTTGTATCTTGTATCACTTACTTTGTAACTCGTAACACGTCACTCGTTGCCCATAACTCGGAACTCGAATCTTGATCTCGGATCTTGTAAATCAGTGACGATAACCTCGAACTCGTATCCTAGATCTAGTAGTTCGTAACTCGTTACCGATAGGTGAAAACTCGCATCTTGTATCTTCTGACGCGGAACTCAGAACTCGGAACTCGTATCAGGTAACCGATAACTCGGAGCTCGTATCTTGCAACTCGTAACTCGTTACCCATAACTCGGAACTCATATCTTGTATCTAGTAGCTCGTAACTCATTACTGATTACCTGGAACTCGTATCTTGTGTCTCGTAGTTCGTAACTGGTTACGATAAGTGGGAACTCGCATCTTGTATCTCGTAACTCGCAATAGTACCTCGTAGATAGTAAGTCGTAACTCGTAACTCGTAACTCGTTACCCGTAATTCGTAAATCGCAGCTTATAACTCGCTACTCATATTCCGGGACTCGCATCTTATGTATCGTTGCTTGTAACCCATTATCAATAACAAGGAACTCGTATCTTACCTCTTGCAGCTCGTATATCGTTACCGATAAGTGGGAACTCGCAACTTGTATCTCGTGACGCGTAACTCAGAACTTGGAACTCGTAACGCGTTACCGAAAACTCGGAGCTTGTATCTTGTATCTCTTATCTTGTAACTCATAACTTGTAACTCGTAACTTGTTACCTATGACTCGAAACTCGTATCTTTTATCTCGGATCTCGCAAACCATTGCCGATAGCGTGGAACTATTATCCTAGATCTTCATCATCACTTACCTTGTAACTCGTAACTCGTAACCCGTAACTCGTTGCCCATAACTCCGAACTCGGATCTAGATCTCGTGTCTTGTAAATCAATGACGATAACCTCGAACTCGTATCCTAGATCTCGTAGTTCGTAACTCGTTACCGATAGGTGGAAACTCGCATCTTGTATCTTATGACGCGGAACTCAGAACTCGGAACTCGTATCAGGTAACCGATAACTCGGAGCTCGTATCTTGTAACTCGTAACTCGTTACACATAATTCGGAACTCATATCTTGTATCTAGTAGCTCGTAACTCATTACTGATTACCTGGAACTCGTATCTTGTGTCTCGTAGCTCGTAACTCGTTACGATAAGTGGGAACTCGCATCTTGTATCTCATAACTCGCAATAGTACCTCGTAGATAGTAAGTCGTAACTCGTTACCCGTAACTCGTAAATCGCAGCATATAGCTCGGTACTCATATTCCGGAACTCGCATCTTATGTATCGTAGCTTGTAACCCATTATCAATAACAAAGAACTCGTATCTTACCTCTCGTAGCTCGTAAATCGTTACCGATAAGTGGGAACTCGCAACTTGTATCTCGTGACGCGTAACTCAGAACTTGCAACTCGTAACGCGTTACCGAAAACTTGGAGCTTGTATCTTGTATCTCTTATCTTGTAACCCATAAATTGTAAGTCGTAACTAATTACCTATGACTCGAAACTCGTATCTTCTATCTCGGATCTCGCAAATCATTGCCGATAACGTGGAACTATTATCCTAGATCTTGAACATCGTAACTCGTTACCAATAAGTGGGAACTCGCATCTTGTATCTCGTGACGTGTAACTCAGAACTCGCAACTAGTAACGCGTTACCGATGACTCGAAGCTCGTATCTTGTATCACTTACCTTGTAAGTCGTAACTCGTAGCTCGTAACTCGTTACCCATAACTCTTAACTCGTATCTTATATATCGTAGCTTGTAATCCATTTACGATAACCTGAAACTCGTATCTTGCATCTCGTAGCTCGTAAATCGTTTCCGATAAATGGGAACTCGCATCTTGTATCTCGTGACGCCTAACTCAGGACTCAGAGCTCGAAGGTGCTACCGATAATTAGGAGCTCGTATCTTGTATCACTTACCTTGTAACTCGTCACTCGTAACCCGTAACTCGTTGCCCATAACTCGGAACTCGAATCTTGATCTCGGATCTTGTAAATCAATGACGATAACCTCGAACTCGTCTCCTAGAACTAGTAGTTCGTAACTCGTTACCGATAGGTGGAAGCTCGCATCTTGTATCTCATGACGCGAAACTCAGAACTCGGAACTCGTAACGCGTAACCGATAACTCGGAGCTCGTATCTTGTAACTCGTAACTCGTTACCCATAACTCGGAACACGTATCTTGTTTCTAGTAGCTCGTTACTCATTACTGATTACCTGGAACTCGTATCTTGTGTCTCGTAGCTCGTAGCTCGTTACGATAAGTGGGAACTCGCATCTTGTATCTCGTAACTCGTAACTAGTACCTCGTAGATCGTAAGTCGTATTTCGTTACTCGTAACTGGTATATCGTAACTCGCAACTCGAAGCTCGCATCTCGAAAGTCGTAACTCGTAACTCGTAACTCGTAACTCGTAACCCGTAAATCGTAGCTTATAACTCGCTACTTATAACCCGGAACCCGTATCTTGTGTATCGTAGCTTGTAAACCATTGCCAATAACAAGGAACTCGTATCTTGCCTCTTGTAGTTCGTAACTCGTTACCGACAGGTGGAAGCTCGCATCTTGTATCTCATGACGCGTAACTCAGGACTGTGAACTCGTAACAGGTAACCGACAACTCGGAGCTTGTATCTTGTAACTTGTAACTCGTTACCCATAACTTGGAACTCGTGTCTTGTGTCTCGTAACTCGTAACTCGTATATCGTAACTCGTAACTCGTAAATCGCAGCTTATGACTCGCTACTCATATCCCGGAACTCGCATCTTGTGTATCGTAGCTTGTAAGCCATTATCAATAACAAGGAACTTTTATCTTGCCTCTCGTAGCTCGTAAATCGTTACCGATAAGTAGGAACTCGCAACTTGTATCTCGTGGCGCGTAACTCAGAACCTGGAACTCGTAACGCGTTACCGAAAACTCGGAGCTTGTATCTTGTATCTCATTTCTTGTAACTCATAACTTGTAACTCGTAACTCGTTACCTGTGACTCGAAACTCGTATCTTCTGTCTCGGATCTCGCAAATCATTGCCGGTAACCTGGAACTCGTATCCTAGTTCTTGAAGATCGTAGCTCGTTACCAATAAGTGGGAACTCGCAAGTTGTATCTCGTGACGCGTAACTCAGAACTTGGAACTCGTAACGCGTTACCGAAAACTCGGAGCTCGTATCTTGTATCACTTATCTTGTAACTCGTTACTCGTAACCCGTAACTCGTTGCTCATAACTCGTAACTCGAATCTTGATCTCGGATCTTGCAAATCAATGACGATAACCTCGAACTCGTATCCTAGATCTAGTAGTTCGTAACTCGTTACTTTTAGGTGGAAACTCGCATCTTGTACCTCATGACGCGGAACTCGGAACTCGGAACTCGTAACAGGTAACCGATAACTCGGAGCTCGTATCTTGTGACTTGTAACTCGTTACCCATAACTCGGAACTCGTATCTTGTATCTAGTAGCTCGTAACTCATTACTGATTACCTGGAACTCGTATCTTGTGTCTCGTAGCTCGTAACTCGTTACGAAAAGTGGGTACTCGCGTCTTGTATCTCGTAACTCGTAACTAGTACCTCGTAGATCGTAAGTCGTAAGTAGTAACTCGTAACTCGTATATCGTAACTCGCAACTTGAAACTCGTAACTCGTAAATCGCAGCTTATAACTCGCTACTCATATCCCGGAACTCGCACCTTGTGTATCGTAGCTTGTAACCCATAATCAATAACAAGGAACTTGTATCTTGTCTCTCGTAGCTCGTAAATCGTTACCGATAAGTGGGAACTCGCAACTTGTATCTCGTGACGCGTAACTCAGAACTTGGAACTCGTAACGCGTTACCGATAACTCGGAGCTTGTATCTTGTATATCTTATCCTGTAACTCGTAACTTGTAACTCGTAACTCGTTACCCATTACTCGGAACTCGTATCTTATATATGGTAACTAGTTATCCATTACCGATAATCTGGAACTCATATCTTCCATCTCGTAGCTCGTAAATCGTAACTAGTACCTCGTAGATCGTAAGTCGTAATTCGTAACTCGTAACTCGTATATCGTAACTCGTATATCGTAACTCGTAACTCGTAACTCGTAACTCGTAACTCGTAACTCGTAACTCGTAACTCGTAACTCGTAACTCGTAACTCGTACCTCGTAACTCGTAACTCGTACCTCGTAAATCGCAGCTTATAACTCGCTGCTCATATCCCGGAACTCGCATCTTGTGTATCGTAGCTTGTAACCCTTTATCAATAACAAGGAACTTGTATCTTGCCTCTCATAGCTCGTAAATCGTTACCGATAAGTGGGAACTCGCAACTTGTATCTCGTGACGCGTAACTCAGAACTTGGATCTCGTAACGCGTTACCGATAACTCGGAGCTTGTATCTTGTATATCTTATCCTGTAACTCGTAACTCGTTACCTATGACTCGAAACTCGTATCTTCTATCTCGGATCTCGCAAATCATTGCCGGTAACCTGGAACTCGTATCCTAGATCTTAAAGATCGCAGCTCGTTACCAATAAGTGTGAACTCGAATTTTGCATCTCGTGACGTGTAGCTCAGAACTTGGAACTAGTAACCCGTTACCCATTACTTGGAACTCGTTTCTTCTATCTCGGATCTCGCGAATCACTGCCGATAACCTGGAACACGGTTCCTAGATCATGAAGATCGTAACTAGTTACTAAGAAGTGGGAACCCGCATCTTGTATCTCGAAACGTGTAACTCAGAACTCGGAACTAGTAACGCGTTACCGATAACTCGGAGCATGTATCTTGTAACTCGTAACTCGTAACTCGTTACTCATAACTCAGAACTCGTATCTTATATATCGTAACTTGCAATCCATTATCAATAACCTGGAGCTCGTATCTTGCATCTCGTAGCTCGTAAATCGTAACCAGTACCTCGTAGATCGTAAGTCGTAATTCGTAACTCGTAACTCGTATGTCGTAACTCGCAACTCGAAACTCGTAAATCGTAACTCGTAAATCGCGGCTTATAACTCGCTACTCATATCCCGGAACTCGCATCTTGTGTATCGTAGCTTGTAACCCATTATCAATAACAAGGAACTTGTATCTTGCCTCTCGTAGCTCGTAAATCGTTACCGATAAGTGGGAACTCGCAACTTGTATCTCGTGACGCGTAACTCAGAACTTGGAACTCGTAACGCGTTACGGATAACTCGGAGCTTGTATCTTGTAACTCGTAACTTGTAACTCGTAACTCATTACCTGACTCGAAACTCGTATCTTCTATCTCGGATCTCGCAAATCATTGCCGGTAACCTGGAACTCGTATCCTAGATCTTGAAGGTCGCAGCTCGTTACCAATAAGTGGGAACTCGCATCTTGCATCTCGTGACGTGTAACTCGGAACTAGTAACGGGTTACTCATAACTCGGAACTCGTATCTTATATATTGTAACTTGTAATCCACTACCAATAACCTGGAACTCGTATCTTGCATCTCGTGACGTTTAACTCAGGACTCGGAACTCGAAGCTGTTACCGACAACTCGGAGCTTGTATCTTGTATCACTTATTTGTAACTCGTAACTCGTAACACGTAACTCGTTGCCCATAACTCGGAACTCGAATCTTGATCTCGGATCTTGTAAATCAGTGACGATAACCTCAAACTCGTATCCTAGATCTAGTAGTTGGTAACTCGTTACCGATAGGTGGAAACTCGCATCTTGTATCTTATGACGCGGAACTCAGAACTCGGAACTCGTATCAGGTAACCGATAACTCGGAACTCATATCTTGTATCTAGTAGCTCGTAGCTCATTACTGATTACCTGGACCTCCTATCTTGTGTCTCGTAGCTCGTAACTCGTTACGATAAGTGGGAACTCGCATCATGTATCTCGTAACTCGCAATAGTACCTCGTAGATAGTAAGTCGTAACTCGTAACTTGTAACTCGTTACCCGTAACTCGTAAATCGCAGCTTATAGCTCGCTACTCATATTCCGGAACTCGCATCTTATGTATCGTAGCTTGTAACCCATTATCAATAACAAGGAACTCGTATCTTACCTCTTGTAGCTCGTAAATCGTTACCGATAAGTGGGTACTCGCATCTTGTATCTCGTAACTCGTAAGTAGTACCTCGTAGATCGTAAGTCGTAATTCATAACTCGTAACTCGTATATCGTAACTCGCAACTTGAAACTCGTAACTCGTAACTCGTAACTCGTAAATCGCAGCTTATAACTCGCTACTCATATCCCGGAACTCGCATCTTATGTATCGTAGCTTGTAACCCATTATCAATAACAAGGAACTCGTATCTTGCCTCTCGTAGCTCGTAATTCGTTACCGCGAAGTAAGAACTCGCAACTTGTATCTCGTGACGCGTAACTCGGAACTTGGAACTCGTAACGCGTAACCGATAAGTCGGAGCTTGTATCTTGTATATCTTATCTTGTAACTCGTAACTTGTAACTCGTAACTCGTTACCTATGACTCGAAAGTCGTATCTTCTATCTCGGATCTCGCAAATCATTGCCGGTAACCTGGAACTCGTATCCTAGATCTTGAAGGTAGCAGCTCGTTACCAATAAGTGGGAACTCGCATCTTGTATCTTGCAACGTGTAACTCAGGACTTGGAACACGAAAGTGTTACCGATAACTCGGAGCTTGTATCTTGTCTCTCTTATCTTGTAACTCGTAACTTGTAACTCGTAACTTGTTACCTATGACTCGAAACTCGTATCTTCTATCTCGGATCTCGCAGATCATTGCTGGTAACCTAAAACTCGTATCCTAGATCTTGAAGATCGTAGCTCGTTACCTATAAGTGGGAACTCGCATCTTGTATCTTGCGACGTGTAACTCAGGACTTGGAACTCGAAAGTGTTACCGATAACTCGGAGCTCGTATCTTGTATCACTTATCTTGTAACTCGTTACTCGTATCCCGTAACTCGTTGCTCATAACTCGGAACTCGAATCTTGATCTCGAATCTTGCAAATCAATGACGATAACCCCGAACTCGTATCCTAGATCTAGTAGTTCGTAACTCGTTACTTATAGGTGTAAACTCGCATCTTGTACCTCATGACGCGGAACTCAGAACTCGGAACTCGTAACAGGTAACCGATAACTCGGAGCTTGTATCTTGTGACTTGTAACTCGTTACCCATAACTCGGAACTCGTATCTTGTATCTAGTAGCTCGTAACTCATTACTGATTACCTGGAACTCGTATCTTGTGTCTCGTAGCTCGTAACTCGTTACGATAAGTGGGTACTCGCATCTTGTATCTCGTAACTCGTAAGTAGTACCTCGTAGATCGTAAGTCGTAATTCATATCTCGTAACTCGTATATCGTAACTCGCAACTTGAAACTCGTAACTCGTAACTCGTAAATCGCAGCTTATAACTCGCTACTCATATCCCGGAAGTCGCATCTTGTGTATCGTAGCTTGTAGCCCATTATCAATAAAAAGGAACTTGTATCTTGCCTCTCGTAGCTCGTAAATCGTTACCGATAAGTGGGAACTCGCAACTTGTACCTCATGACGCGTAACTCAGAACTTGGAACTCGTAACGCGTTACCGAAAACTCGGAGCTTGTATCTTGTATATCTTATCTTGTAACTCGTAACTTGTAACTCGTAACTCGTAACCCGTAACTCGTTGCCCATAACTCCGAACTCGAATCTTGATCTCGTATCTTGTAAATCAATGACGATAACATCGAACTCTTATCCTAGATCTAGTGGTTCGTAACTCGTTACCGATAGGTGGAAACTCGCATCTTGTATCTCATGACGCGAACTCGGAACTCGTAACGCGTAACCGACAACTCGGTGCACGTATCTTGTAACTCGTAACCCGTTACCGATAACTCGGAGCTCGTATCTTGTAACTCGTAACTCGTTACCCATAACTCGGAACTCATATCTTGTATCTAGTAGCTCTTAACTCATAACTGATTACCTGCAACTCGTGTCTTGTGACTCGTAGCTCGTAACTCGTTACGATAAGTGGGTACTCGCATCTTGTATCTCGTAACTCGTAACCAGTACCTCGTAGATCGTAAGTCGTAATTCGTAACTCGTAACTCGTATATCGTAACTCGCAACTCGAAACTCGTAACACGTAAATCGCAGCTTATAACGCGCTACTCATATCCCGGAACTCGCATCTTATGTATCGTAGCTTGTAACCCATTATCAATAACAAGGAACTCGTATCTTGCCTCTCGTAGCTCGTAATTCGTTACCGCTAAGTAAGAACTCGCAACTTGTATCTCGTGACGCGTAACTCGGAACTTGGAACTCGTAACGCGTAACCGATAAGTCGGAGCTTGTATCTTGTATATCTTATCTTGTAACTCGTAACTTGTAACTCGTAACTCGTTACCTATGACTCGAAAGTCGTATCTTCTATCTCGGATCTCGCAAATCATTGCCGGTAACCTGGAACTCGTATCCTAGATCTTGAAGGTAGCAGCTCGTTACCAATAAGTGGGAACTCGCATCTTGTATCTTGCAACGTGTAACTCAGGACTTGGAACACGAAAGTGTTACCGATAACTCGGAGCTTGTATCTTGTCTCTCTTATCTTGTAACTCGTAACTTGTAACTCGTAACTTGTTACCTATGACTCGAAACTCGTATCTTCTATCTCGGATCTCGCAGATCATTGCTGGTAACCTAAAACTCGTATCCTAGATCTTGAAGATCGTAGCTCGTTACCTATAAGTGGGAACTCGCATCTTGTATCTTGCGACGTGTAACTCAGGACTTGGAACTCGAAAGTGTTACCGATAACTCGGAGCTCGTATCTTGTATCACTTATCTTGTAACTCGTTACTCGTATCCCGTAACTCGTTGCTCATAACTCGGAACTCGAATCTTGATCTCGAATCTTGCAAATCAATGACGATAACCCCGAACTCGTATCCTAGATCTAGTAGTTCGTAACTCGTTACTTATAGGTGGAAACTCGCATCTTGTACCTCATGACGCGGAACTCAGAACTCGGAACTCGTAACAGGTAACCGATAACTCGGAGCTTGTATCTTGTGACTTGTAACTCGTTACCCATAACTCGGAACTCGTATCTTGTATCTAGTAGCTCGTAACTCATTACTGATTACCTGGAACTCGTATCTTGTGTCTCGTAGCTCGTAACTCGTTACGATAAGTGGGTACTCGCATCTTGTATCTCGTAACTCGTAAGTAGTACCTCGTAGATCGTAAGTCGTAATTCATATCTCGTAACTCGTATATCGTAACTCGCAACTTGAAACTCGTAACTCGTAACTCGTAAATCGCAGCTTATAACTCGCTACTCATATCCCGGAAGTCGCATCTTGTGTATCGTAGCTTGTAGCCCATTATCAATAAAAAGGAACTTGTATCTTGCCTCTCGTAGCTCGTAAATCGTTACCGATAAGTGGGAACTCGCAACTTGTACCTCATGACGCGTAACTCAGAACTTGGAACTCGTAACGCGTTACCGAAAACTCGGAGCTTGTATCTTGTATATCTTATCTTGTAACTCGTAACTTGTAACTCGTAACTCGTAACCCGTAACTCGTTGCCCATAACTCCGAACTCGAATCTTGATCTCGTATCTTGTAAATCAATGACGATAACATCGAACTCTTATCCTAGATCTAGTGGTTCGTAACTCGTTACCGATAGGTGGAAACTCGCATCTTGTATCTCATGACGCGAACTCGGAACTCGTAACGCGTAACCGACAACTCGGTGCACGTATCTTGTAACTCGTAACCCGTTACCGATAACTCGGAGCTCGTATCTTGTAACTCGTAACTCGTTACCCATAACTCGGAACTCATATCTTGTATCTAGTAGCTCTTAACTCATAACTGATTACCTGCAACTCGTGTCTTGTGACTCGTAGCTCGTAACTCGTTACGATAAGTGGGTACTCGCATCTTGTATCTCGTAACTCGTAACCAGTACCTCGTAGATCGTAAGTCGTAATTCGTAACTCGTAACTCGTATATCGTAACTCGCAACTCGAAACTCGTAACACGTAAATCGCAGCTTATAACGCGCTACTCATATCCCGGAACTCGCATCTTATGTATCGTAGCTTGTAACCCATTATCAATAACAAGGAACTCGTATCTTGCCTCTCGTAACTCGTAATTCGTTACCGCTAAGTAAGAATTCGCAACTTGTATCTCGTGACGCGTAACTCGGAACTTGGAACTCGTAACGCGTAACCGATAAGTCGGAGCTTGTATCTTGTATCTCTTTTCTTGTAACTCGTAACTTGTAACTCGTAACTCGTTACCTATGACTCGAAAGTCGTATCTTCTATCTCGGATCTCGCAAATCATTGCCGGTAACCTGGAACTCGTATCCTAGATCTTGAAGGTAGCAGCTCGTTACCAATAAGTGGGAACTCGCATCTTGTATCTTGCAACGTGTAACTCAGGACTTGGAACTCGAAAGTGTTACCGATAACTCGGAGCTCGTATCTTGTATCACTTATCTTGTAACTCGTTACTCGTAATCTGTAACTCGTTGCTCATAACTCGGAACTCGAATCTTGATCTCGGATCTTGCAAATCAATGACGATAACCTCGAACTCGTATCCTAGATCTAGTAGTTCGTAACTCGTTACTTATAGGTGGAAACTCGCATCTTGTACCTCATGACACGGAACTTAGAACTCGGAACTCGTAACAGGTAACCGATGACTCGGAGCTCTTATCTTGTGACTTGTAACTCGTTACCCATAACTCGGAACTCGTATCTTGTATCTAGTAGCTCGTAACTCAATACTGATTACCTGGAACTCGTATCATGTATATCGTAGCCCGTAACTCGTTACGATAACTGGGTACTCGCATCTTGTATCTCGTAACTCGTAACTAGTACCTCGTAGATCGTAAGTCGTAAGTCGTAATTCGTAACTCGTAACTCGTATATCGTAACTCGCAACTTGAAACTCGTAACTCGTAACTCGTAAATCGCAGCTTATAACTCGCTACCCATATCCCGGAACTCGCATCTTGTGTATCGTAGCTTGTAACCCATCATCAATAACAAGGAACTTGTATCTTGCCTCTAGTAGCTCGTAAATCGTTACCGATAAGTGGGAACTCGCAACTTGTATCTCGTGACGCGTAACTCAGAACTTGGAACTCGTAACGCATTACCGATAACTCGGAGCTTGTATCTTGTATATCTTATCCTGTAACTCGTAACTTGTAACTCGTAACTCATTACCTATGACTCGAAACCCGTATCTTTTATCTCGGATCTCGCAACTCGTAACTAGTACCTCGTAGATCGTAAGTCGTAGTTCGTAACTCGTAACTCGTATATCGTAACTCGCAACTCGTAACTAGTACCTCGTAACTCGCAACTCGTAAATCGCAGCTTATAGCTCGCTACTCATATCCCGGAACTCGCATCTTGTGTATCGTAGCTTGTAACCCATTATCAATAACAAGGAACTTGTATCTTGCTTCTCGTAGCTCGTAAATCGTTACCGATAAGTGGGAACTCGCAACTTGTATCTCGTGACGCGTAACTCAGAACTTGGAACTCGTAACGCGTTACCGATAACTCGGAGCTTGTATCTTGTATATTTTATCCTGTAACTCGTAACTTGTAACTCGTAACTCGTTACTCATTACTCGGAACTCGTATCTTATATATGGTAACTTTTAATCCATTACCGATAATCTGGAACTCATATCTTGCATCTCGTAGCTCGTAAATCGTAACCAGTACCTAGTAGATCGTAAGTCGTAATTCGTAACTCGTAACTCGTATGTCGTAACTCGCAACTCGAAACTCGTAAATCGTAACTCGTAAATCGCAGCTTATAACTCGCTACTCATATCCCGGAACTCGCATCTTGTTTATCGTAGCTTGTAACCCATTATCAATAACAAGGAACTTGTATCTTGCCTCTCGTAGCTCGTAAATCGTTACCGATAAGTGGGAACTCGCAACTTGTATCTCGTGACGCGTAACTCAGAACTTGGAACTCGTAACGCGTTACGGATAACTCGGAGCTTGTATCTTGTAACTCGTAACTTGTAACTCGTAACTCATTACCTATGAATCGAAACTCGTATCTTCTATCTCGGATCTCGCAAATCATTGCCGGTAACCTGGAACTCGTATCCTAGATCTTGAAGATCGCAGCTCGTTACCAATAAGTGGGAACTCGCATCTTGCATCTCGTGACGTGTAACTCAGAACTCGGAACTAGTAACGCGTTACCGATAACTCGGAGCTTGTATCTTGTAACTCGTAACTCGTAACTCGTTACCCATAACTCGGAACTCGTATCTTATATATTGTAACTTGTAATCCACTACCAATAATCTGGAACTCGTATCTTGCATCTCGTAGCTCGTAAATCGTTTCCAATAAATGGGAACTCGCATCTTGTATCTCATGACGTATAACTCAGGACTCGGAACTCGAGGCTGTTACCGACAACTCGGAGCTTGTATCTTGTATCACTTACTTTGTAACTCGTAACTCGTAACACGTCACTCGTTGCCCATAACTCGGAACTCGAATCTTGATCTCGGATCTTGTAAATCAGTGACGATAACCTCGAACTCGTATCCTAGATCTAGTAGTTCGTAACTCGTTACCGATAGGTGAAAAGTCGCATCTTGTATCTTCTGACGCGGAACTCAGAACTCGGAACTTGTATCAGGTAACCGATAACTCGGAGCTCGTATCTTGCAACTCGTAACTCGTTACCCATAACTCGGAACTCATATCTTGTATCTAGTAGCTCGTAACTCATTACTGATTACCTGGAACTCGTATCTTGTGTCTCGTAGTTCGTAACTCGTTACGATAAGTGGGAACTCGCATCTTGTATCTCGTAACTCGCAATAGTACCTCGTAGATAGTAAGTCGTAACTCGTAACTCGTAACTCGTAACTCGTAACTCGTAACTCGTAACTCGTAACTCGTAACTCGTAACTCGTAACTCGTTACCCGTAACTCGTAAATCGCAGCTTATAACTCGCTACTCATTTTCCGGGACTCGCATCTTATGTATCGTTGCTTGTAACCCATTATCAAAAACAAGGAACTCGTATCTTACCTCTTGCAGCTCGTAAATCGTTACCGATAAGTGGGAACTCGCAACTTGTATCTCGTGACGCGTAACTCAGAACTTGGAACCCGTAACGCGTTACCGAAAACTCGGAGCTTGTATCTTGTATCTCTTATCTTGTAACTCATAACTTGTAATTCGTAACTCGTTACCTATGACTCGAAACTCGTATCTTTTATCTCGGATCTCGCAAACCATTGCCGATAGCGTGGAACTATTATCCTAGATCTTCATCATCACTCACCTTGTAACTCGTTACTCGTAACCCGTAACTCGTTGCCCATAACTCCGAACTCGGATCTAGATCTCGTATCTTGTAAATCAATGACGATAACCTCGAACTCGTATCCTAGATCTCGTAGTTCGTAACTCGTTACCGATAGGTGGAAACTCGCATCTTGTATCTTATGACGCGGAACTCAGAACTCGGAACTCGTATCAGGTAACCGATAACTCGGAGCTCGTATCTTGTAACTCGTAACTCGTTACACATAATTCGGAACTCATATCTTGTATCTAGTAGCTCGTAACTCATTACTGATTACCTGGAACTCGTATCATGTGTCTCATAGCTCGTAACTCGTTACGATAAGTGGGAACTCGCATCTTGTATCTCGTAACTCGCAATAGTACCTCGTAGATAGTAAGTCGTAACTCGTTACCCGTAACTCGTAAATCGCAGTATATAGCTCGGTACTCATATTCCGGAACTCGCATTTTATGTATCGTAGCTTGTAACCCATTATCAATAACAAAGAACTCGTATCTTACCTCTCGTAGCTCGTAAATCGTTACCGATAAGTGGGAACTCGCAACTTGTATCTCGTGACGCGTAACTCAGAACTTGGAACTCGTAACGCGTTACCGATGACTCGAAGCTCGTATCTTGTATCACTTACCTTGTAAGTCGTAACTCGTAGCTCGTAACTCGTTACCCATAACTATTAACTCGTATCTTATATATCGTAACTTGTAATCCATTAACGATAACCTGGAACTCGTATCTTGCATCTCGTAGCTCGTAAATCGTTTCCGATAAATGGGAACTCGCATCTTGTATCTCGTGACGCCTAACTCAGGACTCATAGCTCGAAGGTGCTACCGATAATTAGGAGCTCGTATCTTGTATCACTTACCTTGTAACTCGTCACTCGTAACCCGTAACTCGTTGCCCATAACTCGGAACTCGAATCTTGATCTCGGATCTTGTAAATCAATGACGATAACCTCGAACTCGTCTCCTAGAACTAGTAGTTCGTAACTCGTTACCGATAGATGGAAGCTCGCATCTTGTATCTCATGACGCGAAACTCAGAACTCGGAACTCGTAACAGGTAACCGACAACTCGGAGCTTGTATCTTGTAACTTGTAACTCGTTACCCATAACTTGGAACTCGTATCTTGTATCTAGTAGCTCGTAACTCATTACTGATTACCTGGAACTCGTGTCTTGTGTCTCGTAACTCGTAACTCGTATATCGTAACTCGTAACTCGTAAATCGCAGCTTATAACTCGCTACTCATATCCCGGAACTCGCATCTTGTGTATCGTAGCTTGTAAGCCATTATCAATAACAAGGAACTTTGATCTTGCCTCTCGTAGCTCGTAAATCGTTACCGATAAGTGGGAACTCGCAACTTGTATCTCGTGGCGCGTAACTCAGAATCTGGAACTCGTAACGCGTTACCGAAAACTCGGAGCTTGTATCTTGTATCTCTTATCTTGTAACTCATAACTTGTAACTCGTAACTCGTTACCTGTGACTCGAAACTCGTATCTTCTGTCTCGGATCTCGCAAATCATTGCCGGTAACCTGGAACTCGTATCCTAGTTCTTGAAGATCGTAGCTCGTTACCAATAAGTGGGAACTCGCATCTTGTATCTCGCGACGTGTAACTCAGGACTCGGAAGTCGAAAGTGTTACCGATATCTCGGAGCTCTTATCTTGTATCACTTATCTTCCAGCTCGTTACTCGTAACCCGTAGCTCGTTGCTCATAACTCGGAACTCGAATCTTGAACTCGGATCTTGCAAATCAATGACGATAACCTCGAACTCGTATCCTAGATCTAGTAGTTCGTAACTCGTTACTTATAGGTGGAAACTCGCATCTTGTACCTCATGACGCGGAACTCAGAACTCGTAACAGGTAACCGATAACTCGGAGCTCGTATCTTGTGACTTGTAACTCGTTACCCATAACTCGGAACTCGTATCTTGTATCCAGTAGCTCGTAACTCAATACTGATTACCTGGAACTCGTATCTTGTGTCTCGTAGCTCGTAACTCGTGACGATAAGTGGGAACTCGCATCTGGTATCTCGTGACGTGTAACTCAGAACTCGGAACTAGTAACGCGTTATTGATAACTCGGAGCTTGTATCATGTAACTCGTAACTCGTTACTCATAACTCAGAACTCGTATCTTATATATCCTAACCTGCAATCCATTACCGATAACCTGGAACATGTATCTTGCATCTCGTAGCTTGTAAATCGTTACCGATAAGTTGGAACTCGCAATTTGTATCTCGTGACGCGTAACTCAGAACTTGGAACTCGTAACGCGTTACCGATAACTCGGAGCTTGTATCTTGTATCTCTCACCTAGTAACTCGTAACTCGTAACTCGTTACCCATTATTCGGAACTCGCATCTTCTATCTCGGATCTCGCAAATCATTGCCGATAACCTGGAACGCGTATCCTAGATCTTGAAGATCGTAACTCGTTACCAATAAGTGGGAACTCGCAACCTGTATCTCGTGACGTATAACTCAGAACTCGGAACTAGTAACGCGTTACCGATAACTCGGAGCTCGTATGTTGTATCCCTTACCTTGTAACTCGTAACCCGTAACTCGTAGCCCATAACTCGGAACCCGAATCTTGATCTCGGATCTTGTAAATCAATGACGATAACCTCGAACTGGTATCCTAGATCTAGTAGTTCGTAACTCGTTACCGATAGGTGGAAACTCGCATCTTGTATCTCGTGACGTGTAACTCAGAACTCGGAACTAGTAACGCGTTACCGATAACTCGGAGCTTGTATCTTGTAACTCGTAACTCGTTACTCATAACTCAGAACTCGTATCTTATATATCGTAACTTGCAATCCATTACTGATAAGCTTGAACTCGTATCTTGCATCTCGTAGCTCGTAAATCGTTACCGATAAGTGGGAACTCGCAACTTGTATCTCGTGACACGGACATGGACGGAACATGGAACTCGTAATGCGTTATCGATAACTCGAAGCTTGTATCTTGTATCTCTTACCTTGTAACTCGTAACTCTAAACCCGTTACCCATTACTCGGAACTCGTATCTTCTATCTCTGATCTCGCAAATCATCGCCGATAACCTGGAACCCGTATCCTAGATCTTGAAGATCGTAACTCGTTACCAATAAGTGGGAACAAGCATATTGTATCTCATGACGTGTAAGTCAGAACTCGGAACTAGTAACGCGTAACCGATAACTCGAAGCTCGTATCTTGTATCACTTACCTTGTAAGTCGTAATTCGTAACTCGTAACTCGTTACCCATAACTCGGAACTCGTATCTTATATATAGTAACTTGTAATCCATTACCGATAACCTGGAACACGTATCTTGGATCTCGTTACTCGTAAATCGTTAACGATAAATTGGAACTCGCATCTTGTATCTCATGACGTGTAACTCAGTATTCGGAACTCGAAAGTTTCACCAATATCTCGGAGCTCGCATCTTGTATCACTTACCTTGTAACTCGTAACTCGTAACTCGTAACCCGTAACTGGTTGCCCATAACTCCGAACTCGAATCTTGATCTCTTTTCTTGTAATTCAATGACGATAATCTCGAACTGGTATCCTAGATCTAGTATTTCGTAACTCGTTACCAATAGGTGAAAACTTCCATCTTGAATCTCATGACGCGAAACTCAGAACTCGTAACGCGTAACCGACAACTAGGTGCGCGTATCATGTAACTTGTAACTCGTTACCCATAACTCGGTACTCCTATCTTGTATCTAGTAGCTCGTTACTCATTACTGATTACCTGGAACTCGCATCTTATGTATCGTAGCTTGTAACCCATTATCAATAACAAGGAACTCGTATCTTGCCTCTCGTAGCTCGTAACTCGTTACGATAAGCGGGAACTCGCATCTTGTATGTCGTAATTCATAACCCGGAACCCGTATCTTGTGTATCGTAGCTTGTAACCCATTGCCAATAACAAGGAACTCGTATCTTGCCTCCTGTAGTTCGTAACTCGTTACCGACAGGTGGAAGCTCGCATCTTGTATCTCATGACGCGTAACTCAGAACTTGGGACTCGTAACAGGTAACCGACAACTCGAAGCTTGTATCTTGTGACTTGTAACTCGTTACCCATAACTTGGAACTCGTATCTTGTATCTAGTAGCTCGTTACTCATTACTGATTACCTGGAACTCGCATCTTATGTATCGTAGCTTGTAACCCATTATCAATAACAAGGAACTCGTATCTTGCCTCTCGTAGCTCGTAAATCGTTACCGATAAGTGGGAACTCGCAACTTGTATCTCGTGACGCGTAACTCAGAACTTGGAACTCGTAACGCGTTACCGAAAACTCGGAGCTTGTATCTTGTATCTCTTATCTTGTAACCCGTAGCTCGTAACTCGGAACTCTAATCTTGATCTCGGATCTTGGAAATCAATGACGATAACCTCGAACTCGTATCCTAGATCTAGTAGTTCGTAACTCGCTACTTATAGGTGGAAACTCGCATCTTGTACCTCATGACGCGGAACTCAGAACTCGGAACTCGTAACAGGTAAACGATAACTCGGAGCTCGTATCTTGTGACTTGTAACTCGTTACCCATAACTCGGAACTCGTATCTTGTATCTAGTAGCTCGTAACTCATTACTGATTACCTGGAACTCGTATCTTGTGTCTCGTAGCTCGTAACTAGTACCTCGTAGATCGTAAGTCGTAATTCGTAACTCGTAACTCGTATATCGTAACTCGCAACTCGAAACTCGTAACTCGTAACTCGTAACTCGTAAATCGTAGCTTATAACTTGCTACTCATATCCCGGAACTCGCATCTTGTGTATCGTAGCTTGTAACCCATTATCAATAACAAGGAACTTGTATCTTGCCTCTCGTAGCTCGTAAATCATTACCGATAAGTGGGAACTCGCAACTTGTATCTCGTAAATCGTAACTAGTACCTCGTAGATCGTAAGTCGTAATTCGTAACTCGTAACTCGTATATCGTAACTCGCAACTCGAAACTCGTAACTCTTAAATCGCAGCTTATAACTCGCTACTCATATCCCGGAACTCGAATCTTGTGTATCGTAGCTTGTAACCCATTATCAATAACAAGGAACTTCTATCTTGCCTCTCGTAGCTCGTAAATCGTTACCGATAAGTGGGAACTCGCTACTTCTATCTCGTGACGCGTAACTCAGAACTTGTAACTCGTAACGCGTTACCGATAACTCGGAGCTTGTATCTTGTATATCTTATCCTGTAACTCGTAACTTGTAACGCGTAACTCGTTACCCATTACTCGGAACTCTTATATATAGTAACTTGCAATCCATTACCGATAATCTGGAACTCATATCTTGCATCTCGTAGCTCGTAAATCGTAAATAGTACCTCGTAGATCGTAAGTCGTAATTCGTAACTCGTAACTCGTATATCGTAACTCGCAACTCGAACTAGTAACTCGTAAATCGCAGCTTATAACTCGCTACTCATATCCCGGAACTCGAATCTTGTGTATCGTAGCTTGTAACCCATTACCAAGAACAAGGAACTCCTATCTTGCCTCTCGTAGCTCGTAAATCGTTACCGATAAGTGGGAACTCGCAACTTGTATCTCGTGACGCGTAACTCAGAACTTGGAACTCGTAACGCGTTACCGAAAACTCGGAGCTTGTATCTTGTATCTCTTATCTTGTAACTCATAACTTGTAACTCGTAACTCGTTACCTATGACTCGAAACTCGTATCTTCTATCTCGGATCTCGCAAATCATTGTTAGTAACCTGGAACTCGTATCCTAGATCTTGAAGATCGTAGCTCGTTACCAATAAGTGGGAAAACGCATCTTGTATCTCGCGACGTGTAACTCAGGACTCGGAACTCGAAAGTATTACCGATACCTCGGAGCTCGTATCTTGTATCACTTATCTTGTAACTCGTTAGTCGTAGCCCGTTACTCGTTGCTCATAACTCGGAACTCGAATCTTGATCTCGGATCTTGCAAATCAATGACGATAACCTCGAACTCGTATCCTAGATCTAGGAGTTCGTAACTCGTTACCGATAGGTGGAAACTCGCATCTTGTATCTTATGACGCGGAACTCAGAACTCGGAACTCGTATCAGGTAACCGATAACTCGGAGCTCGTATCTTGTAACTCGTAACTTGTTACCCATAACTCGGAACTCATATCTTGTATCTAGTAGCTCGTAACTCATTACTGATTACCCGGAACTCGTATTTTGTGTCTCGTAGCTCGTAACTCGTTACGATAAGTGGGAACTCGCATCTTGTATCTCGTAACTCGCAATAGTACCTCGTAGATAGTAAGTCGTAACTCGTGACTCGTAAAACGCAGCTTATAACTCGCTACTCATAACCCGGTACCCGTATCTTGTGTATCGTAGCTTGTAACCCATTACCAAGAATAAGGAACTCCTATCTTGCCTCTCGTAGTTCGTAAATCGCTACCGATAACCGGGAAATCGCTACTTATATCTCGTGACGCAAAACTCAGAACTTGGAACTCGTAACGCGTTACCGATAACTCGGAGCTTGTATCTTGTATATCTTATCCTGTAACTCGTAACTTGTAACTCGTAACTCGTTACCTATGACTCGGAACTCGTTTCTTCTATCTCGGAAATCGCGAATCACTGCCGATAACCTGGAACTCGGTTCCTAGATCATGAAGATCGTAACCCGTTACTAAGAAGTGAGAACCCGCATCTTGTATCTCGTAACGTGTAACTCAGAACTCGGAACTAGTAACGTGTTACCGATAACTCGGAGCTTGTATCTTGTATATCTTATCCTGTAACGCGTAACTTGTAACTCGTAACTCGTTACCCTTTACTCGGAACTCGTATCTTATATATGGTAACTTGTTGTCCATTACCGATAGTCTGGAACTCATATCTTGCATCTCGTAGCTCGTAAATCGTAACTAGTACCTCGTAGATCGTAAGTCGTAATTCGTAACTCGTAACACGTATATCGTAACTCGCAACTCGAAACTCTAACTCGTAACTCGTAAATCGCAGCTTATAACTCGCTGCTCATATCCCGGAACTCGCATCTTGTGTATCGTAGCTTGTAACCCATTATCAATAACAAGGAACTTGTATCTCGCCTCTCGTAGCTCGTAAATCGTTACCGATAAGTGGGAACTCGCAACTTGTATCTCGTGACGCGTAACTCAGAACTTGGATCTCGTAACGCGTTACCGATAACTTGGAGCTTGTATCTTGTATATCTTATCCTGTAACTCGTAACTTGTAACTCGTAACTCGTTACCTATGACTCGAAACTCGTATCTTCTTTCTCGGATCTCGCAAATCATCGCCGGTAACCTGGAACTCGTATCCTAGATCTTGAAGATCGCAGCTCATTACCAATAAGTGGGAACTCGCATCTTGCATCTAGTGACGTGTAACCCAGGACTCGGAACTCGAAAGTGTTACCGATAACTCGGAGCTCGTATCTTATATCACTTATCTTGTAACTCGTTAGTCGTAGCCCGTTACTCGTTGCTCATAACTCGGAACTCGAATCTTGATCTCGGATCTTGCAAATCAATGACGATAACCTCGAACTCGTATCCTAGATCTAGTAGTTCGTAACTCGTTACTTATAGGTGGAAACTCGCATCTTGTACCTCATGACGCGGAACTCAGAACTCGGAACTCGTAACAGGTAACCGATAACTCGGAGCTTGTATCTTTTGACTCGTAACTCGTTACCCATAACTCGGAACTCGTATCTTGTATCTAGTAGCTCGTAACTCAATACTGATTACCTGGAACTCGTATCTTGTGATACATAACTTGCTTTTCTCCGCAAGATGGAGTTTTTGATACATAAATTCGCATTTAGAAATCCGAAAAGAAGACCCAGTGCAGGATTCGAACCCGCATCTCCAGATGTCATGTCAGGCGCTCTGACCAACTTAACCAACTGGGTAGCTGGTCAGTCGTTACAGAGCGCGGATGATATGTTAGGCAGAATCCCCCACAAAGCCATCCTTCCGAATTTCAAACTGCGCGCGTCGTTCGTATCTCGAGGTGCCGCAGCGCCAGTGTTTGAGTTGGTAACATCTCCTACCGCGATTACCGACAGCAGACCTCTTGTTTCGAACATCCATAGTTTCTCACTATGCAGAGGAAATCGTGATACATAACTTGCTTTTCTCTGCAATATGGAGTTTTTGATACATAAATTCGCATTTAGAAATCCGAAAAGAAGACCCAGTGCAGGATTCAAACCCGCATCTCCTGATGTCATGTCAGACGTAAATCGTTTCTGATACATGGGAACTCGCATCTTGTATCTCGTGACGTTTAACTCAGGACACGGAACTCGAAGGTGTTACCGACAACTCGGAGCTTGTATCTTGTATCACTTACTTTGTAGCTCGTAACTCGTAACACGTAACTCGTTGCCCATAACTCGGAACTCGAATCTTGATCTCGGATCTTGTAAATCAGTGACGATAACCTCGAACTCGTATCCTAGATCTAGTAGTTCGTAACTCGTTACCGATAGGTGGAAACTCGCATCTTGAATCTTATGACGCGGAACTCAGAACTCGGAACTCGTATCAGGTAACCGATAACTCGGAGCTCGTATATTGTAACTCGTTACCCATAACTCGGAACTCATATCTGGTATCTAGTAGCTCGTAACTCATTACTGATTACCTGGAACTCGTATCTTGTGTCTCGTAGCTCGTAACTCGTTACGATAAGTGGGAACTCGCATCTTGTGTCTCGTAACTCGCAACAGTACCTCGTAGATAGTAAGACGTAACTCGTAACTCGTAACTCGTTGCCCGTAACTCGTAAATCGCAGCTTATAACTCGCTACTCTTATTCCGGAACTCGCATCTTATGTATCGTAGCTTGTAACCCATTATCAATAACAAGGAACTTGTATCTTGCCTCTCGAAGCACGTAAATCGTTACCGATAAGTGGGAACTCGCAACTTGTATCTCGTGACGCGTAACTCAGAACTTGGAACTCGTAACGCGTAACTCAGAACTTGGAACTCGTAACGCGTTACCGATAACTCGGAGCTTGTATCTTTTATATCTTATCCTGTAACTAGTAACTTGTAAATCGTAACTCGTTACCTATGACTCGAAACTCGTATTTTCTAAATCGGATCTCGCAAATCTTTGCCGGTAACCTAGAACTCGTATCCTAGATCTTGAAGATCGCAGCTCGTTACCAATAAGTGGGAACTCGCATCTTCCATCGCGTGACGTGTAACTCAGAACTCGGAACTCGTATCAGGTAACCGATAACTCGGAGCTCGTATATTGTAACTCGTTACTCGTTACCCATAACTCGGAACTCATATCTGGTATCTAGTAGCTCGTAACTCATTACTGATTACCTGGAACTCGTATCTTGTGTCTCGTAGCTCGTAACTCGTTACAATAAGTGGGAACTCGCATCTTGTATCTCGTAACTCGCAACAGTACCTCGTAGATAGTAAGACGTAACTCGTAACTCGTTGCCCGTAACTCGTAAATCGCAGCTCATAACTCGCTACTCATATTCCGGAACTCGCATCTTATGTACCGTAGCTTGTAACCCATTAACAAGGAACTCGTATCTTACATCTCGTAGCTCGTAAATCGTTACCGATAAGTGGGAACTCGCAACTTGTATCTCGTGACGCGTAACTCAGAACTTGGAACTCGTAACGCGTTACCGAAAACTCGGGGCTTGTATCTTGCATCCCTTATCTTGTAACTCATAACTTGTAACTCGTAACTCGTTAGCTATGACTCGAAACTCGTATCTTCTATCTCGGATCTCGCAAATCATTGCCGATAACGTGGAACTATTATCCTAGATCTTGAAGATCGCAGCTCGTTACCAATAAGTGGGAACTCGCATCTTGTATCTCGTGACGTGTAACTCAGAACTCGGAACTAGTAACGCGTTACCGATGACTCGAAGCTCGTATCTTGTATCGCTTACCTTGTAAGTCGTAACTCGTAGCTCGTAACTCGTTACCCATAACTCTTAACTCGTATCTTATATATCGTGACTTGTAATCCATTAACGATAACCTGGAACTCGTATCTTGCATCTCGTTGCTCGTAAATCATTACAGAATAAATGAGAACTCGCATCTTGTATCTCGTGACGCGTAACTCAGGACTCAGAACTCGATAGTTTTACCGATATCTTGGAGCTCGTATCTTGCATCACTTACCTTGTAACTCGTAACTCGTAACTCGCTACCCATTACTCGGAACTCGTTTCTTCTATCTCGGATCTCGTGAATCACTGCCGATAACCTGGAACTCAGTTCCTAGATCATGAAGATCGTAACTCGTTACTAAGAAGTGGGAACCCGCATCTTGTATCTCGTAACGTGTAACTCAGAACTCGGAACTAGTAACGCGTTACCGATAACTCGGAGCTCGTATCTTGTAACTCGTAACTCGTTACCCATAACTCGGAACTCGTATCTTATATATTGTAACCTGTAATCCACTACCAATAACCTGGAACTCGTATATTGCATCTCGCAGCTCGCAAATCGTTTCCGATAAATGGGAACTCGAATCTTGTATCTCGTGACGTTTAACTCAGGACTCGGAACTCGAAGATGTTATCGATAACTCGGAGCTCGTATCACTTATCTTGTAACTCGTTAGTCGTAACCCGTAACTCGTTGCTCATAACTCGGAACTCGAGTCTTGATCTCGGATCTTGCAAATCACTGACGATAACCTCGAACTTGTATCCTAGATCTACTAGGTCGTAACTCGTTACCTATAGGTGGAAACTCGCATCTTGTACCTCATGACGCGGAACTCAGAACTCGGAACTCGTATCAGGTAACCGATAACTCGGAGCTCGTATCTTGTGTCTCGTAGCTCGTAACTCGTTACGATAAGTGGGAACTCGCAACTTGTATCTCGTGACGCGTAACTCAGAACTTGCAACTCGTAACTTGTAACTCGTAACTCGTCACCTATGACTCGAAACTCGTATCTTCTATCTCGGATCTCGCAAATCATTGCCGGTAACCTGGAACTCGTAGCCTAGATCTTGAAGATCGCAGCTCGTTACCAATAAGTGGGAACTCGCATCTTGCATCTCGTGACGTGTAACTCAGAACTCGGAACTGGTAACGCGTTACCGATAACTCGGAGCCTTGTATCTTGTAACTCGTAACTCGTAACTCGTAACTCGTAACTCGTAACTCGTAACTCGTAACTCGTAACCCATTACTCGGAACTCGTTTCTTCCATCTCGGATCTCGTGAATCACTGCCGATAACCTGGAACTCAGTTCCTAGATCATGAAGATCGTAACTCGTTACTAAGAAGTGGGAACCCGCATCTTGTATCTCGTAACGTGTAACTCAGAACTCGGAACTATTAACGCGTTACCGATAACTCGGAGCTCGTATCTTGTAGCTTGTAACTCGTAACTCGTTACCCATAACTCGGAACTCGTATCTGATATATTGTAACCTGTAATCCACTACCAATAACCTGGAACTAGTATATTGCATCTCGTAGCTGGTAAATCGTTTCCGATAAATGGGAACTCGCATCTTGTATCTCGTGACGTTCAACTCAGGACTCGGAACTCGAAGGTGTTACCGACAACTCGGAGCTTGTATCTTGTATCACTTACTTTGTAACTCGTCTTGTATCTTCTGACGCGAAACTCAGAACTCGGAACTCGTAACGCGTAACCGATAACTCGGAGCTCGTATCTTGTAACTCGTAACTCGTTACCCATAACTCGGAACACGTATCTTGTTTCTAGTAGCTCGTAACTCGTTACTGATTACATGGAACTCGCATCTCGTGAATCGCAGCTTATAACTCGCTACTTGTAACCCGGAACTCATATCTTGTGTATCGTAGCTTGTAACCCATTGCCACTAACAAGGAACTCGTATCTTGCCTCTCGTAGCTCGTAAATCGTAACCGATAAGTGGGAACTCGCACCTTGTATCTCGTGACGCGTAACTCAGAACTTGGAACTCGTAACGCGTTACCGATAACTCGGAGCTTGTATCTTGTATCCCTTACCTTGTGACTCGTAACTCGTTATCCATTACTCGGAAACCGTATCTTCTATCTCGGATCTCTCAATTCATTGCCGATAACCTGGAACTCGTATCCTAGATCTTGAAGGTCGTAACTCATTACCAATAAGTGGGAACTCGCATATTGTATCTCGTGACGTGTAACTCAGAACTCGGAACTAGTAACGCGTTACCGATAACTCGGAGCTTGTATCTTGTAACTCGTAATTCGTAACTCGTAACTCGTAATTCGCAACTCGTAACTCGTAACTCGTAACTCGTTACCCATAAATTTGAACTCGTATCTTATATATCGTAGCTTGTAATCCAATACCGATAACCTGGGACTCGTATCTTGCATGTCGTAGCTCGTAAATCGGTACCGATAAATTGGATCTGACATCTTGAAACTTGTGACGTGTAACTCAGAACTCGGAACTAGTAACGCGTTACCGATGACTCGGAGCTTGTATCTTGTAACTCGTATCTCGTAACTCGTTACCCATAACCTCGAACTCGTATCCTAGATCTAGTAGTTCGTAACTCGTTACCGATAGGTGGAAGCTCGCATCTTGTATCTCATGACGAGTAACTCAGAACTTGGAACTCGTAATGCGTTACCGATAACTCGGAGCTTGTATCTTGTATCTCTTACCTTGTAACTCGTAACTCGTTACCCATTACTGGGAACTCGCATCTTCTATCTCGGATCTCGCAAATCATTGCCGATAACCTGGAACTCGTATCCTAGATCTTGAAGATCGTAACTCGTTACCAATAAGTGGGAACTCGCAACCTGTATCTCGTGACGTATAACTTAGAACTCGGAACTAGTAACGCGTTACCGATAACTCGGAGCTCGTATGTTGTATCCCTTACCTTGTAACTCGTAACCCGTAACTCGTTGCCCATAACTCGGAACCCGAATCTTGATCTCGGATCTTGTAAATCAATGACGATAACCTCGAACTGGTATCCTAGATCTAGTAGTTCGTGACTCGTTACCGATAGGTGGAAACTCGCATCTTGTGTCTCGTGACGTGTAACTCAGAACTCGGAACTAGTAACGCGTTACCGATAACTCGGAGCTTGTATCTTGTAACTCGTAACTCGTAACTCGTTACTCATAACTCAGAACTCGTATCTTATATATCGTAACTTGCAATCGATTACCGATAACCTGGAACTCGTATCTTGCATCTCGTAGCTCGTAAATCGCTACCGATAAGTGGGAACTCGCAACTTGTATCTCGTGACGCGTAACTCGAAATATGGAACTCTTAATGCGATATCGATAACTCGAAGTCTTGTATCTTGTATCTCTTACCTTGTAACTCGTAACTCTTAACCCGTTACCCATTACTCGGAACTCGTATCTTCTATCTCGGATCTCGCAAATCATTGCCGATAACCTGGAACTCGTATCCTAGATCTTGAAGATCGTAACTCGTTACCAATAAGTGGGAACTCGCAACCTGTATCTCGTGACGTATAACTTAGAACTCGGAACTAGTAACGCGTAACCGATAACTCGAAGCTCGTATCTTGTATCACTTACCTTGTAAGTCGTAACTCGTAACTCGTAACTCGTTACCCATAACTCGGAACTCGTATCTTATATATAGTAACTTGTAATACATTACCGATAACCTGGAACACGTATCTTGGATCTCGTTACTCGTAAATCGTTAACGATAAATGGGAACTCGCATCTTGTATCTCATGACGCGAAACTCAGAACTCGTAACGCGCAACCGACAACTAGGTGCGCGTATCTTGTAACTTGTGACTCGTTACCCATAACTCGGTACTCCTATCTTGAATCTAGTAGCTCGTAACTCATTACTGATTACCTGGAACTCGCATCTTGTGTCTCGCAGCTCGTAACTCGTTACAATAAGTGGGAACTCGCATCTTGTATGTCGTAACTCATATCCCGGAACACGTACCTTGTGTATCGTAGCTTGTAACCCATTGCCACTAACAAGGAACGCGTATCTTGCCTCTTGTAGTTCGTAACTCGTTACCGACAGGTGTAAGCTCGCATCTTGTATCTCATGACGCGTAACTCAGAACTTGGAACTCGTAACAGGTAACCGACAACTCGGAGCTTGTTTCTTGGAACTTGTAACTCGTTACCCATAACTTGTAATTCGTATCTTGTATCTAGTAGCTCGTAACTCATTACTGATTACCTGGAACTCGTGTCTTGTGTCTCGTAGCTCGTAACTCGTTACGATAAGTGGGTACTCGCATCTTGTATCTCGTGACGCGTAACTCAGAACTTTGAACTCGTAACGCGTTACCGAAAACTCTGAGCTTGTATCTTGTATCTCTTATCTTGTAACTCATAACTTGTAACTCGTAACTCGTTACCTATGACTCGAAACTCGTATCTTCTATCTCGGATCACGCAAATCATTGCCGATAACGTGGAACTATTATCCTAGATCTTGAACATCGTAACTCGTTACCAATAAGTGGGAACTCGCATCTTGTATCTCGTGACGTGTAACTCAGAACTCGGAACCTTGTAACGCGTTACCGATGACTCGAAGCTCGTATCTTGTATCACTTACCTTGTAAGTCGTAACTCGTAGCTCGTAACTCGTTACCCATAACTCTTAACTCGTAACTTATATATCGTAACTTGCAATCCATTACCGATAACCTGAAACTCGTATCTTGCATCTCGTAGCTCGTAAATCGTTACCGATAAGTGGGAACTCGCAACTTGTATCTCGTGACGTTCAACTCAGGACTCGGAACTCGAAGGTGTTACCGACAACTCGGAGCTTGTATCTTGTATCACTTACTTTGTAACTCGTCTTGTATCTTCTGACGCGAAACTCAGAACTCGGAACTCGTAACGCGTAACCGATAACTCGGAGCTCGTATCTTGTAACTCGTAACTCGTTACCCATAACTCGGAACACGTATCTTGTTTCTAGTAGCTCGTAACTCGTTACTGATTACATGGAACTCGCATCTCGTGAATCGCAGCTTATAACTCGCTACTTGTAACCCGGAACTCATATCTTGTGTATCGTAGCTTGTAACCCATTGCCACTAACAAGGAACTCGTATCTTGCCTCTCGTAGCTCGTAAATCGTAACCGATAAGTGGGAACTCGCACCTTGTATCTCGTGACGCGTAACTCAGAACTTGGAACTCGTAACGCGTTACCGATAACTCGGAGCTTGTATCTTGTATCCCTTACCTTGTGACTCGTAACTCGTTATCCATTACTCGGAAACCGTATCTTCTATCTCGGATCTCTCAATTCATTGCCGATAACCTGGAACTCGTATCCTAGATCTTGAAGGTCGTAACTCATTACCAATAAGTGGGAACTCGCATATTGTATCTCGTGACGTGTAACTCAGAACTCGGAACTAGTAACGCGTTACCGATAACTCGGAGCTTGTATCTTGTAACTCGTAATTCGTAACTCGTAACTCGTAATTCGCAACTCGTAACTCGTAACTCGTAACTCGTTACCCATAAATTTGAACTCGTATCTTATATATCGTAGCTTGTAATCCAATACCGATAACCTGGGACTCGTATCTTGCATGTCGTAGCTCGTAAATCGGTACCGATAAATTGGATCTGACATCTTGAAACTTGTGACGTGTAACTCAGAACTCGGAACTAGTAACGCGTTACCGATGACTCGGAGCTTGTATCTTGTAACTCGTATCTCGTAACTCGTTACCCATAACCTCGAACTCGTATCCTAGATCTAGTAGTTCGTAACTCGTTACCGATAGGTGGAAGCTCGCATCTTGTATCTCATGACGAGTAACTCAGAACTTGGAACTCGTAATGCGTTACCGATAACTCGGAGCTTGTATCTTGTATCTCTTACCTTGTAACTCGTAACTCGTTACCCATTACTGGGAACTCGCATCTTCTATCTCGGATCTCGCAAATCATTGCCGATAACCTGGAACTCGTATCCTAGATCTTGAAGATCGTAACTCGTTACCAATAAGTGGGAACTCGCAACCTGTATCTCGTGACGTATAACTTAGAACTCGGAACTAGTAACGCGTTACCGATAACTCGGAGCTCGTATGTTGTATCCCTTACCTTGTAACTCGTAACCCGTAACTCGTTGCCCATAACTCGGAACCCGAATCTTGATCTCGGATCTTGTAAATCAATGACGATAACCTCGAACTGGTATCCTAGATCTAGTAGTTCGTGACTCGTTACCGATAGGTGGAAACTCGCATCTTGTGTCTCGTGACGTGTAACTCAGAACTCGGAACTAGTAACGCGTTACCGATAACTCGGAGCTTGTATCTTGTAACTCGTAACTCGTAACTCGTTACTCATAACTCAGAACTCGTATCTTATATATCGTAACTTGCAATCGATTACCGATAACCTGGAACTCGTATCTTGCATCTCGTAGCTCGTAAATCGCTACCGATAAGTGGGAACTCGCAACTTGTATCTCGTGACGCGTAACTCGAAATATGGAACTCTTAATGCGATATCGATAACTCGAAGTCTTGTATCTTGTATCTCTTACCTTGTAACTCGTAACTCTTAACCCGTTACCCATTACTCGGAACTCGTATCTTCTATCTCGGATCTCGCAAATCATTGCCGATAACCTGGAACTCGTATCCTAGATCTTGAAGATCGTAACTCGTTACCAATAAGTGGGAACTCGCAACCTGTATCTCGTGACGTATAACTTAGAACTCGGAACTAGTAACGCGTAACCGATAACTCGAAGCTCGTATCTTGTATCACTTACCTTGTAAGTCGTAACTCGTAACTCGTAACTCGTTACCCATAACTCGGAACTCGTATCTTATATATAGTAACTTGTAATACATTACCGATAACCTGGAACACGTATCTTGGATCTCGTTACTCGTAAATCGTTAACGATAAATGGGAACTCGCATCTTGTATCTCATGACGCGAAACTCAGAACTCGTAACGCGCAACCGACAACTAGGTGCGCGTATCTTGTAACTTGTGACTCGTTACCCATAACTCGGTACTCCTATCTTGAATCTAGTAGCTCGTAACTCATTACTGATTACCTGGAACTCGCATCTTGTGTCTCGCAGCTCGTAACTCGTTACAATAAGTGGGAACTCGCATCTTGTATGTCGTAACTCATATCCCGGAACACGTACCTTGTGTATCGTAGCTTGTAACCCATTGCCACTAACAAGGAACGCGTATCTTGCCTCTTGTAGTTCGTAACTCGTTACCGACAGGTGTAAGCTCGCATCTTGTATCTCATGACGCGTAACTCAGAACTTGGAACTCGTAACAGGTAACCGACAACTCGGAGCTTGTTTCTTGGAACTTGTAACTCGTTACCCATAACTTGTAATTCGTATCTTGTATCTAGTAGCTCGTAACTCATTACTGATTACCTGGAACTCGTGTCTTGTGTCTCGTAGCTCGTAACTCGTTACGATAAGTGGGTACTCGCATCTTGTATCTCGTGACGCGTAACTCAGAACTTTGAACTCGTAACGCGTTACCGAAAACTCTGAGCTTGTATCTTGTATCTCTTATCTTGTAACTCATAACTTGTAACTCGTAACTCGTTACCTATGACTCGAAACTCGTATCTTCTATCTCGGATCACGCAAATCATTGCCGATAACGTGGAACTATTATCCTAGATCTTGAACATCGTAACTCGTTACCAATAAGTGGGAACTCGCATCTTGTATCTCGTGACGTGTAACTCAGAACTCGGAACCTTGTAACGCGTTACCGATGACTCGAAGCTCGTATCTTGTATCACTTACCTTGTAAGTCGTAACTCGTAGCTCGTAACTCGTTACCCATAACTCTTAACTCGTAACTTATATATCGTAACTTGCAATCCATTACCGATAACCTGAAACTCGTATCTTGCATCTCGTAGCTCGTAAATCGTTACCGATAAGTGGGAACTCGCAACTTGTATCTCGTGACGCGTAACTCAGAACATGGAACTTGTAATGCGTTATCAATAACTCGAAGCTTGTATCTTGTATCTCTTACCTTGTAACTCGTAACTCGTAACTCGTAACTCGTAACTCGTAACTCGTAACTCGTAACTCGTAACTCGTAACTCGTAACTCGTAACTCGTAACTCGTAACTCGTAACTCGTAACTCGTAACTCGTAACTCGTAACTCGTAACTCGTAACTCGTAACTCGTAACTCGTAACTCGTAACTCGTAACTCGTAACTCGTAACTCGTAACTCGTAACTCGTCACCTATGACTCGAAACTCGTATCTTCTATCTCGGATCTCGCAAATCATTGCCGATAGCGTGGAACTCGTATCCTAGGTCTTGAACATCGTAACTCGTTACCAATAAGTAGGAACTCGCATCTTGTATCCCGTGACGTGTAACTCAGAACTCGGAACCAGTAACGCGTTACCGATGACTCGGAGCTTGTATCTTGTATCTCTTACCTTGTAACTCGTAACTCTTAACCCGTTACCCATTATTCGGAACTCGTATCTTCTATCTCGGATCTCGCAAATCATTGCCAGTAACCTGGAACTCGTATCCTAGGTCTTGAAGATCGCAGCTCGCTACCAATAAGTGGGAACTCGCATCTTGCATCTCGTGACGTGTAACTCAGAACTCGGAGCTAGTAACGCGTTACCCATAACTCGGAGCTTGTATCTTGTATCTCTTACCTTGTAACTCGTAACTCTTAACCCGTTACCCATTATTCGGAACTCGTATCTTCTATCTCGGATCTCGCAAATCATTGCCGATAGCGTGGAACTCGTATCCTAGGTCTTGAACATCGTAACTCGTTACCAATAAGTGGGAACTCGCATCTTGTATCCCGTGACGTGTAACTCAGAACTCGGAACCAGTAACGCGTTACGGATGACTCGGAGCTTGTATCTTGTAACTCGTAACTCGTAACTCGTTACTCGTAACTCAGAACTCGTATCTTATATATCGTAACTTGTAATCCATTAACGATAACCTGGTACTCGTATCTTGAATCTCGTTGCTCGTAAATCATTACAGAATAAATGGGAAATCGCATCTTGTATCTCGTGACGCGTAACTCAGGACTCGCAACTCGAAAATTTCACCGATATCTCGGAGCTCGTATCTTGCATCACTAACCTTGTAACTCGTAACTCGTAACCTGTAACTCGTTGCCCATAACTCCGAACTCGAATCTTGATCTCGTATATTGTAAATCAATGACGATAACATCGAACTCGTATCCTAGAACTAGTGGTTCGTAACTCGTTACCGATAAGTGGAAACTCGCATCTTGTATCTCATGACGCGAAACTCAGAACTCGGTACTCGTAACGCGTAACCGACAACTCGGTGCGCGTATCTTGTAACTCGTAACTCGTTACCCATAACTCGGAACTCCTATCTTGTATCTAGTAGCTCGTAACTCATTGTTGATTACCTGGAAATCGCATCTTGTGTCTCACAGCTCGTAACTCGTTACGATAAGTGGGAACTCGCATCTTGTATGTTGTAACTCATAACCCGGAACCCTTATCTTGTGTATCGTAGCTTGTAACCCATTACCAATAACAAGGAACTCGTATCGTGCCTCTCGTAGTTCGTAAATCGTTACCGATAAGTGGGAAATCGCTACTTGTATTTCGTGACGCATAACTCAGAACTTGGAACTCGTAACGCGTTACCGATAACTCGGAGCCTGTATCTTGTATCTCTTACCCGGTAACTCGTAACTCGTAACTCGTTACCCATTACTCGGAACTCGTATCTTATATATGGTAACTTGTAGTCCATTACCGATAACCTGGAACGCATATCTTGCATCTCGTAGCTCGTAAATCGTTACCGATAAATGGGAACTCGCATCTTGTATCTCGTGACGCCTAACTCAGGACTCGGAGTTCGAAGGTGTTACCGATACTTCGGAGCTCGTATCTAGTATCACTTACCTTGTAACTCGTCACTCGTAACCCGTAACTCGTTGCCCATAACTGGGAACTCGAATCTTGATCTCGGATCCTGCAAATCAATGACGATAACCTCGAACTGGTATCCTAGATCTAGTAGTTCGTAACCCGTTACCGATAGGTGGAAACTCGCATCTTGTATCTCATGACGCGAAACTCAGAACTCGGAACTCGTAACGCGTAACCGACAACTCGGTGCGCGTATCTTGTAATTTGTTACTCGTTACCCATAACTCGGTACTCCTATCTTGTATCTAGTAGCTCGTAACTCATTAAGGATTACCTGGAACTCGTGTCTTGTGTCTCGTAGCTCGTAACTCGTAACTATTACCGAGGTACTATACCTCGGTAATAGTAAGTCGTAAATCGTAACTCGTAACCCGTAACTCGTTGCTCATAACTCGGAACTCGAATCTTAATCTCGGAACTTGCAAATAGTTGACGGTAACGTCGAACTTGTATCCTAGATCTAGTTGTTCGTAACTCGTTTACCGATAGGTGGAAACTCGCAAATTGTATCTTATGACGCGGAACTCAGAACTTGGAACTCATATCAGCTAACCGATAACTCGGAGCTCTTATCTTGTAGCTCGTAACTCGTTACCCATAACTCGGAACTCATATCTTGTATCTAGTAGCTCTTAACTCATAACTGATTACCTGGAACTCGTCTTGTGTCTCGTAGCTCGTAACTCGTTACGATAAGTGGGTACTCGCAGCTTGTATCTGGTAACTCGTAACTAGTACCTCGTAGATCGTAAGTCGTAATTCGTAACTCGTAACTCGTATATCGTAACTCGCAACTCGAAACTCGTAACTCATAAATCGCAGCTATAACCCGCTACTCATATCCCGGAACTCGCATCTTATGTATCGTAGCTTGTAACCCATTATTAATAACAAGGAACTCGTATCTTGCCTCTCGTAGCTCGTAATTCGTTACCGATAAGTAAGAACTCGCAACTTGTATCTCGTGACGCGTAACTCAGAACTTGGAACTCGTAACGCGTTACCGATAAGTCGGAGCTCGTATCTTGTATCACTTATCTTCTAACTCGTTACTCGTTGCTCATAGCTCGGAACTTGAATCTTGATCTCGGATCTTGCAAATCAATGACGATAGCCTCGAACTCGTATCCTAGATCTAGTAGTTCATAACTCGCTACTTATAGGTGGAAACTCGCATCTTGTACCTCATGACGCGGAACTCGGAACTCGTAACAGGTAACCGATAACTCGGAGCTCGTATCTTGTGACTTGTAACTCGTTACCCATAACTCGGAGCTAGTATCTTGTATCTAGTAGCTCGTAACTCATAACTGATTACCTGGAACTTGTATCTTGTGTCTCGTAGCTCGTAACTAGTACCTCGTAGATCGTAAGTCGTAATTCGTAACTCGTAACTCGTATATCGTAACTCGCAACTCGAAACTCGTAACTCGTTACTCGTAAATCGCAGCTTATAACTCGCTACTCATATCCCGGAACTCGCATCTTGTCTATCGTAGCTTGTAACCCATTATCAATAACAAGGAACTTGTATCTTGCCTCTCGTAGCTCGTAAATCGTTACCGATAAGTGGGAACTCGCAATTTGTATCTCGTAAATCGTAACTAGTACCTCGTAGATCGTAAGTCGTAATTCGTAACTCGTAACTCGTATATCATAACTCGCAACTCGAAACTCGTAACTCTTAAATCGCAGCTTATAACTCGCTCCTCATATCCCGGAACTCGCATCTTGTGTATCGTAGCTTGTAACCCATTATCAATAACAAGGAACTTGAATCTTGCCTCACGTAGCTCGTAAATCGTTACCGATAAGTGGGAACTCGCTACTTGTATCTCGTGACCGGTAACTCAGAACTTGTAACTCGTAACGCGTTACCGATAACTCGGAGCTTGTATCTTGTATATCTTATCCTGTAACCCGTAACTTGTAACTCGTAACTCGTTACCCATTACTCGGAACTCGTATCTTATATATGGTAACTTGTAATCCATTACCGATGATCTGGAACTCATATCTTGCATCTCGTAGCCCGTAAATCGTAAATAGTACCTCGTAGATCGTAAGTCGTAACTCGTATCTTATATATTGTAACTTGTAATCCACTACCAATAACCTGGAACTCGTATCTTGCCTCTCGTAGCTCGTAAATCGTTACCGATAAGTGGGAACTCGCAACTTGTATCTCGTGACGAGTAACTCAGAACTTGGAACTCGTAACGCATTACCGATAACTCGGAGCTTGTATCTTGTATATCTTATCCTGTAGCTCGTAACGTGTAACTCGTAACTCATTACCTATGACTAGAAACTCGTATCTTCTATTTCGGATCTCGCAAATCATTGCCGGTAACCTGGAACTCGTATCCTAGATCTTGAAGATCGCAGCTCGTTACCAATAAGTGGGAACTCGCATCTTGCATCACGTGACGTGTAACTCAGAACTCGTAACTAGTAACGCGTTACCGATAACTCGGAGCTTGTATCTTGTAACTTATAACTCGTAACTCGTTACTCATAACGCGGAACTCGTATCTTATATATCGTAACTTGCAATCCATCACCGATAACCTGGAACTCGTATCTTGCATCTCGTAGCTCGTAAATTGTTACCGATAAGTGGGTACTCGCATCTTGTATCTCGTAACTCGTAACTAGTACCTCGTAGATCGTAAGTCGTTATTCGTAACTCGTAACTCGTATATCGTAACTCGCAACTTGAAACTCGTAACTCGTAAATCGCAGCTTATAACTCGCTACTCATATCCTGGAACTCGCACCTTGTGTATCGTACCTTGTAACCCATTATCAATAACAAGGAACTTGTATCTTGCCTCTCGTAGCTCGTAAATCGTTACCGATAAGTGGGAACTCGCAACTTGTATCTCGTGACGTGTTACCGATAACTCGGAGCTTGTATCTTGTATATCTTATCCTGTAACTCGTAACTTGTAACTCGTAACTCGTTACCTATGACTCGAAACTCGTATCTTCTATCTCGGATCTCGCAAATCATTGCCGGTAACCTGGAACTCGTATCGTAGGTCTTCAAGATCGCAGCTCGTTACCAATACCTGTGAACTCGCATCTTGCATCTCGTGACGTGTAACTCAGAACTCGGAACTAGTAACGCGTTACCGATAACTCGGAGCTTGTATCTTGTATATCTTATCCTGTAACTCGTAACTTGTAACTCGTAACTCGTTACCCATTACTCGGAACTCGTATCTTATATATGGTAACTTGTAATCCTTTACCGATAATCTGGAAATCATATCTTGCATCTCGAAGCTTGTATCTTGTATCTCTTACCTTGTAACTCGTAACTCGTAACTTGTAACTCGTAACTCGTAACTCGTAACTCGTTACCCATTACTCGGAACTCGTTTCTTCTATCTCGGATCTCGCGAATCACTGCCGATAACCTGGAACTCGGTTCCTAGATCATGAAGATCGTAACTCGTTACTAAGAAGTGGGAACCCGCATCTTGTATCTCGTAACGTGTAACTCAGAACTCGGAACTAGTAACGCGTTACCGATAACTCGGAGCTCGTATCTTGTAACTCTTAACTCGTAACTCGTTACCCATAACTCGGAACTCGTATCGTATATATTGTAACTTTTAATCCACTACCAATAACCTGGAACTCGTATCTTGCCTCTCGTAGCTCGTAAATCGTTACCGATAAGTGGGAACTCGCAACTTGTATCTCGTGACGCGTAACTCAGAACTTGGAACTCGTAACGCGTTACCGACAACTCGGAGCTTGTATCTTGTATCACGTACTTTGTAACTCGTAACTCGTAACACGTAACTCGTTGCCCATATCTCGGAACTCGAATCTTGATCTCGGATCTTGTAAATCAGTGACGATAACCTCGAACTCGTATCCTAGATCTAGGAGTTCGTAACTCGTTACCGATAGGTGGAAACTCGCATCTTGTATCTTATGACGCGGAACTCAGAACTCGGAGCTCGTATCAGGTAACCGATAACTCAGAGCTCGTATCTTGTAACTCGTAACTCGTTACCCATAACTCGGAACTCATATCTTGTATCTAGTAGCTCGTAACTCATTACTGATTACCCGGAACTCGTATCTTGTGTCTCGTAGCTCGTAACTCGTTACGATAAGTGGGAACTCGCATCTTGTATCTCGTAACATGCAATAGTACCTCGTAGATAGTAAGTCGTAACTCGTGACTCGTAAAACGCAGCTTATAACTCGCTACTCATATTCCGGAACTCGCATCTTATGTATCGTAGCTTGTAACCCATTATCAATAACAAGGAACTCGTATCTTAACCTCTCGTAGCTCGTAAATCGTTACCGATAAGTGGGAACTCGCAACTTGTATCTCGTGACGCGTAACTCAGAACTTGGAACTCGTAACGCATTACCGCAAACTCGGAGCTCGTATCTTGTATCACTTATCTTCTAACTCGTTACTCGTAGCCCGTTACTCGTTGCTCATAACTCGGAACTCGAATCTTGATCTCGGATCTTGCAAATCAATGACGATAACCTCGAACTCGTATCCTAGATCTAGGAGTTCGTAACTTGTTACCCATAACTCGGAAATCATATCTTGTATCTAGTAGCTCTTAACTCATAACTGATTACCTGGAACTCGTATCTTGTGTCTCGTAGCTCGTAATTCGTTACGATAAGTGGGTACTCGCATCTTGTATCTCGTGACGCGTAACTCAGAACTTGGAACTCGTAACGCGTTACCGAAAACTCGGAGCTTGTATCTTGTATCTCTTATCTTGTAACTCATAACTTGTAACTCGTAACTCGTTACCTATGACTCGAAACTCGTATCTTCTATCTCGGATCACGCAAATCATTGCCGATAACGTGGAACTATTATCCTAGATCTTGAACATCGTAACTCGTTACCAATAAGTGGGAACTCGCATCTTGTATCTCGTGACGTGTAACTCAGAACTCGGAACCTTGTAACGCGTTACCGATGACTCGAAGCTCGTATCTTGTATCACTTACATTGTAAGTCGTAACTCGTAGCTCGTAACTCGTTACCCATAACTCTTAACTCGTAACTTATATATCGTAACTTGTAATCCATTAACGATAACCTGGAACTCGTGTCTTGTGTCTCGTAGCTCGTAACTCGTTACGATAAGTGGGTACTCGCATCTTGTATCTCGTAACTCGTAACTAGTACCTCGTAGATCGTAAGTCGTAATTCGTAACTCGTAACTCGTAACTCGTATATCGTAACTCGCAACTCGAAACTCGTAACTCTTAACTCGTAAATCGCACCTTATCACTCGCTACTCATATCCCGGAACTCGCATCTTGTGTATCGTAGCTTGTAACCCATTATCAATAAAAAAGGAACTTGTATATTGCCTCTCGTAGCTCGTAAATCGTTACCGATAAGTGGGAACTCGCAGCTTGCATCTCGTGACGTGTAACTTAGAACTCGGAACTAGTAACGCGTTACCGATAACTCGGAGCTTGTATCATGTAACTCGTAACTCGTAACTCGTTACTTATAACTCAGAACTCGTATCTTATATATCGTAACTTGCAATCCATTACCAATAACCTGAAACTCGTATCTTGCATCTCGTAGCTCGTAAATCGTTACCGATAAGTGGGAACTCGCAACTTGTATCTCGTGACGCGTAACTCAGAACATGGAACTTGTAATGCGTTATCAATAACTCGAAGCTTGTATCTTGTATCTCTTACCTTGTAACTCGTAACTCGTAACTCGTAACTCGTCACCTATGGCTCGAAACTCGTATCTTCTGTCTCGGATATCGCAAATCATTGCCGGTAACCTGGAACTCGTATCCTAGGTCTTGAAGATCGCAGCTCGCTACCAATAAGTTGGAACTTGCATCTTGCATCTCGTGACGTGTAACTCAGATCTCGGAACTAGTAACGCGTTACCGATAACTCGTAGCTTGTATCTTGTAACTCGTAACTCGTAACTCGTTACTCGTAACTCAGAACTCGTATCTTATATATCGTAACTTGTAATCCATTAACGATAACCTGGTACTCGTATCTTGAATCTCGTTGCTCGTAAATCATTACAGAATAAATGGGAAATCGCATCTTGTATCTCGTGACGCGTAACTCAGGACTCGCAACTCGAAAGTTTCACCGATATCTCGGAGCTCGTATCTTGCATCACTAACCTTGTAACTCGTAACTCGTAACCTGTAACTCGTTGCCCATAACTCCGAACTCGAATCTTGATCTCGTATATTGTAAATCAATGACGATAACATCGAACTCGTATCCTAGAACTAGTGGTTCGTAACTCGTTACCGATAAGTGGAAACTCGCATCTTGTATCTCATGACGCGAAACTCAGAACTCGGTACTCGTAACGCGTAACCGACAACTCGGTGCGCGTATCTTGTAACTCGTAACTCGTTACCGATAACTCGGAACTCCTATCTTGTATCTAGTAGCTCGTAACTCATTGTTGATTACCTGGAAATCGCATCTTGTGTCTCACAGCTCGTAACTCGTTACGATAAGTGGGAACTCGCATCTTGTATGTTGTAACTCATAACCCGGAACCCGTATCTTGTGTATCGTAGCTTGTAACCTATTACCAATAACAAGGAACTCGTATCCTGCCTCTCGTAGTTCGTAAATCGTTACCGATAAGTGGGAAATCGCTACTTGTATCTCGTGACGCATAACTCAGAACTTGGAACTCGTAACGCGTTACTGATAACTCGGAGCCTGTATCTTGTATCTCTTACCCTGTAACTCGTAACTCATAACTCGTAACTTGTTACCCATTACTCGGAACTCGTCTCTTATATATGGTAACTTGTAGTCCATTACCGATAACCTGGAACGCATATCTTGCATCTCGTAGCTCGTAAATCGTTACCGATAAATGGGAACTCGCATCTTGTATCTCGTGACGCCTAACTCAGGACTCGGAGCTCGAAGGTGTTACCGATACTTCGGAGCTCGTATCTTGTATCACTTACCTTGTAACTCGTCACTCGTAACCCGTAACTCGTTGGCCATAGCTGGGAACTCGAATCTTGGTCTCGGATCTTGCAAATCAATGACAATAACCTCGAACTGGTATCTTAGATCTAGTAGTTCGTAACTCGTTACCGATAGGTGGAAACTCGCATCTTGTATCTCGTGACGCGAAACTCAGAACTCGGAACTCCAAACGCGTAACCGACAACTCGGTGCGCGTATCTTGTAACTCGTAACTCGTTACCCATAACTCGGAACTCCTATCTTGTATCTAGTAGCTCGTAACTCATTACTGATTACCTGGAACTCGCATCTTGTATGTCGTAACTCATAACCCGGAACCCGTATCTTGTGTATCGTAGCTTGTAACCCATTGCCGATAACAAGGAACTCGTATCTTGCCTCTTGTAGTTCGTAACTCGTTACCGACAGGTGGCAGCTCGCATCTTGTATCTCATGACGCGTAACTCAGAACTTGGAACTCGTAACAGGTAACCGATAACTCGGAGCTTGTATCTTGTAACTTGTAACTCGTTACCCATAACTTGAAACTAGTATCTTGTATCTAGTAGCTCGTATCTCATTACTGATTACCTGGAACTCGTATCTTGTGTCACGTAGCTCGTAACTCGTTACGATAAGTGGGAACTCGCATCTTGTATCTCGTGACTCGCAATAGTACCTCGGAAATAGTAAGTCGTAAATCGTAACTCGTAACCCGTAACTCGTTGCTCATAACTCTGAACTCGAATCATAATCTCGAATCTTGCAAATCAATGACGGTAGCCTCGAACTCGTATCCTAGATCTAGTAGTTCGTAACTCGTTACTTATAGGTGGAAACTCGCATCTGGTACCTCATTACGCGGAACTCAGAACTCGAAACTCGTATCAGGTAACCGATAACTCGGAGCTTGTATCTTGTGAATCGTTAACCATAACTCGGAACTCGTATCTTGGATCTAGTAGCTCGTAACTCATTACTGATTACCTGGAACTCGTATCTTGTGTCTGGTAGCTCGTAACTCGTTACGATAAGTGGGTACTCGCAGCTTGTATCTGGTAACTCGTAACTAGTACCTCGTAGATCGTAAGTCGTAATTCGTAACCCGTAAATCGTATATCGTAACTCGCAACTCGAAACTCGTAACTCATAAATCGCAGCTATAACCCGCTACTCATATCCCGGAACTCGCATCTTATGTATCGTAGCTTGTAACCCATTATTAATAACAAGGAACTCGTATCTTGCCTCTCGTAGCTCGTAATTCGTTACCGATAAGTAAGAACTCGCAACTTGTATCTCGTGACGCGTAACTCAGAACTTGGAACTCGTAACGCGTTACCGATAAGTCGGAGCTCGTATCTTGTATCACTTTTCTTGTAACTCGTTACTCGTAACCCGTAACTCGTTGCTCATAACTCGGAACTCGAATCTTGATCTCGGATCTTGCAAATCAATGACGATAACCTGGAACTCGTATCCTAGATCTTGAAGATCGCAGCTCGTTACCAATAAGTGGGAACTCGCATCTTGCATCTCGTGACGTGTAACTCAGAACTCGGAACTAGTAACGCGTTACCGATAACTCGGAGCTTGTATCTTGTAAATTGTAACTCGTAACTCATAACTCAGAACTCGTATCTTATATATCGTAACTTGCAATCCATTACCGATAACCTGGAGCTCGTATCTTGCATCTCGTAGCTCGTAAATCGTTACCGATAAGTGGGAACTCGCAACTCGTATCTTGTGACGCGTAACTCAGAACATGGAACTCGTAATGCGTTATCAATAACTCGAAGCTTGTATCTTGTATCTCTTACCTTGTAACTCGTAACTCGTTACCCATTACTCGGAACTCGTTTCTTCTATCTCGGATCTCGTGAATCACTGCCGATAACCTGGAACTCAGTTCCTAGATCATGAAGATCGTAACTCGTTACTAAGAAGTGGGAACCCGCATCTTGTATCTCGTAACGTGTAACTCAGAACTCGGAACTAGTAACGCGTTACCGATAACTCGGAACTAGTAACGCGTTACCGATAACTCGGAGCTCGTGTCTTGTAGCTCGTAACTCATTACCCATAACTCGGAACTCGTATCTTATATATTGTAACCTGTAATCCACTACCAATAACCTGGAACTCGTATATTGCATCTCGTAGCTCGTAAATCGTTTCCGATAAATGGGAACTGGCATTTTGTATCTCGTGACGTTTAACTCAGGACTCGGAACTCGAAGATGTTATCGATAACTCGGAGCTCGTATCTTGTATCATTTATCTTGTAACTCGTTAGTCGTAACCCGTAACTCGTTAGTCATAACTCGGAACTCGAGTCTTGATCTCGGATCTTGCAAATCAATGACGATAACCTTGAACTCGTATCCTAGATCTAGTAGTTCGTAACTCGTTACTTATAGGTGGAAACTCGCATCTTGTACCTCATGACGCGGAACTCAGAACTCGGAACTCGTATCAGGTAACCGATAACTCGGAGCTTGTATCTTGTGACTCGTAACTCGTTACCCATAACTCGGAACTCGTATCTTGGATTTAGTAGCTCCTAACTCATTACTGATTATCTGGAACTCGTATCTTGTGTCCGGTAGCTCGTAACTCGTTACGATAAGTGGGTACTCGCATCTTGTATCTCGTAACTCGTTACTAGCACCTCGTAGATCGTAAGTCGTAGTTCGTTACTCGTAACTCGTATATCGTAACTCGCAACTCGAAACTCGTAAATCGCCGCTTATAACTCGCTACTCATATTCCGGAACTCGCATCTTGTGTATCGTAGCTTGTAACCCATTATCAGTAACAAGGAACTTGTATCTTGCCTCTCGTAAATCGTTACCGATAAGTGGGAACTCGCAACTTGTATCTCGTGACGCGTAACTCAGAACTTGGAACTCGTAACGCGTTACCGAAAACTCGGAGGTTGTATCTTGTATATCATATCTTGTAACTCGTAACTCGTAACCCGTAACTCGTTGCCCATAACTCCGAACTCGAATCTTGATCTCGTATCTTGTAAATCAATGACGAAAACATCGAACTCGTATCCTAGAACTAGTGGTTCGTAACTCGTTACCGATAGGTGGGAACTCGCATCTTGTATCTCATGACGCGAAACTCAGGACTCGGAACTCGAAAGTTTTACCGATATCTCGGAGCTCGTATCTTGCATCACTTACCTTGTAACTCGTAACTCGTAACTCGTAACCTGTAACTCGTTGCCCATAACTCCGAACTCGAATCTTGGTCTCGTATCTTGTAAATCAATGACGATAACATCGAACTCGTATCCTAGAACTAGTGATTCGTAGCTCGTTACCGATAGGTGGAAACTCGCATCTTGTATCTCATGACGCGACACTCAGAACTCGGAACTCGTAACGCGTAACCGACAACTCGGTGCGCGTATCTTGTAACTCGTAACTCGTTACCCATAACTCGGAACTCCTACCTTGTATCTAGTAGCTCGTAACTCATTGTTGATTACCTGGAACGCGCATCTTGTGTCTCGCAGCTCGTAACTCGTTACAATAAGTGGGAACTCGCATCTTGTATGTCGTAACTCATATCCCGGAACCCGTATCTTGTGTATCGTAGCTTGTAACCCATTGCCACTAACAAGGAACGCGTATCTTGCCTCTTGTAGTTCGTAACTCGTTACCGACAGGTGTAAGCTCGCATCTTGTATCTCATGACGCGTAACTCAGTACTTGGAACTCGTAACAGGTAACCGACAACTCGGAGCTTGTTTCTTGGAACTTGTAACTCGTTACCCATAACTTGTAATTCGTATCTTGTATCTAGTAGCTCGTAACTCATTACTGATTACCTGGAACTCGTGTCTTGTGTCTCGTAGCTCGTAACTCGTTACGATAAGTGGGTACTCGCATCTTGTATCTCGTGACGCGTAACTCAGAACTTGGAACTCGTAACGCGTTACCGAAAACTCTGAGCTTGTATCTTGTATCTCTTATCTTGTAACTCATAACTTGTAACTCGTAACTCGTTACCTATGACTCGAAACTCGTATCTTCTATCTCGGATCACGCAAATCATTGCCGATAACGTGGAACTATTATCCTAGATCTTGAACATCGTAACTCGTTACCAATAAGTGGGAACTCGCATCTTGTATCTCGTGACGTGTAACTCAGAACTCGGAACCTTGTAACGCGTTACCGATGACTCGAAGCTCGTATCTTGTATCACTTACCTTGTAAGTCGTAACTCGTAGCTCGTAACTCGTTACCCATAACTCTTAACTCGTAACTTATATATCGTAACTTGCAATCCATTACCGATAACCTGAAACTTGTATCTTGCATCTCGTAGCTCGTAAATCGTTACCGATAAGTGGGAACTCGCAACTTGTATCTCGTGACGCGTAACTCAGAACATGGAACTTGTAATGCGTTATCAATAACTCGAAGCTTGTATCTTGTATCTCTTACCTTGTAACTCGTAACTCGTAACTCGTAACTCGTAACTCGTAACTCGTAACTCGTAACTCGTAACTCGTAACTCGTAACTCGTAACTCGTAACTCGTAACTCGTAACTCGTAACTCGTAACTCGTAACTCGTAACTCGTAACTCGTAACTCGTAACTCGTAACTCGTAACTCGTAACTCGTCACCTGTGACTCGAAACTCGTATCTTCTATCTCGGATCTCGCAAATCATTGCCGATAGCGTGGAACTCGTATCCTAGGTCTTGAACATCGTAACTCGTTACCAATAAGTAGGAACTCGCATCTTGTATCCCGTGACGTGTAACTCAGAACTCGGAACCAGTAACGCGTTACCGATGACTCGGAGCTTGTATCTTGTATCTCTTACCTTGTAACTCGTAACTCTTAACCCGTTACCCATTATTCGGAACTCGTATCTTCTATCTCGGATCTCGCAAATCATTGCCGGTAACCTGGAACTCGTATCCTAGGTCTTGAAGATCGCAGCTCGCTACCAATAAGTGGGAACTCGCATCTTGCATCTCGTGACGTGTAACTCAGAACTCGGAACTAGTAACGCGTTACCCATAACTCGGAGCTTGTATCTTGTATCTCTTACCTTGTAACTCGTAACTCTTAACCCGTTACCCATTATTCGGAACTCGTATCTTCTATCTCGGATCTCGCAAATCATTGCCGGTAACCTGGAACTCGTATCCTAGATCTTGAAGATCGTAGCTCGTTATCAATAAGTGGGAACTCGCATCTAGTATCTCGCGAAGTGTAACCCAGGACTCGGAACTCGAAAGTGTTACCGATAACTCGAAGCTCGTATCTTGTATCACTTATCCTGTAACTCGTTGCTCATAACTCGGAACTCGAATCTTGATCTCGGATCTTGCAAATCAATGACGATAGCCTCGAACTCGTATCCTAGATCTCGTAGTTTTTAACTCCTTACTTATAGGTGGAAACTCGCATCTTGTACCTCATGACGCGGAACTCAGAACTCGGAACTCGTAACAGGTAACCGATAACTCGGAGCTCGTATCTTGTGACTCGTAACTCGTTACCCATAACTCGGAACTCGTATCTTGCATCTAGTAGCTCGTAACTCATTACTGATTACCTGGAACTCGTATCTTGTGTCTCGTAGCTCGTAACTCGTTACGATAAGTGGGTACTCGCATCTTGTATCTCTTAACTCGTAACTAGTGCCTCGTAGATCGTAAGTCGTGATTCGTAACTCGTAAATCGTATATCGTAACTCGCAACTCGAAACTCGCAACTCGAAACTCGCAACTCGTAACTCGTAAATCGCAGCTTATGACTCGCTACTCATATCCCGGAACTCGATTCTTATGTATCGTAGCTTGTAACCCATTATCAATAACAAGGAACTCGTATCTTGCCTCTCGTAGCACGTAAATCGTACCGATAAGTGGGAACTCGCAACTTGTATCTCGTGACGCGTAACTCAGAACTTGGAACTCGTAACGCGTTACCGATAACTCGGAGCTTGTATCTTGTAACTCGTAACTCGTAACTCGTAACTCGTTACTCGTATCTCGTTACGCATAACTCAGAACTCGTATCTTATATATCGTAACTTGCAATCCATTACCGATAACCTGGAACTCGTATCTTGCATCTCGTAGCTCGTAAATCGTTACCGATAAGTGGGAACTCGCAACTTGTATCTCGTGACGCGTAACTCAGAACATGGAACTCGTAATGCGTTATCAATAACTCGGAGCTTGTATCTTGTAACTCGTAACTCGTAACTCGTTACGCATAACTCAGAACTCGTATCTTATATATCGTTACTTGCAATCCATTACCCATAACCTGGAACTCGTATCTTGCATCTCGTAGCTCGTAAATCGTTACCGATAAGTGGGAACTCACAACTTGCATCTCGTGACGCGTAACTCAGAAGTTAGAACTCGTAACGCGTTACCGAAAACTCGGAGCTTGTATCTTGTATCTCTTATCTTGTAACACATAACTTGTAACTCGTAACTCATTACCTATGACTCGAAATTCGTATATTCTATCTCGGATCTCTCAAATCATTGCCGGTAACCTGAAACTCGTATCCCAGATCTTGAAGATCGTAGCTCGTTACCAATAAGTGGAAACTCGCATTTTGTATCTCGTGACGTGTAACTCAGAACTCGGAACTAGTAACGCGTTATTGATAACTCGAAGCTCGTATCTTGTATCACTTACCTTGTAAGTCGTAACTCGTAGCTCGTAACTCGTTACCCATAACTCTTAACTCGTCTCTTATATATCGTAACTAGTAATCCATTAACGATAACCTGGAACTCGTATCTTGCATCTCGTTGCTCGTAAATCATTACAGAATAAATGGGAACTCGCATCTTGTATCTCGTGACGCGTAACTCGTAACTCGTAACGCGTAAGTCGTAACTCGTAGCTCGTAACTCGTTACCCATAACTCTTAACTCGTATCTTATATATCGTAACTAGTAATCCATTAACGATAACCTGGAACTCGTATCTTGCATCTCGTTGCTCGTAAATCATTACAGAATAAATGGGAACCCGCATCTTGTATCTCGTGACGCGTAACTCAGGACTCGGAACTCGAAAGTTTTACCGATATCTCGGAGCTCGTATCTTGCATCACTTACCTTGTAACTCGTAACCCGTAACTCGTTGCCCATAACTCCGAACTCGGACCTAGATCTCGTATCTTGTAAATCAATGACGATAACTTCGAGCTGGTATCCTAGATCTACTAGTTCGTAACTCGTTACCGATAGGTGGAAACTCGCATCATGTATCACATGACGCGAAACTCAGAACTCGAAACTCGTAACGCGTTACCGATAACTCGGAGCCTGTATCTTGTATCTCTTACCCTGTAACTCGTAACTTGTAACTCGTAAATCGCAGCTTATAATTGGCTACTCATATCCCGGAACTCGCATCTTATGTATCGTAGCAAGTAACCCATTATGAATAACAAGGAACTCGTATCCTGCCTCTCGTAGCTCGTAAATCGTTACCGATAAGTGTGAACTCGCAACTTGTATCTCGTGATGCGTAACTCAGAACTTGGAACTCGTAACGCGTTACCGATAACTCGGAGCTTGTATCTCTTATCTTGTAACTCGTAACTTGTAACTCGTAACTCGTTACCTATTACTCGAACCTCGTATCTTCTATCTCGGATCTCGCAAATCATTGCCCGTAACTTGAAACTCGTATCCTAGATCTGGTAGTTCGTAACTCGTGACCGATAGGTGGAAACTCGCATCTTGTATCTTATGATGCGGAACTCAGAACTCGGAACTCGTATCAGGTAACCGATAACTCGGAGCTCGTATCTTGTAACTCGTAACTCGTTACCCATAACTCGGAACTCATATCTTGTATCTAGTAGCTCGTAACTCATTACTGATTACCTGGAACTCGTATCTTGTGTCTTGTATCTCGTAACTCGTTACCCGTAACTCGTAAATCGCAGCTTATAGCTCGCTACTCATATTCCGGAACTCGCATCTTGCATCGTAGCTTGTAACCCATTATCAATAACAAGGAACTCGTATCTTATCTCTCGTAGCTCGTAACTCGTTATCTATTACTCGAAACATGTATCTTCTATCTCGGATCCCGCAAATCATTGCCGGTATCCTGGAACTCGTATCCTAGATCTTGAAGATCGTAGCTCGTTACCAATAAGTGGGAACTCGCATCTAGTATCTCGCGAAGTGTAACCCAGGACTCGGAACTCGAAAATGTTACCGGTAACTCGGAGCTCGTATCTTGCATCACCTACCTTGTAACTCGTAACTTGTAACCCGTAACTCGTTGCCCATACCTCCGAACTCGGACCTACATCTCGTATATTGTAAATCAATGACGATAACTTCGAACTGGTATCCTAGATCTACTAGTTCGTAACTCGTTACCGATAGGTGGAAACTCGCATCTTGTATCACATGACGCGAAACTCAGAACTCGGAACTCGTAACGCGTTACCGATAACTCGGAGCCTGTATCTTGTATCTCTTACCCTGTAACTCGTAACTCGTAACTCGTAAATCGCAGCTTATAACTGGCTACTCATATCCCGGAACTCGCATCTTATGTATCGTAGCAAGTAACCCATTATCAATAATCAGGAACTGGTATCTTGCCTCTCGTAGCTCGTAAATCGTTACCGATAAGTGGGAACTCGCAACTTGTATCTCGTGACGCGTAACTCAGAACTTGGAACTCGTAACGCGTTACCGATAACTCGGAGCTTGTATCTTGTATCTCTTATCTTGTAACTCGTAACTTGTAACTCGTAACTCGTTACCTATTACTCGAAACTCGTATCTTCTATCTCGGATCTCGCAAATCATTGCCCGTAACTTGAAACTCGTATCCTAGATCTAGTAGTTCGTAACTCGTGACCGATAGGTGGAAACTCGCATCTTGTATCTTATGATGCGGAATTCAGAACTCGGAACTCGTATCAGGTAACCGATAACTCGGAGCTCGCATCTTGTAACTCGTAACTCGTTACCCATAACTCGGAACTCATATCTTGTATCTAGTAGCTCGTAACTCATTACTGATTACCTGGAACTCGTATCTTGTGTCTCGTATCTCGTAACTCGTTACCCGTAACTCGTAAATCGCAGCTTATAACTCGCTACTCATATTCCGGAACTCGCATCTTGCATCGTAGCTTGTAACCCATTATCAATAACAAGGAACTCGTATCTTATCTCTCGTAGCTCGTAAATCGTTACCAATGAGTGGGAACTCGCATCTTGTATCTCGTGACGTGTAACTCAGAACTCGGAGCTAGTAACGCGTTATTAATAACTCGGAGCGTGTATCTTGTAACTCGTAACTCGTAACTCGTTACTCATAACTCAGAACTCGTATCTTATATCTCGTAACTTGTAATCCATTAACGATAACCTGGAACTCGTATCTTGCATCTCGTTGCTCGTAAATCATTACAGAATAAATGGGAACTCGCATCTTGTATCTCGTGACGCGTAACTCAGGACTCGGAACTCGAAAGTTTTACCGATATCTCGGAGCTCGTATCTTGCATCACTAACCTTGTAACTCGTAACTCGTAACCCGTAACTCGTTGCCCATAACTCCGAACTCGAATCTTGATCTCGTATCTTGTAAATCAATGACGATAACTTCGAACTGGTATCCTAGACCTAGTAGTTCGTAACTCGTTACCGATAGGTGGAAACTCGCATCTTGTATCTTATGACGCGGAACTCAGAACTCGGAACTTGTATCAGCTAACCGATAACTCGGAGCTCGTATCTTGTAACTCGTAACTCGTTACCCATAACTCGGAACTCATATCTTGTATCTAGTAGCTCGTAACTCATTGCTGATTACCTGGAACTCGTATCTTGTGTCTCGTAGCTCATAAGTCGCTACGATAAGTGGGAACTCGCATCTTGTATCTCGTAACTCGCAATAGTACCTCGTAGATAGTAAGTCGTAACTCGTAACTCGTAACTCGTTACCCGTAACTCGTAAATCGCAGCTTATAGCTCGCTACTCATATTCCGGAACTCGCATCTTGCATCGTAGCTTGTAACCCATTATCAATAACAAGGAACTCGTATCTTACCTCTCGTAGCTCGTAAATCGTTACCGATAAGTGGGAACTCGCAACTTGTATCTCGTGACGTGTAACTCATATCTCGGAGCTAGTACCGCGTTATTGATAACTCGGAGCTTGTATCTTGTAACTCGTAACTCGTTACTCATAACTCAGAACTCGTATCTTATATATCGTAACCTGCAATCCATTACCGATAACCTGGGACATGTATCTTGCATCTCGTAGCTCGTAAATCGTTACCGATAAGTGGGAACTCGCAATTTGTATCTCGTGACGCGTAACTCACAACATGGAACTCGTAATGCGCTATCGATAACTCGAAGCTTGTATCTTCTATCTCTTACCTTGTAACTCGTAACTCGTAACTCTTAACCCGTTACCCATTACTCGGAACTCGTACCTTCTATCTCGGATCTCGCAAATCATTGCCGATAACGTGGAACTCGTATCCTCGATCTTGAACATCGTAACTCGTTACCAATAAGTGGGAACACGCATCTTGTATCTCGTGACGTGTAACTCAGAACTCGGAACTAGTAACGCGTTACCGATAACTCGGAGCTTGTATCTTGTATCTCTTACCTTGTAACTCGTAACTCGTAAATTGTTACCCATTACTCGGAACTCGTTCCTTCTATCTCGGATCTCGCGAATCACTGCCGATAACCTGGAACTCGGTTCCTACATCATGAAGACCGTAACTCGTTACTAATAAGTGGGAATCCGCATCTTGTATCTCGTAACGTGTAACTCAGAACTCGGAACTAGTAACGCGTTACCGATAACTCGGGGCTCGTATCTTGTAACTCGTAACTCGTAACTCGTTACCCATAACTCGGAACTCGTATCTTATATATTGTAACTTGTAATCCACTACCAATGACCTGGAACTCGTATCTTGCATCTCGTAGCTCGTAAATCGTATCCGATAAATGGGAACTCGCATCTTGTATCTCGTGACGTGTAACTCATATCTCGGAACTAGTACCGCGTTATTGATAACTCGGAGCTTGTATCTTGTAACTCGTAACTCGTTACTCATAACTCAGAACTCGTATCTTATATATCGTAACCTGCAATCCATTACCGATAACCTGGGACATGTATCTTGCATCTCGTAGCTCGTAAATCGTTACCGATAAGTGGGAACTCGCAATTTGTATCTCGTGACGCGTAACTCACAACATGGAACTCGTAATGCGCTATCGATAACTCGAAGCTTGTATCTTCTATCTCTTACCTTGTAACTCGTAACTCGTAACTCTTAACCCGTTACCCATTACTCGGAACTCGTACCTTCTATCTCGGATCTCGCAAATCATTGCCGATAACGTGGAACTCGTATCCTCGATCTTGAACATCGTAACTCGTTACCAATAAGTGGGAACACGCATCTTGTATCTCGTGACGTGTAACTCAGAACTCGGAACTAGTAACGCGTTACCGATAACTCGGAGCTTGTATCTTGTATCTCTTACCTTGTAACTCGTAACTCGTAAATTGTTACCCATTACTCGGAACTCGTTCCTTCTATCTCGGATCTCGCGAATCACTGCCGATAACCTGGAACTCGGTTCCTACATCATGAAGACCGTAACTCGTTACTAATAAGTGGGAATCCGCATCTTGTATCTCGTAACGTGTAACTCAGAACTCGGAACTAGTAACGCGTTACCGATAACTCGGGGCTCGTATCTTGTAACTCGTAACTCGTAACTTGTTACCCATAACTCGGAACTCGTATCTTATATATTGTAACTTGTAATCGACTATCAATGACCTGGAACTCGTATCTTGCATCTCGTAGCTCGTAAATCGTTTCCGATAAATGGGAACTTGCATCATGTATCTCGTGACGTTTAACTCAGGACTCGGAACTCGAAGGTGTTACCGATAGCTCGGAGCTTGTATCTTGTATCACTTACTTTGTAACTCGTAACTCGTAACACGTAACTCGTTGCCCATAACTCGGAACTCGAATCTTGATCTCGGATCTTGTAAATCAGTGACGATAAGCTCGAACTCGCATCCTAGATCTAATAGTTCGTAACTTGTTACCGATAGGTGGAATCTCGCATCTTGTATCTTATGACGCGGAAATCAGAACTCGGAACTTTTATCAGGTGATGATAACTCGGAGCTCGTATCTTGTAACCCGTAACTTGTTACTCGTAACTCGTAAATCGCAGCTTATAACTCGCTACTCATATTCCGGATCTCGCATCTTGTGTATCGAGCTTGTAACCCATTATCAATAACAAGGAACTCGTATGTTGCCTCTCGTAGCTCGTAAATCGTTACCGATAAGTGGGAACTCGCAGCTTGCATCTCGTGACGCGTAACTCAGAAGTTGGAACTCGTAACGCGTTACCGAAAACTCGGAGCTTGTATCTTGTATCTTTTATCTTGTAACTCATAACTTGTAACTCGTAACTCATTACCTATGACTCGAAACTCGTATCTTCTATCTCGGATCTCGCAAATCATTGCCGGTAACCTGAAACTCGTATCCCAGATCTTGAAGATCGTAGCTCGTTACCAATAAGTGGAAACTCGCATCTTGTATCTTGTGACGTGTAACTCAGGACTCGGAACTCGAAAGTTTTACCGATATCTTGGAGCTCGTATCTTGCATCACTTACCTTGTAACTCGTAACTCGTAACCCGTAACTCGTTGCCCATAACTCCGAACTCGGACCTAGATCTCGTATCTTGTAAATCAATGACGATAACTTCGAACTGGTATCCTAGATCTAGTAGTTCGTAACTCGCTACCGATAGGTGGAAACTCACATCTTGTATCACATGACGCGAAACTCAGAACTCGGAACTCGTAACGCGTTACCGATAACTCGGAGCCTGTATCTTGTATCTCTTACCTTGTAACTCGTAACTTGTATCTTCTATCTCGGATCTCGCAAATCATTGCCGGTATCCTGGAACTCGTATCCTAGATCTTGAAGATCGTAGCTCGTTACCAATAAGTGGGAACTCGCATCTAGTATCTCGCGACGTGTAACCCAGGACTCGGAACTCGAAAGTGTTACCGATAATTCGGAGCTCGTATCTTGTATCACTTATCTTGTAACTCGTTAGTCGTAACCCGTAACTCGTTGCTCATAACTCGGAACTCGAATCTTGATCTAGGATCTTGCAAATCAATGACGATAACCTCGAACTCGTATCCTAGATCTAGTAGTTTTCAACTCGTTACTTATAGGTGGAATCTCGCATCTTGTACCTCATGACGCGGAACTCAGAACTCGGAACTCGTAACAGGTAACCGATATCTCGGAGCTCGTATCTTGTGACTCGTAACTCGTTACCCATAACTCGGAACTCGTATCTTGCATCTAGTAGCTCGTAACTCATTACTGATTACCTGGAACTCGTATCTTGTGTCTCGTAGCTCGTAACTCGTTACGATAAGAGGGTACTCGCATCTTGTATCTCTAACTCGTAACTAGTACCTCGTAGATCGTAAGTCGTGATTCGTAACTCGTAAATCGTATATCGTAACTCGCAACTCGAAACTCGCAACTCGTAACTCGTAAATCGCAGCTTATAACTCGCTACTCATATCCCGGAACTCGCATCTTATGTATCGTAGCTTGTAACCCATTATCAATAACAAGGAACTTGTATCTTGCCTCTCGTAGCTCGTAAATCGTTACCGATAAGTGGGAACTCGCAACTTGTATCTCGGTGACGCGTAACTCAGAACTTGGAACTCGTAACGCGTTACCGATAAGTCGGAGCTTGTATCTTCTATGTCTTATCTAGTAACTCGTAACTTCTAACTCGTAACTCGTCACCTATGGCTCGAAACTCGTATCTTCTATCTCGGATCTCGTAAATCATTGGCGGTAACCTGGAACTCGTATCCTAGATCATGAAGGTCGTAGCTCGTTACCAATAAGTGGGAACCCGCATCTTGTATCTCGCGACGTGTAACTCAGGACTCGGAAATTGAAAGTGTTACCGATAACTCGGAGCTCGTATCTTGTATCACTTATCTTTTAACTCGTTACTCGTAACCCGTAACTCGTTGCTCATAACTCGGAACTCGAATCTTGATCTCGAACCTTGCAAATCAATGACGATAACCTCGAACTCGTATCCTAGATCTAGTAGTTCGTAACTCGTTACTTATAGGTGGAAACTCGCATCTTGTACCTCATGACGTGGAACTCAGAACTCGGAACTCGTAACAGCTAACCGATAACTCGGAGCTCGTATCTTGTGACTTGTAACTCGTTACCCATAACTCGGAACTCGTATCTTGTATCTAGTAGCTCGTAACTCATTACTGATTATCTGGAACTCGTATCTTGTGTCTCGTAGCTCGTATCTCGTTACGAAAAGTGGGTACTCGCATCTTGTATCTCGTAACTCGTAACTAGTACCTCGTAGATCGTAAGTCGTAATTCGTAACTCGTAACTCGTATATCGTAACTCGCAACTCGAAACTCGTAACTCGTAACTCGTAAATCGCAGCTTATAACTCGCTACTCATATCCCGGAACTCGCACCTTGTGTATCGTAGCTTGTAACCCATTATCAATAACAAGGAACTTGTATCTTGCCTCTCGTAGCTCGTAAATCGTTACCGATAAGTGGGAACTCGCAACTTGTATCTCGTGACACGTAACTCAGAACTTGGAATTCGTAACGCGTTACCGATAACTCGGAGCTTGTATCTTGTAACTCGTAACTCGTTACTCATAATTCAGAACTCGTATTTTATATATCGTAACTTGCAATCCATTACCGATAACCTGGAACTCGTATCTTGCATCGCGTAGCTCGTAAATCGTTACCGATAAGTGGGAACTCGCAACTTGTATCTCGTGACACGTAACTCAGAACTCGGAACTAGTAACGCGTTACCGATAACTCGAAGCTCGTATCTTGTATCACTTACCTTCTTGTATCTCGTGACGCGTAGCTCGTAACTCGTAACTCGTTGCCCATAACTCCGAACTCAGACCTAGATCTCGCATCTTGTAAATCAATGACGATAACTTCGAACTGGTATCCTAGATCTAGTAGTTCGTAACTCGTTACCGATAGGTGGAAACTCGCATCTTGTATCTCATGACGCGAAACTCAGAACTCGGAACTCGTAACGCGTAACCGACAACTCGGTGCGCGTATCTTGTAACTCGTAACTCGTTACCCATAACTCGGAACTCCTATCTTGTATCTAGTAGCTCGTAACTCATTGTTGATTACCTGGAACTCGCATCTTGTGTCTCGCAGCTCGTAACTCGTTACGATAAGTGGAAACTCGCATTTTGTATGTCGTAACTTATAACCCGGAACCCGTATCTTGTGTATCGTAGCTTATAACCCATTACCAAGAACAAGGAACTCGTATCTTGCTTCTCGTAGTTCGTAAATCGTTAGCGATAAGTGGCAAATCGCTACTTGTATCTCGTGACGCATAACTCAGAACTTGGAACTCGTAACGCGTTACCGATAACTCGGAGCCTGTATCTCGTATCTCTTACCCTGTAACTCGTAACTCGTAAATCGCAGCTTATAACTCGCTGCTCATATCCCGGAACTCGCATCTTATGTATCGTAGCTTGTAACCCATTATCAATAACAAGGAACTCGTATCTTGCCTCTCGTAGCTCGTGAATCGTTACCGATAAGTGGGAACTCGCAACTTGTATCTCGTGACGCGTAACTCAGAACATGGAACTCGTAATGCGTTATCAATAACTCGAAGCTTGTATCTTGTATCTCTTACCTTATAACTCGTAACCCGTAACTCGTTACCCATTACTCGGAACTCGTTTCTTCTATCTCGGATCTCGCGAATCACTGCCGATAACCTGGAACTCGGTTCCTAGATCATGAAGATCGTAACTCGTTACTAAGAAGTGGGAACCCGCATCTTGTATCTCGTAACGTGTAACTCAGAACTCGGAACTAGTAACGCGTTACCGATAACTCGGAGCCTGTATCTCGTATCTCTTACCCTGTAACTCGTAACTCGTAAATCGCAGCTTATAACTCGCTGCTCATATCCCGGAACTCGCATCTTATGTATCGTAGCTTGTAACCCATTATCAATAACAAGGAACTCGTATATTGCATCTCGTAGCTCGTCAATCGTTTCCGATAAATGGGAACTCGCATCTTGTATCTCGTGACGTTTAACTCAGGACTCGGTACTCGAAGGTGTTACCGACAACCCGGAGCTTGTATCTTGTATCACTTACTTTGTAACTCGTAACTCGTAACACGTAACTCGTTGCCCATAACTCGGAACTCGAATCTTGATCTCGGATCTTGTAAATCAGTGACGATAAGCTCGAACTCGTCTCCTAGAACTAGTAGTTCGCAACTCGTTACCCGTAACTCGTAAATCGCAGCTTATAACTCGCTACTCATATTCCGGATATCGCATCTTGCATCGTAGCTTGTAACCCATTATCAATAACAAGGAACTCGTATCTTACCTCTCGTAGCTCGTAAATCGTTACCGATAAGTGGGAACTCGCATCTTGTATCTCGTGACGTGTAACTCAGAACTCGGAACTAGTAACGCGTTACCGATAACTCGGAGCTTGTATCTTGTAACTCGTAGCTCGTAACTCGTTACTCATAACTCAGAACTCGTATCTTATATATCGTAATTTGTAATCCATTAACGATAACCTGGAACTCGTATCTTGCATCTCGTTGCTCGTAAATCATTACAGAATAAATGGGAACTCGCATCTTGTATCTCATGACGCGAAACTCAGAACTCGGAACTCGTAACGCGTAACCGATAACTCGGAGCTCGTATCTTTTAACTCGTAACTCGTTACCCATAACTCGGAACTCATATCTTGTATCTATTAGCCCGTAACTCATTACTGATTACCTGGAACTCGTATCTTGTGTCTCGCAGCTCGTAACTAGTTACGATAAGTGGGAACTCGCATCTTGTATCTCGTAACTCGCAATAGTATCTCGTAGATAGTAAGTCCTGACTCGTAACTCGTAACTCAGGACTCGGAACTCGAAAGTGTAACCCATAACTTGGAACTCGTATCGAAAACTCGGAGCTTGTATCTTGTATCTTTTATCTTGTAACTCATAACTTGTAACTCGTAACTCATTACCTATGACTCGAAACTCGTATCTTCTATCTCGGATCTCGCAAATCATTGCCGGTAACCTGGAACTCGTATCCTAGATCTTGCAGATTGCAGCTCGTTACCAATAAGTGGGAACTCGCATCTTGCATCTCGTGACGTGTAACTCAGAACTCGGAACTAGTAACGCGTTACCGATAACTCGGAGCTTGTATCTTGTAACTCGTAACTCGTAACTCGTTACTCCTAACTCAGAACTCGTATCTTATATGTCGTAACTTGCAATCCATTACCGATAACCTGGAACTCATATCTTGCCTCTCGTAGCTCGTAAATCGTTACCGATAAGTGGGAACTCGCAACTTGTATCTCGTAGCGCGTAACTCAGAACATGGAACTCGTAATGCATTATCAATAACTCGGAGCTTGTATCTTGTATCTCTTACCTTGTAACTCGTAACTCGTAACTCGTTACGCATTACTCCGAACTCGTATCTTCTATCTCGGATCTCGCGAATCACTGCCGATAACCTGGAACTCGGTTCCCACATCATGAAGATCGTAACACGTTACTAATAAGTGGGAACCCGCATCTTGTATCTCGTATCGTGTAACTCAGAACTCGGAACTAGTAACGCGTTACCGATAACTCGGAGCTCGTATCTTGTAACTCGTAACTCGAAACCCATAACTCGGAACTCGTATCTTATATATTGTAACTTGTAATCCACTACCAGTGACCTGGAACTCGTATCTTGCATCTCGTAGCTCGTAAATCGTTTCCGATAAATGGGAACTCGTATCTTGTATCTCGTCACGTTTAACTCAGGACTCGGAACTCGAAGGTGTTACCGACAACTCGGATCTTGTATCTTGTATCACTTACCTTGTACCTCGGAACTCGTATCTTATATATAGTAACCTGTAATCCATTACCGATAACCTGGACCTCATATATTGCATCTCGTAGCTCGTAAATCGTTACCGATAAATGGGAACTCGCGTCTTGTATCTCGTGACGCGTAACTCAGGACTCGGGACTCGAAAGTATTACCGATAACTCGGAGCTCGTATCTAGTATCACTTACCTTGTTACTCGCAACTCGTAACCCGTAACTCGTTGCCCATAGCTCGGAACTCGAATCTTGATCTCGGATCTTGTGAATGAATGACGATAACCTCGAACTCATATCCTAGATCTAGTAGTTCGTAACTCGTTACCCATAGGTGGAAACTCGCATCTTGTAACTCATGACGCAAAACTCAGAACTCGGAATTCGTAACGCGAAACCAATAACTCGGAGCTTGTATCTTGTAACTCGTAACTCGTAACTCGTTACTCATAACTCAGAACTCGTATCTTATATATCGTAATTTGTAATCCATTAACGATAACCTGGAACTCGTATCTTGCATCTCGTTGCTCGTAAATCATTACAGAATAAATGGGAACTCGCATCTTGTATCTCATGACGCGAAACTCAGAACTCGGAACTAGTAACGCGTAACCGATAAGTCGGAGCTCGTATCTTTTAACTCGTAACTCGTTACCCATAACTCGGAACTCATATCTTGTATCTATTAGCCCGTAACTCATTACTGATTACCTGGAACTCGTATCTTGTGTCTCGCAGCTCGTAACTAGTTACGATAAGTGGGAACTCGCATCTTGTATCTCGTAACTCGCAATAGTATCTCGTAGATAGTAAGTCCTGACTCGTAACTCGTAACTCAGGACTCGGAACTCGAAAGTGTAACCCATAACTCGGAACTCGTATCGAAAACTCGGAGCTTGTATCTTGTATCTTTTATCTTGTAACTCATAACTTGTAACTCGTAACTCATTACCTATGACTCGAAACTCGTATCTTCTATCTCGGATCTCGCAAATCATTGCCGGTAACCTGGAACTCGTATCCTAGATCTTGCAGATTGCAGCTCGTTACCAATAAGTGGGAACTCGCATCTTGCATCTCGTGACGTGTAACTCAGAACTCGGAACTAGTAACGCGTTACCGATAACTCGGAGCTTGTATCTTGTAACTCGTAACTCGTAACTCGTTACTCCTAACTCAGAACTCGTATCTTATATGTCGTAACTTGCAATCCATTACCGATAACCTGGAACTCATATCTTGCCTCTCGTAGCTCGTAAATCGTTACCGATAAGTGGGAACTCGCAACTTGTATCTCGTAGCGCGTAACTCAGAACATGGAACTCGTAATGCATTATCAATAACTCGGAGCTTGTATCTTGTATCTCTTACCTTGTAACTCGTAACTCGTAACTCGTTACGCATTACTCCGAACTCGTATCTTCTATCTCGGATCTCGCGAATCACTGCCGATAACCTGGAACTCGGTTCCCACATCATGAAGATCGTAACACGTTACTAATAAGTGGGAACCCGCATCTTGTATCTCGTATCGTGTAACTCAGAACTCGGAACTAGTAACGCGTTACCGATAACTCGGAGCTCGTATCTTGTAACTCGTAACTCGAAACCCATAACTCGGAACTCGTATCTTATATATTGTAACTTGTAATCCACTACCAGTGACCTGGAACTCGTATCTTGCATCTCGTAGCTCGTAAATCGTTTCCGATAAATGGGAACTCGTATCTTGTATCTCGTCACGTTTAACTCAGGACTCGGAACTCGAAGGTGTTACCGACAACTCGGATCTTGTATCTTGTATCACTTACCTTGTACCTCGGAACTCGTATCTTATATATAGTAACCTGTAATCCATTACCGATAACCTGGACCTCATATATTGCATCTCGTAGCTCGTAAATCGTTACCGATAAATGGGAACTCGCGTCTTGTATCTCGTGACGCGTAACTCAGGACTCGGGACTCGAAAGTATTACCGATAACTCGGAGCTCGTATCTAGTATCACTTACCTTGTAACTCGCAACTCGTAACCCGTAACTCGTTGCCCATAGCTCGGAACTCGAATCTTGATCTCGGATCTTGTGAATGAATGACGATAACCTCGAACTCATATCCTAGATCTAGTAGTTCGTAACTCGTTACCCATAGGTGGAAACTCGCATCTTGTAACTCATGACGCAAAACTCAGAACTCGGAATTCGTAACGCGAAACCAATAACTCGGAGCTCGTATCTTGTAACTCGTAACTCGTTACCCATAACTCGGAACTCGTATCTTATACAGGGTCGGCAGAGAAACAGTTCGGTCCAGAAATTAGTGTGTAAGAAAAAGTCAGAAGGTGAAACACAAATGTAAGAGTGAGTGCGCGAATCTTGCAACGCGTGGCAACGCTGGCATAGTAAGTGTACGGATCTGTGGCTGCCGAGCATCGAACATCTTTCATCTCTCTTTTGCAGGATTCGTAATCAAACCTTCATAGGTGTCCGTTTTAGTCGAGTCAAATTAGCAGTTTTAATTATCAACATTTGTAAACAAGATCGGCAACAAATTCTGGTCGGTATCAAGATATTTTACCATACACTTGTTCATGATAAGGTGGGATAGTATGCTATAGTGGTTTTACGGAAAACCCTACATTTATAAAATGAATGCGTAGGAAACGTATAAGTACTGACTAATGTAATTAGCTACAAAGTGTTTTGTTGTCACTTTGACATTTTTTTTTGTAACTATCATCCTAAAGCTTGTGATTTTTCATCATATTTAAGATATTACTGCATGACTATATTTAAAATGAACTATTTAGCTATATCTTCAATATCAATACAAAAAAAAATAAAAGCTCATAACACATTCTACATCACAAATAATGCGAACAAATGTATTTTTCAACCAGTTAGATATATTTGCGAACCAGAATTTATCATTCAAGGCTATCATTTGAGTAAGGAACCAAAACTGTTAAGACATTCCACAAATTCTTGGTAAATGTTGCCCATACTTCGCACATAGCAATAACACTTGTGACATGTTATAAAACATTTCCACTCTCAGATGAATGATAACATAAGAATCAATTTATTAAGAATAACGTCAATTATCAAAAATCCTAATATCGTAATTTGACTGTATTATAAATACGCTCCTCCCGTCACCGCGCACGCGACCTACGTGTGTTGTTGGTCCGTGAGTGGGGACATGTCATTTATCTTTTCTTTTATTTTTGTTTTCAGTATCCACCTGACGCGTGTAGGAGGTTGTAGTCTAAGGATGTCTGAAATGAATTGCTCGCTCGGATTCATACGCACTGATTTTTGCAATAAAAGTTATTGTTACATTTTCCGTCCGTACCATATTCAAACGGAAAATGTAATAATGAACTCGGAGTGTGATATTTTGTTACCTTCGGTGAAAAACAAAAACACTTAACGACAAAAATAAAATATAAACTTCTTCAAAATATAATGGAAAAAATAAACAAAACTCTAAGGAAAGAATGATCATCGGATCGGCGATCGGAATCACCGACACACGATGAAATGAAGATCATAAAGCGCAAAGCGTTAGTCTTGTCCGACACACTGTTGTCACATACTTCCTAGGTGTTTGAGCGGAAATTTATCGCAGTAAACGCCTCACATCACGACGTTTGTTGAAGCAATCAAGCCGATTGATAATCACCGTAAATAAAATCAATACTTCATATGAAGTTTTGCGGTGACAGTACTTGATTCACTAATAAGCGAAAGATGAAGATCAAATAGTTCAAGAAACAATTTTTTTAGGATTTAACGCTATTGTTTATTTTTGTGAAAAATATCTATCCAGGAATTAATATTTTTTCCAGTGGGTAGGTACTGAACGATACATACGTTGCGGCAGTCACGTCGGTAGAACAAAATTTATGATAGCACAAACACTGCATTTTGAAATTAGGAAAATTCATTTTTACACGGAGCGCGTATTTTCAAAATAAAGCATCAACGTTTGAAAGTAGGATTCACTCCAACGGGCCTGTATCGCGGTTTTGTAACTGCGAAGCACGGCATTTACTCATTACGCCATGCATGTGTTATACTTCTGTTGATTAGACGGATTATTGATCCAATTTACGACTGTCCAAAAATGAGCCGAAATAGTTAAAAAACTGTAACGGCTCACTTATTACAATATTCATGTTTTGTACCTTTGGGAGAGAGCAATAATCTAATAATTGATCGGATTCATTATTTCTGGAACATCCTATATTTTTTCACTGTTACATGAATATTATTAATACAAAAAGAAATACTTCACTCTCTTCATAGCGTGCGAAAGTACCTACTTTATGCGCGGTAGTAGAAAAAATATAATTTCAAGAAATACCTCAACACGTGGCAACCTTCGCTCCATTTCTTATGTCTTTGGATTTCCGATCGCGCCGTCTTCAACGGAATCATGCCAAAAAGAGATAAAACATGTTCCACTTCCACTACTACTCATGACTAGGGCAGCGTTGCCACGCGTTGCAAGATTCGCGCACTCACTCTTACATTTATGTTTCACCTTCTGACTTTTTCTTACACACTAATTTCTGGACCGAACGTTTTCTGTACCGACAGTGTATATTGTAACTTGTAATCCACTACCAATGACCTGGAACTCGTATCTTGCATCTCGTAGCTCGTAAATCGTTACCGATAAATGAGAACTCGCATCTTGTATCTCGTGACGTGTAACTCAGAACTCGGAACTAGTAACGCGTTACCGATAACTCGGAGCTTGTATCTTGTAACTCGTAACTCGTTACTCATAACTCAGAACTCGTATCTTATATATCGTAACTTGCAATCCATTACCGATAACCTGGTACTCGTATCTTGCATCTCGTAGCTCGTAAATCGTTACCGATAAGTGGGAACTCGCAACTTGTATCTCGTGACGTGTAACTCAGAACTCGGAACTAGTAACGCGTAACCGATGACTCGAAGCTCGTATCTTGTATCACTTACCTTGTAAGTCGTAACTCGTAACTCGTAACTCGTAACTCGTAACCCATAACTCGGAACTCGTATCTTATATATAGTAACTTGTAATCCATTACCGATAACCTGGAACACGTATCTTGGATCTCGTTACTCGTAAATCGTTACCGATAAATGGGAACTCGCATCTTGTATCTCGTGACGTGTAACTCAGTACTCGGAACTCGAAAGTTTTACCGATATCTCGGAGTTCGCATCTTGTATCACTTACCTTGTAACTCGTAACTCGTAACCCGTAATTCGTTGCCCATAACTCCGAACTGGAATCTTGATCTCTTATCTTGTAAATCAATGACGATAACCTTGAACTGGTATCCTAGATCTAGTAGTTCGTAACTCGTTACCGATAGGTGGAAACTCGCATCTTGTATCTCATGACGCGAAACTCAGAACTCGTAACGCGTAACCGACAACTCGGTGCGCGTATCTTGTAAATTGTAGCTCGTTACCCATAACTCGGTACTCCTATCTTGTATCTAGTAGCTCGTAACTCATTACTGATTACCTGGAACTCACATCTTGTGTCTCGCAACTCGTAACTCGTTACGATAAGTGGGAACTCGCATCTTGTATGTCGTAACTCATAACCTGGAACCCGTATCTTGTGTATAGTAGCTTGTAACCCATTGCCAATAACAAGGAACTCGTATCTTGCCTCTTGTAGTTCGCGACTCGTTACCGACAGGTGGAAGCTCGCATCTTGTATCTCATGACGCGTAACTCAGAACTTGGAACTCGTAACAGGTAACCGATAACTCGGAGCTTGTATCTTGTAACTTGTAACTCGTTACTCATAACTTAGAACTCGTATCTTGTATCTAGTAGCTCGTAACTCATTACTGATTACCTGGAACTCGTATCTTGTGTCACGTAGCTAGCAACTCATCACGATAAGTGGGAACTCGCATCTTGTATCTCGTAACTCGCAATAGTACCTCGGAAATAGTAAGTCGTAAGTCGTAATTCGTAACTCGTAATTCGCAACTCGAAACTCGTAACTCGTAAATCGAAGGTTATAGCTCGCTACTCATATCCCGGAACTCGCATCTTATGTATCGTAGCTTGTAACCCATTATCAATAACAAGGAACTCGTATTTGGCCTCTCGTAGCTTGTAAATCGTTACCGATAAGTGGGAACTCGCAACTTGTATCTCGCGACGTGTAACTCAGGACTCGGAACTCGAAAGTGTTACCGATAACTCGGAGCTCGTATCTAGTATTACTTATCTTGTAACCCGTTACTTGTAACCCGTAACTCGTTGCTCATAACTCGGAACTCGAATCTTGATCTCGTTTCTTGCAAATCAATGACGATAACCTCGAACTCGTATCGTAGATCTAGGAGTTCGTAACTCGTTTACCGATAGGTGGAAACACGCATATTGTATCTTATGACGCGGAACTCAGAACTCGGAACTCATATCAGGTAACCGATAACTCGGAGCTCGTATCTTGTGACTTGTAACTCATTACCCATAACTCGGAACTCGTATCTTGTATCTAGTAGCTCGTAACTCATTACTGATTATCTGGAACTCGTATCATGTGTCTCGTAGCTCGTAACTCATTACGAAAAGTGGGTACTCGCATCTTGTATCTCGTAACTCGTAACTAGTACCTCGTAGATCGTAAGTCGTAATTAGTAACTCGTAACTCGTAAATCGTAACTCACAACTCGAAACTCGTAACTCGTATCTTGTATCTAGTAGCTCGTAACTCATTACCGATTACCTGGAACTCGTATCTTGTGTCACGTAGCTAGCAACTCATCACGATAAGTGGGAACAATTCGTAACGTGTTACTCAGAACTCGGACTCGTAACGCGTTACCGATAGCTCGGAGCTTGTACCTTGTATATCTTATCCTGTAACTCGTAACTTGTAACTCGTAACTAGTAACTCGTAACTCGTTACCTACGACTCGAAACTCGTATCTTCTATCTCGGATCTCGCAAATCATTGCCGGTAACCTGGAACTCGTATACTAGATCTTGAAGATCGCAGCTCGTTACCAATAAGTGGGAACTCGCATCTTGTATCTCGTGACGTGTAACTCAGAACTCGGAACTAGTAACGCGTTATTGATAACTCAGAGCTTGTATCTTGTAACTCGTAACTCGTAACTCGTTACTCATAACTCAGAACTCCTATCTTATATATCGTAACCTGCAATCCATTACCGATAACCTGGAACATGTATCTTGCATCTCGTAGCTCGTAACTCGTTACCCATAACTCGGAACTCCTATCTTGTATCTAGTAGCTCGTAACTCATTGTTGATTACCTGGAACTTGCATCTTGTGTCTCGCAGCTCGTAACTCGTTACGATAAGTGGGAACTCGCATCTTGTATGTCGTAACTCATAACCCCGGAACCCGTAGCTTGTGTATCGTAGCTTGTAACCCATTACCAAGAACAAGGAACTCGTATCTTGCCTCTCGTCGTTCGTAAATCATTACCGATAAGTGGGAAATCGCTACTTGTATCTCGTGACGCATAACTCAGAACTTGGAACTCGCAACGCGTTACCGATAACTCGGAGCTTGCATCTTGTATCTCTTATCTTGTAACTCGTAACTTGTAACTCGTAACTCTTTACCTATGACTCGACACTCGTATCTTCTATCTCGGATCTCGCAAATCATTGACGGTAACCTGGAACTCGTATCCTAGATCTTGAAGATCGTAGCTCGTTACCAATAAGTGGGAACTCGCATCTTGTATCTCGCGACGTGTAACCCAGGACTCGGAACTCGAAAGTGTTACCGATAACTCGGAGCTCGTATCTTGTATCACTTATCTTGTAACTCGTTAGTCGTAACCCGTAACTCGTTGCTCATAACTCGAAACTCGAATCTTGATCTCGGATCTTGTAAATCAGTGACGATAACTTCGAACTCGTATCCTAGATCTAGTAGTTCGTAACTCGTTACCGATAGGTGGAAACTCGCATCTTGTATCTTATGACGCGGAACTCAGAACTCGGAACTCGTATCAGGTAACCGATAACTCGGAGCTCGTATCTTGTAACTCGTAACTCGTTACCCATAACTCGGAACTCATATCAAGTATCTAGTAACTCGTAACTCATTGCTGATTACCTGGAACTCGTTTCTTGTGTCTCGTAGCTCGTACCTCGTTACGATAAGTGGGTTATTGCATCTTGTATCTCGTAACTCGTAACTAGTACCTTGTAGATCGTAAGTCGTAATTCGTAACTCGTAACTCGTATATCGTAACTCGCAACTCGAAACTCGTAACTCGTAAATCTCGGCTTATAACTCGCAACTCATATTCCGGAACTCGCATCTAGTGTATCGTAGCTTGTAACCCATTAGCAATAACGAGGAACTCGTATCTTGCCTCTCGTAGCTCGTAAATCGTTACCGATAAGTGGGAACTCGCAACTTGTATCTCGTGACGCGTAACTCAGAACTTGGAACTCGTAACGCGTTACCGAAGACTCGGAGCTTGTGTCTTGTATCTCTTATCTTGTAACTCGTAACTTGTAACTCGTAACTCGTTACCTATGACTCGAAACTCGTATCTTCTATCTCGGATCTCGCAAATCATTGCAGGTAACCTGAAACTCGTATCCTAGATCTTGAAGATCGTAGCTCGTTACCAATAAGTGGGAACTCGCATCTTGTATCTCGTGACGTGTAACTCAGAACTCGGAACTAGTAACGCGTTATTGATAACTCGGAGCTTGTATCTTTTAACTCGTAACTCGTATCTCGTTACTCATAACTCAGAACTCGTATCTTACATATCGTAACCTGCAATCCATTACCGATAACCTGGAACACGTATATTGCATCTCGTAGCTCGTAAATCGTTACCGATAAGTGGGAACTCGCAATTTGCATCTCGTGACGCGTAACTCACAACATGGAACTCGTAATGCGTTATCGATAACACTCCTTACCCATAACTCAGAACTCATATCTTGTATCTAGTAGCGTAATTCATTACTGATGACCTGGAACTCGTATCTTGTGTCTCGTAGCTCGTAACTCGTTACGATAAGTGGGTTCTCGCATCTTGTATCTCGTAACTCGTAACTAGTACCTTGTAGATCGTAAGTCATAATTCGTAACTCGTAACTCCTATATCGTAACTCGCAACTCGAAACTCGTAACTCGTAAATCTCGGCTTATAACTCGCTACTCATATTCCGGAACTCGCATCTAGAGTATCGTAGCTTGTAACCCATTAGCAATAACAAGCAACTCGTATCTTGTGTTGTGTTACCAAGAACAAAGAACTCGTATCTTGCCTCTCGTAGCTCGTAACTCGTTATCGATAAGTGGGAACTCGCAACTTGTATCTCGTGGCGCGTAACTCAGAACTTGGAAATCGTAACGCGTTACCGATAACTCGGAGCTTGCATCTTGTATCTCTTATCTTGTAACTCGTAACTTGTAACTCGTAACTCTTTACCTATGACTCGACACTCGTATCTTCTATCTCGGATCTCGCAAATCATTGCCGGTAACCTGGAACTCGTATCCTAGATCTTGAAGATCGTAGCTCGTTACCAATAAGTGGGAACTCGCATCTTGTATCTCGCGACGTGTAACCCAGGACTCGGAACTCGAAAGTGTTACCGATAACTCGGAGCTCGTATCTTGTATCACTTATCTTGTAACTCGTTAGTCGTAACCCGTAACTCGTTGCTCATAACTCGGAACTCGAATCTTGATCTCGGATCTTGTAAATCAGTGACGATAACCTCGAACTCGTATCCTAGATCTAGTAGTTCGTAACTCGTTACCGATAGGTGGAAACTCGCATCTTGTATCTTATGACGCGGAACTCAGATCTCGGAACTCGTATCAGGTAACCGATAACTCGGAGCTTGTATCTTGTAGCTCGTAACTCGTTAACCATAACTCGGAACTCATATCAAGTATCTAGTAACTCGTAACTCATTGCTGATTACCTGGAACTCATTCCTTGTGTCTCGTAGCTCGTAACTCGTTACGATAAGTGGGTTCTCGCATCTTGTATCTCGCAACTCGTAACTAGTACCTTGTAGATCGTAAGTCGTAATTCGTAACTCGTAACTCCTATATCGTAACTCGCAACTCGCAACTCGTAACTCGTAAATCTCGGCTTATAACTCGCTACTCATATTCCGGAACTCGCATCTAGTGTATCGTAGCTTGTAACCCATTAGCAATAACAAGGAACTCGTATCTTGCCTCTCGTAGCTCGTTAGTCGTTACCGATAAGTGGGAACTCGCAACTTGTATCTCGTGACGCGTAGCTCAGAACTTGGAACTCGTAACGCGTTACCGAAAACTCGGAGCTTGTGTCTTGTATCTCTTATCTTGTAACTCGTAACTTGTAACTCGTAACTCGTTACCTATGACTCGAAACTCGTATCTTCTACCTCGGATCTCGCAAATCATTGCCGGTAACCTGAAACTCGTATCCTAGATCTTGAAGATCGTAGCTCGTTACCAATAAGTGGGAACTCGCATCTTGTATCTCGTGACGTGTAACTCAGAACTCGGAAGTAGTAACGCGTTATTGATAACTCGGAGCTTGTATCTTTTAACTCGTAACTCGTATCTCGTTACTCATAACTCAGAACTCGTATCTTACATATCGTAACCTGCAATCCATTACCGATAACCTGGAACACGTATTTTGCATCTCGTAGCTCGTAAATCGTTACCGATAAGTGGGAACTCGCAATTTGCATCTCGTGACGCGTAACTCACAACATGGAACTCGTAATGCGTTATCGATAACACTCGATACCCATAACTCAGAACTCATATCTTGTATCTAGTAGCTCGTAACTCATTACTGATGACCTGGAACTCGTATCTTGTGTCTCGTAGCTCGTAACTCGTTACGATAAGTGGGTTCTCGCATCTTGTATCTCGTAACTCGTAACTAGTACCTTGTAGATCGTAAGTCGTAATTCGTAACTCGTAACTCCTATATCGTAACTCGCAACTCGAAACTCGTAACTCGTAAATCTCGGCTTATAACTCGCTACTCATATTCCGGAACTCGCATCTAGAGTATCGTAGCTTGTAACCAATTAGCAATAACAAGCAACTCGTATCTTGCCTCTCGTAGCTCGTTAATCGTTACCGATAAGTGGGAACTCGCAACTTGTATCTCGTGACGCGTAACTCAGAACTTGGAACTCGTAACGCGTTACCGAAAACTCGGAGCTTGTGTCTTGTATCTCTTATCTTGTAACTCGTAACTTGTGACTCGTAACTCGTTACATATGACTCGAAACTCGTATCTTCTATCCCGGATCTCGCAAATCATTGCCGGTAACCTGAAACTCGTATCCTAGATCTTGAAGATCGTAGCTCGTTACCAATAAGTGGGAACTCGCATCTTGTATCTCGTGACGTGTAACTCAGAACTCGGAACTAGTAACGCGTTATTGATAACTCGGAGCTTGTATCTTTTAACTCGTATCTCGTTACTCATAACTCAGAACTCGTATCTTACATATCGTAACCTGCAATCCATTACCGATAACCTGGAACACGTATATTGCATCTCGTAGCTCGTAAATCGTTACCGATAAGTGGGAACTCGCAATTTGCATCTCGTGACGCGTAACTCACAACATGGAACTCGTAATGCGTTATCGATAACTCGGAGCTTGTATCTTGTATATCTTATCCTGTAACTCGTAACTTGTAACTCGTAACTCATTACCTATGACTCGAGACTCGTATCTTCTATCTCGGATCTCGCAAATCATTGCCTGTAACCTGGAACTCGTATCCTATATCTTGAAGATCGCAGCTCGTTACCAATAAGTGGGAACTCGCATCTTGCATCTCGTGACGTGTAACTCAGAACTCGGAACTAGTAACGCGTTACCGATAACTTGGCGCTTGTATCTTGTAACTCGTAACTCGTTATCCATAACTCGGAACTCGTATCTTATATATTGTAACTTGTAATCCACTACCAATAACCTGGAACTCGTATCTTGCATCTCGTAGCTCGTAAATCGTTTCCGATAAATGGGAACTCGCATCTTGTATCTCGTGACGTTTAACACAGGACTCGGAACTCGAAGCTGTTACCGACAGCTCGGAGCTCGTATCTTGTATCACTTATCTTGTAACTCGTTAGTCGTAACCCGTAACTCGTTGCTCATAACTCGGAACTCGAGTCTTGATATCGGATCTTGCAAATCAATGACGATAACCTCGAACTCGTATCCTAGATCTAGTAGTTCGTAACTCGTTACTTATAGGTGGAAACCCGCATCTTGTACCTCATGACGAGGAACTCAGAACTGGGAAATCGTATCAGGTAACCGATAACTCGGAGCTTGTATCTTGTGACTCGTAACTCGTTACCCATAACTCGGAACTCGTATCTTGGATCTAGTAGCTCGTAACTCATTACTGATTACCTGGAACTCGTATCTTTTGTCTCGTAGCTCGTAACTCGTTACGATAAGTGGGTACTCGCATCTTGTATCTCGTAACTCGTAACTAGTACTCAGGACTCGGAACTCGAAGCTGTTACCGACAGCTCGGAGCTTGTATCTTGTATCACTTACTTTGTAACTCGTAACTCGTAACACGTAACTCGTTGCCCATAACTCGGAACTCGAATCTTGATCTCAGATCTTGTAAATCAGTGACGATAACCTCGAACTCGTATCCTTGATCTAGTAGTTCGTAACTCGTTACCGATAGGTGGAAACTCGCATCTTGTATCTTATGACGCGGAACTCAGAACTGGGAACTCGTATCAGGTAACCGATAACTCGGAGCTCGTATCTTGCAACTCGTAACTCGTTACCCATAACTCGGAACTCATATCTTGTATCTAGTAGCTCGTAACTCATTACTGATTACCTGGAACTCGTATCTTGTGTCTCGTAGTTCGTAACTCGTTGCGATAAGTGGGAACTCGCATCTTGTATCTCGTAACTCGCAATAGTACCTCGTAGATAGTAAGTCGTAACTCGTAACTCGTAACTCGTTACCCGTAACTTGTAAATCGAAGCTTATAACTCGCTACTCATATTCCGGAACTCGCATCTTATGTATCGTTGCTTGTAACCCATTATCAATAACAAGGAACTCGTATCTTACCTCTTGTAGCTCGTAAATCGTTACCGATAAGTGGGAACTCGCAACTTGTATCTCGTGACGCGTAACTCAGAACTTGGAACTCGTAACGCGTTACCGAAAACTCGGAGCTTGTATCTTGTATCTCTTATCTTGTAACTCATAACTTGTAACTCGTAACTCGTTACCTATGACTCGAAACTTGTATCTTCTATCTCGGATCTCGCAAATCATTGCCGATAACGTGGAACTATTATCCTAGATCTTCATCATCACTTAACTTGTAACTCAAAACTCGTAACCCGTAACTCGTTGCCCATAACTCCGAACTCGGATCTAGATCTCGTATCTTGTAAATCAATGACGATAACATCGAACTCGTATCCTAGAACTAGTGGTTCGTAACTCGTTACCGATAGGTGGAAACCCGCATCTTGTATCTCATGACGCGAAACTCAGAACTCGGAACTCGTGACGCGTTACCGATAACTCGGAGCCTGTATCTAGTATCTTTCACCCTGTAACTCGTAACTCGTAACTCGTAACTCGTAACTCGTTACCCATTACTCGGAACTCGTATCTTATATATGGTAACTTGTAATCCATTACCGATAACCTGGAACGCATATCTTGCATCTCGTAGCTCGTAAATCGTTACCGATATATGGGAACTCGCATCTTGTATCTCGTGACGCCTAACTCAGGACTCGGAGCTCGAAGGTGTTACCGATAATTCGGAGCTCGTATCTTATATCACTTACATTGTAACTCGTTACTCGTAACCCGTAACTCGTTGCTTATAACTCGGAACTCGAATCTTGATCTCTGATCTTGTAAATCAATGACGATAACCTCGAACTCGTCTCCTAGAACTAGTAGTTCGCAACTCGCTACCGATAGGTTGAAACTCGCATCTTGTATCTCATGACGCGAAACTCAGAACTCGTATCTCGTAACGCGTAACCGATAACTCGGAGCTGGTATCTTGTGACTTGTAACTCGTTACCCGTAACTCGGAACTCGTATCTTGTATCTAGTAGCTCGTAACTCATAACTGATTACCTGGAACTCGTGTCTTGTGTCTCGTAGCTCGTAACTCGTTACGATAAGTGGGTACTCGCATCTTGTACCTCGTAGATCGTAAGTCGTAATTCGTAACTCGTAACTCGTATATCGTAACTCGCAACTCGAAACTCGTAACTCGTAAATTGCAGCTTATAACTCGCTACTCATATCCCGGAACTCGCATCTAATGTATCGTAGCTTATAACCCATTATCAATAACAAGGAACTCGTATCTTACCTCTTGTAGCTCGTAAATCGTTACCGATAAGTGGGAATTTGCAACTTGTATCTCGTGACGCGTAACTCAGAACTTGGAACTCTTAACGCGTTACCGAAAACTCTGAGCTTGTATCTTGTATCTCTTATGTTGTAACTCATAACTTGTAACTCGTAACTTGTTACCTATGACTCGAAACTCGTATCTTCTATCTCGGATCTCGCAAATCATTGCCGATAACGTGGAACTATTATCCTAGATCTTGAACATCGTACCTCGTTACCAATAAGTGGGAACTCGCATCTGGTATCTCGTGACGTGTAACTCAGAACTCGGAACTAGTAACGCGTTACCGATGACTCGAAGCTCGTATCTTGTATCACTTACCTTGTAAGTCGTAACTCGTAGCTCGTAACTCGTTACCCATAACTCTTTACTCGTATCTTATATATCGTAACTTGTAATCCATTAACGATAACCTGGAACTCGTATCTTGCATCTCGTTGCTCGTAAATCATTACAGAATAAATGAGAACCCGCATCTTGTATCTCGTGACGCGTAACTCAGGACTCGGAATTCGAAAGTTTTACTGATATCTCGGAGCTCGTATCTTGCATCACTTACCTTGTGACTCGTAACTCGTAACCCGTAACTCGTTGCCCATAACTCCGAACTCGGATCTAGATCTCGTATCTTGTAAATCATAGACGATAACTTCGAACTGGTATCCTAGATCTAGTAGTTCGTAACTCGTTACCGATAGGTGGAAACTCGCATCTTGTATCTCATGACGCGAAACTCAGAACTCGTAACTCGTAACGCGTAACCGACAACTCGGTGCGCGTATCTTGTAACTCGTAACGCGTTACCGATAACTCGGAGCCTGTATCTTGGATCTCTTACCTTTAACTCGTAATTCTTAACTCGTAAATCGCAGTTTATAACTCGCTACTCATATCTCGGAACGCGCATCTTATGTATGGTAGCTTGTAACCCATTATCAATAACAAGGAACTCGTATCTTGCCTCTCGTAGCTCGTAAATCGTTACCCATAAGTGGGAACTCGCAACTTGTATCTCGTGACGCGTAACTCAGAACTTGGAACTCGTAACCCGCTACCGAAAACTCGGAGCTTGTATCCTGTATATCTTATCTTGTAACTCGTAACTTGTAACTCGTAACTCGTAACCCGTAACTCGTTGCCCATCACTCCGAACTCGAATCTTGATCTCGTATCTTGTAAATCAATGACGATAACATCGAACTCGTATCCTAGAACTAGTGGTTCGTAACTCGTTATGATAAGTGGGAACTCGCATCTTATATGTTGCAACTCATAACCCGGAACCCGTATCTTGTGTATCGTAGCTTGTAACCCATTATCAATAACAAGGAACTCGTATCTTACCGCTCGTAGCTCGTAAATCGTTACCGATAAGTGGGAACTCTCGCAACTTGTATCTCGTGACGTGTAACTCAGAACTTGGAACCCGTAACGCGTTACCGAAAACTCGGAGCTTGTATCTTGTATCTCTTATCTTGTAACCCATAACTTGTAACTCGTAACTCGTTACCTATGACTCGAAACTCGTATCTTCTATCTCGGATCTCGCAAATCATTGCCGGTAACCTGGAACTCGTATCCTAGATCTTGAAGATCCTAGCTCGTTACAAATAAGTGTGAACTCGCATCTTTTATCTTGCGACGTGTAACTCAGGACTTGGAACTCGAAAGTGTTACCGATAACTCGGAGCTCGTATCTTGTATCACTTATCTTGTAACTCGTTACTCGTAACCCGTAACTCGTTGCTCATAATTCGGAACTCGAATCTTGATCTCGGATCTTGCAAATCAATGACGATAACCTCGAACTCGTATCCTAGATCTAGTAGTTCGTAACTCGTTACTTATAGGTGGAAACTCGCATCTTGTACCTCATGACGCGGAACTTTGAATTCGGAACTTGTAACAGGTAACCGATAACTCGGAGCTCGTATCTTGTGACTTGTAACTCGTTGCTCACAACTCGGAACTCGAATCTTGATCTCGGATCTTGCAAATCAATGACGATAACCTCGAACTCGTATCCTAGATCTAGTAGTTCGTAACTCGTTACTTAAGGTGGAAACTCGCATCTTGTACCTCATGACGCGGAACTCAGAACTCGGAACTTGTAACAGGTAACCGATAACTCGGAGCTCGTATCTTGTAACTCGTAACTCGTTACCCATAACTCGGAACACGTATCTTGTTTCTAGTAGCTCGTAACTCCATACTGATTACAAGATACGAGATCTTGTGTCTCGTAGCTCGTAACTCGTTACGATAAGTGGGTACTCGCATCTTGTATCTCGTAACTCGTAACTAGTACCTCGTAGATCGTAAGTCGTAATTCGTAACTCGTAACTCGTATATCGTAACTCGCAACTCGAAACTCGTAAATCGTAACTCGTAAATCGCAGCTTATAACTCGCTACTCATATCCCGGAACTCGCATCTTGTGTATTGTAGCTTGTAACCCATTATCAATAACAAGGAACTTGTATCTTGCTTCTCGTAGCTCGTAAATCGTTACCGATTAGTGGGGACTCGCAACTTGTATCTCGTGACGCGTAACTCAGAACTTGGAACTCGTAACGCGTTACCGATAACTCGGAACTTGTATCTTGTATATCTTATCCTGTAACTCGTTACTTGTAACTCGTAACTCATTACATATGACTCGAAACTCGTATCTTCTATCTCGGATCTCGTAAATCATTGCCGGTAACCTGGAACTCGTATCCTAGATCTTGATCGCAGCTCGTTACCAATAAGTGGGAACTCGCATCTTGCATCTCGTGACGTGTAACTCAGAACTCGGAACTAGTAACGCGTTACCGATAACTCGGAGCTTGTATCTTGTAACTCCTAACTCGTAACTCGTTACTCATAACTCGGAACACGTATCATATTTATTGCAACTTGTAATCCACTACCAATAACCTGGAACTCGTATCTTGCATCTAGTAGCTCGTAAATCGTTTCCGATAAATGGGAACTCGCATCCTGTATCTCGTGACGTTTAACTCAGGACTCGGAACTCGAAGGTGTTACCGACAACTCGGAGCTTGTATCTTGTATCACTTACTTTGTAACTCGTAACTCGTAACACGTAACTCGTTGCCCATAACTCGGAACTCGAATCTTGATCTCGGATCTTGTAAATCAGTGACGATAACCTCGAACTCGTATCCTAGATCTAGTAGTTCGTAACTCGTTACTTATAGGTGGAAACTCGCATCTTGTACTTCATGACGCGGAACTCAGAACTCGGAACTCGTATCAGGTAACCGATAACTCGGTGCTCGTATCTTGTAACTCGTAACTCGTTACCCATAACTCAGAACTCATATCTTGTATCTAGTAGCTCGTAACTCATTACTGATTACCTGGAACTCGTATCTTGTGTCTCGTAGCTCGTAACTCGTTACGATAAGTGGGAACTCGCATCTTGTATCTCGTAACTCGCAATAGTACCTCGTAGATAGTAAGTCGCAACTCGTAACTCGTAACTCGTTACCCGTAACTCGTAAATCGCAGCTTATAACTCGCTACTCATATTCCGGTACTCGCATCTTATGTATGGTAGCTTGTAACCCATTATCAATAACAAGGAACCCGTATCTTACCTCTCGTAGCTCGTAAATCGTTACCGATAAGTGGGAACTCGCAACTTGTATCTCGTGACGCGTAACTCAGGACTCGGAACTCGAAAGTGTTACCGATGTCTCGGAGGTCGTATCTTGTGACTTGTAACTCGTTACCCATAACTCGGAAATCGTAACTTGGATCTAGTAGCTCGTAACTCATTACTGATTACCTGCAACTCGTATCTTGTGTCTCGTAGCTCGTAACTAGTACCTCGTAGATCGTAAGTCGTAATTCGTAACTCGTAACTCGTATATCGTAACTCGCAACTCGAAACTCGTAACTCGTAAATCGCAGCTTATAACTCGCTACTCATATCCCGGAACTCGCATCTTGTGTATCGTAGCTTGTAACCCATTATCAATAACAAGGAACTTGTATCTTGCCTCTCGTAGCTCGTAAATCGTTACCGATAAGTGGGAACTCGCAACTTGTATCTCGTGACGCGTAACTCAGAACTCGGAACTAGTAACGCGTTACCGATAACTCGGAGCTTGTATCTTGTATATCTTATCCTGTAACTCGTAACCTGTAACTCGTAACTCGTTACCCATTACTCGGAACTCGTATCTTATATATGGTAACTTGTAATCCATTACCGATAATCTGGAACTCATATCTTGCATCTCGTAGCTCGTAAATCGTAACTAGTACCTCGTAGATCGTAATTCGTAACTCGCAACTCGATACTCGTAACTCGTAACTCGTAAATCGCAGCTTATAACTCGCTGCTCATATCCTGGAACTCGCATCTTGTGTATCGTAGCTTGTAACCCATTATCAATAACAAGGAACTTGTATCTTGCCTCTCGTAGCTCGTAAATCGTTACCGATAAGTGGGAACTCGCAACTTGTATCTCGTGACGCGTAACTCAGAACTTGGATCTCGTAACGCGTTACCGATAACTCGGAGCTTATATCTTGTATATCTTATCCTGTAACTCGTAACTTGTAACTCGTAACTCGTTACCTATGACTCGAAACTCGTATCTTCTGTCTCGGATCTCGCAAATCATTGCCGGTAACCTAGAACTCGTATCCTAGATCTTGAAGATCGCAGCTCGTTACCAATAAGTGGGAACTCGCATCTTGCATCTCGTGACGTGTAACTCAGAACTTGGAACTAGTAACGCGTTACCGATAACTCAGAACTCGTATCTTATATATCGTAACTTGCAATTTATTACCGATAACCTGGAGCTTGTATCTTGCATCTCGTAGCTCGTAAATCATTACCGATAAGTGGGAACTCGCTACTTGTATCTCGTGACGCGTAACTCAGAACATGGAACTCGTAATGCGTTATTAATAACTCGAAGCTTGTATCTTGTATCTCTTACCTTGTAACTCGTAACTCGTAACTCGTAACCCATTACTCGGAACTCGTTTCTTCTATCTGGTATCTCGTGAATCACTGCCGATAACCTGGAACTCAGTTCCTAGATCATGAAGATCGTAACTCGTTACTAAGAAGTGGGAAACCGCATCTTGTATCTCGTAACGTGTAACTCAGAACTCGGAACTAGTAACGCGTTACCGATAACTCGGAGCTCGTATCTTGTAACTCGTAACTCGTAACTCGTTACCCATAACTCGGAACTCGTATCTGATATATTGTAACCTGTAATCCACTACCAATACCCTGGAACTCGTATATTGCATCTCGTAGCTCGTAAATCGTTTCCGATAGATGGGAACTCGCATCTTGTATCTCGTGACGTTTAACTCAGGACTCGGAACTCGAAGGTGTTATCGATAACTTGGAGCTCGTATCTTGTATCACTTATCTTGTAACTCGTTAGTCGTAACCCGTAACTTGTTGCTCATAACTCGAAACTCGAGTCTTTATCTCGGATCTTGCAAATCAATGACGATAACCTGGAACTCGTATCCTAGATCTAGTAGTTCGTAACTCGTTACTTATAGGTGGAAGCTCGCATATTGTACCTCATGACGCGGAACTCAGAACTCGGAACTCGTATCAGGTAACCGATAACTCGGAGCTCGTATCTTGGATCTAGTAGCTCGTAACTCATTACTGATTACCTGGAACTCGTGTCTCGTAGCTCGTAGCTCGTTACGATAAGTGGGTACTTGCATCTTGTATCTCGTAACTCGTAACTGGTACCTCGTAGATCGTAAGTCGTAGTTCGTAACTCGTATATCGTAACTCGCAACTCGAAACTCGTAACTCGTAAATCGCCGCTTATAACTCGCTACTCATATTCCCGAACTCGCATCTTGTGTATCGTAGCTTGTAACCCATTATCAATAACAAGGAACTCGTATCTTGCCTCTCGTAGCTCGTAAATCGTTACCGATAGGTGGGAACTCGCAACTTGTATCTCGTGACGCGTAACTCAGAACTTGGAACTCGTAACGCGTTACCGAAAACTCGGAGCTTGTATCTTGTATATCTTATCTTGTAACTCGTAACTTGTAACTCGTAACTCGTTACCTATGACTCGAAACTCGTATCTTCTATCTCGGATCTCGCAAATCATTGCCGGTAAGCTGAAACTCGTATCCTAGATCTTGAAGATCGTAGCTCGTTACCAATAAGTGGGAACTCGCATCTGGTATCTCGTGACGTGTAACTCAGAACTCGGAACTAGTAACGCGTTACCGATAACTCGGAGCTTGTATCTTGTAACTCGTAACTCGTAACTCGTTACTCATAACTCAGAACTCGTATCTTATATATCGTAACCTGCAATCCATTACCGATAACCTTTAACATGTATCTTGCATCTCGTAGCTCGTAAATCGTTACCGATAAGTGGGAACTCGCAATTTGTATCTCGTGACGCGTAACTCACGACATGGAACTCGTAATGCGTTATCGATAACTCGAAGCTTGTATCTTCTATCTCTTACCTTCTAACTGGTAACTCTTAACCCGTTACCCATTACTCGGAACTCGTATCTTCTATCTCGCAAATCATTGCCGATAACGTGGAACTCGTATCCTAGATCTTGAACATCGTAACTCGTTACCAATAAGTGGGAACTCGCATCTTGTATCTCGTGACGTGTACCTGAGACCTCGGAACTAGTAACGCGTTACCGATAACTCGGAGATTGTATCTTGTATCTCTTATCTAGTAACTCGTAACTTGTAACTCGTAACTCGTTACCTATGACTCGAAACTCGTATCTTCTATCTCGGATCTCGCAAATCATTGCTGGTAACCTGGAACTCGTATCCTAGATCCTGAAGATCGTAGCTCGTTACCAATAAGTGGGAACTCGCATCTTGTATCTTGCGACGTGTAACTCAGGACTTGGAACTTGAAAGTGTTACCGATAACTCGGAGCTCGTATCTTGTATCACTTATCTTGTAACTCGTTACTCGTAACCCGTAACTGGTTGCTCATAACTCGGAACTCGAATCTTGACCTCGGATCTTGCAAATCAATGACGATAACCTCGAACTCGTTTCCTAGACCTAGTAGTTCGTAACTCGTTACTTATAGGTGGAAACTCGCATCTTGTACTTCATGACGCGGAACTCAGAACTCGGAACTCGTAACAGGTAACCGATAACTCGGAGCTCGTATCTTGTGACTTGTAACTCGTTACTCATAACTCGGAACTCGTATCTTGTATCTAGTAGCTCGTAACTCAATACTGATTACCTGGAACTCGTATCTTGTGTCTCGTAGCTCGTAACTCGTAACGATAAGTGGGTACTCGCATCTTGTATCTCGTAGCTCGTAACGAGTACCTCGTAGATCGTAAGTCGTAATTCGTAACTCGTAACTCGTATATCGTAACTCGCAACTCGTAACTCGTAACTCGTATATCGCTGCTTATAACTCGCTACTCATATCCCGGAACTCGCATTTTGTGTATCGTAGCTTGTAACCCATTATCAATAACAAGGAACTTGTATCTTGCCTCTCGTAGCTCGTAAATCGTTACCGATAAGTGGGAACTCGCAACTTGTAGCTCGTGACGCGTAACTCAGAACTTGGAACTCGTAACGCGTTACCGATAAATCGGAGCTTGTATCTTGTATATTTTATCCTGTAACTCGTAACTTGTAACTCGAAACTCGTTACCCATTACTCGGAACTCGTATCTTATATATGGTAACTTGTAATCCATTACCGATAATCTGGAACTCATATCTTGCATCTCGTAGCTCGTAAATCGTAACTAGTACCTCGTAGATCGTAAGTCGTAATTCGTAACTCGTAACTCGTATATCGTAACTCGCAACTCGTAACTCGTAACTCGTATATCGCTGCTTATAACTCGCTACTCATATCCCGGAACTCGCATTTTGTGTATCGTAGCTTGTAACCCATTATCAATAACAAGGAACTTGTATCTTGCCTCTCGTAGCTCGTAAATCGTTACCGATAAGTGGGAACTCGCAACTTGTATCTCGTGACGCGTAACTCAGAACTTGGAACTCGTAACGCGTTACCGATAACTCGGAGCTTGTATCTTGTATATCTTATCCTGTAACTGGTAACGTGTAACTCGTAACTCATTATCTGTGACTCGAAACTCGTATCTTCTATCTCGGATCTCGCAAATCATTGCCGGTAACCTGGAACTCGTATCCTAGATCTTGAAGATCGCAGCTTGTTACCGATAAGTGGGAACTCGCAACTTGTATCTCGTGACGCGTAACTCAGAACTTGGAACTTGTAACGCGTTACCGATAACTCGGAGCTTGTATCTTGTATCTCTTATCTTGTAACTCGTAACTTGTAACTCGTAACTCGTAGCTCGTAACTCGTTACCCATAACTCTTAACTTGTATCTGATATATCGTAACTTGTAATCCATTAACGATAACCTGGAACTCGTATCTTGCATCCCGTTGCTCGTAAATCATTACAGAATAAATAAGAACTCGCATCTTGTATCTCGTGACGCGTAACTCAGGACTCGGAACTCGATAGTTTTACTGATATATCGGAGCTTGTATCCTTGCATCTTGCATTACTTACCTTGTAACTCGTAACCCGTAACTCGTTGCCCATAACTCCGAACTCGGATCTAGATCTCGTATCTTGTAAATCAATGACGATAACTTCGAACTGGTATCCTAGATCTAGTAGTTCGTAACTCGTTACCGATAGGTGGAAACTCGCTTCTTGTATCTCATGACGCAAAACTCAGAACTCGGAACTCGTAACGCGTAACCGACAACTCGGTGCGCGTATCTTGTAACTCGTAACTCGTTACCCATAACTCGGAACTCCTATCTTGTATCTAGTAGCTCGTAACTCATTGTTGATTACCTGGAAGTCGCATCTTGTGTCTCGCAGCTCGTAACTCGTTACGATAAGTGGGAACTCGCATCTTGTATGTCGTAACTCATAACCCGGAACCCGTATCTTGTGTATCGTAGCTTGTAACCCATTACCAAGAACAAGGAACTCGAATCTTGCCTCTCGTAGTTCGTAAATCGTTACCGATAAGTGGGAAATCGCTACTTGTATCTCGTGACGCATAACTCAGAACTTGGAACTCGTAACGCGTTACCGATAACTCGGAGCCTGTATCTTGTATTTCTTACCCTGTAACTCGTAACTCTTAACTCGTTAGTCGCAGCTTATAACTCGCTACTCATATCCCGGAACTCGCATCTTATGTATCGTAGCTTGTATCCCATTATCAATAACAAGCAACTCGTATCTTGCCTCTCGTAGCTCGTAAATCGTTACCGATAAGTGGGAACTCGCAACTTGTATCTCGTGATGCGTAACTCAGAACTTGGAACTCGTAACGCGTTACCGATATCTCGGAGCTTGTATCTTGTATATCTTATCCTGTAACTCGTAATTTGTAACTCGTAACTCGTCACCTATGACTCGAAACTCGTATATTCTATCTCGGATCTCTCAAATCATTGCCGGTAACCTGGAACTCGTATCCTAGATCTTGAAGATCGCAGCTCGTTACCAATAAGTGGGAACTCGCATCTTGCATCTCGTGACGTGTAACGCAGAACTCGGAACTAGTAACGCGTTACCGATAACTCGGAGCTTGTATCTTGTAACTCGTAACTCGTAACTCGTTACTCATAACTAAGAACTCGTATCTTATATATCGTAACTTGCAATCCATTACCGATAACCTGGAGCTCGTATCTTGCATCTCGTATCTCGTAAATCGTTACCGATAAGTGGGAACTCGCAACTTGTATCTCGTGACGCGTAACTCAGAACATGGAACTCGTAATGCGTTATCAATAACTCGAAGCTTGTATCTTGTATCTCTTACCTTGTAACTCGTAACTCGTATTTCGTAACTCGTAACTCGTAACTCGTAACTCGTAACTCGTAACTCGTAACTCGTAACTCGTAACTCGTAACTCGTAACTCGTAACTCGTAACTCGTAACTCGTAACTCGTAACTCGTAACTCGTAACTCGTAACTCGTAACTCGTAACTCGTAACTCGTAACTCGTTACGCATTACTCGGAATTCATTTCTTCTATCTCGGATCTCGCGAATCACTGCCGATAACCTGGAACTCAGTTCCTAGATCATGAAGATCGTAACTCGTTACTAAGAAGTGGGAACCCGCATCTTGTATCTCGTAACGTGTAACTCAGAACTCGGAACTAGTAACGCGTTACCGCTAACTCGGAGCTCGTATCTTGTAACTCGTAACTCGTAACTCGTTACCCATAACTCGGAACTGGTATCTTATATATTGTAACCTGTAATCCACTACCAATAACCTGGAACTCGTATATTGCATCTCGTATCTCGTAAATCGTTTCCGATAAATGGGAACTCGCATCTTGTATCTCGTGACGTTTAACTCAGGACTCGGAACTCGAAGGTGTTATCGATAACTCGGAGCTCGTATCTTGTATCACATACCTTGTATCTCGGAACTCGATTTACGAGTTACGAGTTTCGAGTTGCGAGTAACGATATACGATTTACGAGTTACGAATCACGACTTACGATCTACGAGGTACTAGTTACGAGTTACGAGATACAAGATGCGAGTACCCACTTATCGTAACGAGTTACGAGCTACGAGACACAAGATACAAGTTCCAGGTAATCAGTAATGAGTTACGAGCTACTAGAAACAAGATTCGTGTTCCGAGTTATGGGCAATGAGTTACGGGTTACGAGTGACGAGTTACAAGGTAAGTGATACAAGATACGAGCTCCGAATTATCGGTAACACCTTCGAACTCCGAGTCCTGAGTTAGGCGTCACGAGATACAAGTTGCGAGTTCCCATTTATCGGTAACGATTTACGAGCTACGAGATGAAAGATATGCGTTCCAGGTTATCGGTTATAGATTACAAGTTACCATATATAAGATACGAGTTCCGAGTAATGGATAACGAGTTACGAGTTACAAGTTACGAGCTCCGAGTTATCGGTAACGCGTTACTAGTTCCGAGTTCTGAGTTACACGTTACGAGATACAAGATGCGGGTTCCCACTTCTTAGTAACGAGTTACGATCTTCATGATCTAGGAACTGAGTTCCAGGTTATCGGCAGTGATTCGCGAGATCCGAGAGAAGATACGCGTTTCGAGTCATAGGTGACGAGTTACGAGTTACAAGTTACGAGTTACAAGATAAGAGATAGAAGATTCAAGCTCCGAGTTATCGGTAACGCGTTACGAGCTCCAAGTTCTGAGTTACGCGTCACGAGATACAAGATGCTAGTTCCCACTTATCGGTAACGATTTAGTAGCTACGAGAGGCAAGATACGAGTTCCTTGTTATTGATAATGGGTTACAAGCTACGATACATAAGATGCGAGTTCCGGGATATGAGTAGCGAGTTATAAGCTGTGATTTACGAGTTACGAGTTTCGAGTTGCGAGTTGCGAGTTACGATATACGAGTTACGTGTCACGAATTACGACTTACGATCTACGAGGTACTTGTTACGAGCTACTAGAAACAATGATATGAATGAATGATATCTCGGAGCTCGTATCTTGCATCACTTACCTTGTAACTCGTAACTCGTAACCCGTAACTCGTTGCCCATACCTCCGAACTCGAATTTTGATCTCGTATCTTGTAAATCAATGACGATAACATCGAACTCGTATCCTAGAACTAGTGGTTCGTAACTCGTTACCGATAAGTGGAAACTCGCATCTTGTGTCTCTTGACGCGAAACTCAGAACTCGGAACTCGTAATGCGTAACCGACAACTCGGTGCGCGTATCTTGTAACTCGTAACCCATAACTCGGAACTCGTATCTTGGATCTAGTAGCTCGTAACTCATTACTGATTACCTGGAACTCGTATCTTGTGTCTCGTAGCTCGTAACTCGTTACGATAAGTGGGAACTCGCATCTTGTATCTCGTAACTCGTAACTAGTACCTCGTAGATCGTAAGTCGTATTTCGTTACTCGTAACTGGTAAATCATCACTCGCAACTCGAATCTCGCTTCTCGAAAATCGTAACTGGTAACTCGTAACTCGTAACCCGTAAATCGCAGCTTATAACTCGCTACATATAACCCGGAACTTGTATCTTGTGTCTCGTAGCTTGTAACCCATTGCCAATAACAAGGAACTCGTATCTTGCCTCTCGAGGCTCGTAAATCGTTACCGATAAGCGGGAACTCGCAACTTGTATCTCGTGACGCGTAACTCAGAACTTGGAACTCGTAACGCGTTACCGAAAACTCGGAGCTTGTATCTTGTATCTTTTACCTTGTAACTCGTAACTCGTTACCCATCACTCGGAACCCGTATCTTCTATCTCGGATCTCTCAAACCATTGCCGATAACCTGGAACTCGTATCCTAGATCTTGAAGATCGTAACTCATTACCAATAAGTGGGAAGTCGCATATTGTATCTCGTGACGTGTAACTCAGAACTCGGAACTAGTAACGCGTTACCGATGACTCGGAGCTCATATCTTGTAACTCGTAACTCGTTACCCATAACTCGGAACTCGTATCTTATATATGGTAACTTGTAATCCATTACCGATAACCTGGAACTCGTATCTTGCATCTCGTTGCTCGTAAATCAGTTCCGATAAATTTGAACTTGCATCTTGTATCTCGTGACGTGTAACTTAGTAGTCGGAATTCGAAAGTGTTACCGATAACTCGGAGCTCGTATCTTGTATCACATACCTTGTATCTCGGAACTCGTAACCCGTAACTCGTTGCCCATATCTCGGAACTCCAATCTTCATCTCGGATCTTGTAAATCGATGACGATAACCTCGAACTCGTATCCTAGATCTAGTAGTTCGTAACTCGTTACCGATAGGTGGAAGCTCGCATCTTGTATCTCATGACGCGTAACTCAGAACTTGGAACTCGTAACTCGTAACTCGTAACTCGTAACTCGTAACTCGTAACTCGTAACTCGTAACTCGTAACTCGTAACTCGTAACTCGTAACTCGTAACTCGTAACTCGTAACTCGTAACTCGTAACTCGTAACTCGTAACTCGTAACTCGTAACTCGTAACTCGTAACTCGTAACTCGTAACTCGTAACTCGTAACTCGTAACTCGTAACTCGTAACTCGTAACTCGTAACTCGTAACTCGTAACTCGTAACTCGTAACTCGTAACTCGTAACTCGTAACTCGTAACTCGTAACTCGTAACTCGTAACTCGTAACTCGTAACTCGTAACTCGTAACTCGTAACTCGTAACTCGTAACTCGTAACTCGTAACTCGTAACTCGTAACTCGTAACTCGTAACTCGTAACTCGTAACTCGTAACTCGTAACTCGTAACTCGTAACTCGTAACTCGTAACTCGTAACTCGTAACTCGTAACTCGTAACTCGTAACTCGTAACTCGTAACTCGTAACTCGTAACTCGTAACTCGTAACTCGTAACTCGTAACTCGTAACTCGTAACTCGTAACTCGTAACTCGTAACTCGTAACTCGTAACTCGTAACTCGTAACTCGTAACTCGTAACTCGTTACTCGTAACTCGTAACTCGTAACTCGTAACTCGTAACTCGTAACTCGTAACTCGTAACTCGTAACTCGTAACTCGTAACTCGTAACTCGTAACTTGTAACTCGTAACTCGTTACCCATTACTTGGAACTCGTATCTTATATATGGTAACTTGTAATCTATTACCGATAACCTGGAACGCATATCTTGCATCTCGTAGCTCGTAAATCGTTACCGATAAATGGGAACTCGCATATTGTATCTCGTGACGCCTAACTCAGGACTCGGAGCTCGAAGGTGTTACCGATAATTCGTAGCTCGTATCTTGTATCACTTACCTTGTAACTCGTCACTCGTAACCCGTAACTCGTTGCCCATAACTCGGAACTCGAACCTTGATCTCGGATCTTGTAAATCAGTGACGATAACCTCGAACTCGTCTCCTAGAACTAGTAGTTCGTAACTCGTTACCGATAGGTGGAAGCTCGCATCTTGTGTCTCATGACGCGAAACTCAGAACTCGAAACTCGTAACGCGTAACCGATAACTCGGAGCTCGTATCTTGTAACTCGTAACTCGTTACCCATAACTCGGAACACGTATCTTGTTTCTAGTAGCTCGTAACTCATTACTGATTACCTGAAACTCGTATCTTGTGTCTCGTAGGTCGTAGCTCGTTACGATAAGTGGGAACTCGCATCTTGTATCTCGTAACTCGGAACTAGTACCTCGTAGATCGTAAGTCGTAACTCGTTACCCGTAACTCGTAAAACGCAGCTTATAACTCGCTACTCATATTCCGGAACTCGCATCTTATGTATCGTAGCTTGTAACCCATTATCAATAACAAGGAACTCGTATCTTACAACATTAAACACTAAACACTAAACACTAAACACTAAACACTAAACACTAAACACTAAACACTAAACACTAAACACTAAACACTAAACACTAAACACTAAACACTAAACACTAAACGCTAAACGCTAAACGCTAAACACTAAACACTAAACGCTAAACGCTAAACGCTAAACGCTAAACGCTAAACGCTAAACGCTAAACGCTAATCGCTAAACGCTAAACGCTAAACGCTAAACGCTAAACGCTAAACGCTAAACGCTAAACGCTAAACGCTAAACGCTAAACGCTAAACGCTAAACGCTAAACGCTAAACGCTAAACGCTAAACGCTAAACGCTAAACGCTAAACGCTAAACGCTAAACGCTAAACGCTAAACGCTAAACGCTAAACGCTAAACGCTAAACGCTAAACGCTAAACGCTAAACGCTAAACGCTAAACGCTAAACGCTAAACGCTAAACGCTAAACGCTAAACGCTAAACGCTAAAGCTAAACGCTAAACGCTAAACGCTAAACGCTAAACGCTAAACGCTAAACGCTAAACGCTAAACGCTAAACGCTAAACGCTAAACGCTAAACGCTAAACGCTAAACGCTAAACGCTAAACGCTAAACGCTAAACGCTAAACGCTAAACGCTAAACGCTAAACGCTAAACGCTAAACGCTAAACGCTAAACGCTAAACGCTAAACGCTAAACGCTAAACGCTAAACGCTAAACGCTAAACGCTAAACGCTAAACGCTAAACGCTAAACGCTAAACGCTAAACGCTAAACGCTAAACGCTAAACGCTAAACGCTAAACGCTAAACGCTAAACGCTAAACGCTAAACGCTAAACACTAAACGCTAAACGCTAAACGCTAAACGCTAAACGCTAAACGCTAAACGCTAAACACTAAACACTAAACACTAAACACTAAACACTAAACACTAAACACTAAACACTAAACACTAAACACTAAACACTAAACACTAAACACTAAACACTAAACACTAAACACTAAACACTAAACACTAAACACTAAACACTAAACACTAAACACTAAACACTAAACACTAAACACTAAACACTAAACACTAAACACTAAACACTAAACACTAAACACTAAACACTAAACACTAAACACTAAACACTAAACACTAAACACTAAACACTAAACACTAAACACTAAACACTAAACACTAAACACTAAACACTAAACACTAAACACTAAACACTAAACACTAAACACTAAACACTAAACACTAAACACTAAACACTAAACACTAAACACTAAACACTAAACACTAAACACTAAACACTATACACTAAACACTAAACACTAAACACTAAACACTAAACACTAATAATAATAGCACTTAATAATAATAGCACTTTATTGCCCAACAGACATAGTCCCTTTACAGAGCAATATACAATATTAAATAAAATAAATCAAAAGCTTGAGCAGAGATTAGAGGACAAAGATACAATTTGATATAATCATTAAAGCAGTACATATAACTAGGAGGAATATAAAGGGATTATAATAACAATTTAGCAGTTGATTTCAATTCCGTTAGTCTACAGTTGAATAAATCGACGTGGTTTGACATATTATTGAGTAAAGTACACATTACCATAATTGGCGACTTTAATAATAAATTAGTTCTTTAAGAACTACAGTAGAAGGTCACGAAGTGACGTGAGTTGAATTGAGGAACATTGAAATTGATAAAACTGAGCATTTCCGGGCAATCAATGAAATTATGACATAATTTATATAGAAAAGTCAAAGATGATATTTTCCTTCTAGTTTCCAGCTTATCCATATCAAAGCGACTCAACAACAACTGATATTCAATACCTCGTTCAGGATACACTTTATATATTTTAAATGACAAATATTTCAAAAACTTCCTTTGAATTTTTTCCAACCTATCAATATGATACTTATAATATGGATTCCATATTATACAACAGTATTCCAGTTTTGATCTTATATACGCACAAAACACACATTTTAAAGCTGAAATGTTATCAAACTTTTGACAATTTCTGACAATGAATCCATATCTCTTGTAGGCTTCTGAGATTTTCTGATTGATGTGTTCAATAAAATTAATTTCTGAGTCAAACAAAACTCCTAAATCTACAACACTATTCTGACGAGATAGTAGCGCACCTTGAATACGGTAATCAAAAGAAAGTATAGTCTTTTTCCTAGTAAAAGTCATCATTTTACACTTAGCGACATTCAAATGAAGTTTGTTGGATTCACACCATAAACTGATATTATCAAGAGTTGACTGGAGCTTAATGCAATCAGTATGACTACAGATAACAGAATATACCTTCAGGTCATCGGCATAAAACAATCTATTAGATGCCAATATATAATCTAAATCGTTAATGAACAGTGTGAATAACAATGGGCCGAGATTAGATCCCTGTGGGACACCTGAAGATGCTATGTAACTATTAGATACAAATCCATTGTAATGTACCATTTGTAATCTGCTCCCCAAATATGACACAAAAAACCGAATAAGGGTGGATGAAATGCCAAAGTAGTCTAATTTATCAATTAGAGTGCCATGATCCAGTCGGTCGAAGGCATTGGCAAAATCTGTATATATTACATCCACTTGGCCACCAAGGTCAAGGGCTTCAGATATATGTTGTGTAAAGACTGCAAGGTTTGTTTCAGTAGATTTGCCATTAAGAAAGCCATGTTGTGATGGGACAATGTGTTTTCTGACTACAGGAAATATACGATTATAAATGACGATTTCGAATAGTTTGGAAAAATTCGACAGAATGGATATGGCCCTATAATTGTAAATTTCATGTTTATCACCCGTTTTGAAGATTGGTACAACTTTCGCAATTTTCCAGTAATCAGCAAACGTGGAAGTATTCATTGCTAGGTTAAAAAGTATACATAGAGGTTTAGCTAAAACATATATACAGTCTTTAACTATGAAAGAAGGTATCTTGTCAATTCCAGAAGTCATCTTATCTTTCAATTTTTTAGATGCAGAAATAATTCCAGCTTCTGTAATTTCTTTGATGGATATAGATTCATTGACACCGTTCAGATTATATATCTTGTTGATATTTTGACTTGGATTAGAAGAAGTTACGAAGACACCACTAAAGAACTGCGAAAAGATATTAACAATCTCTTGTGAATCAGAAATAATTGTTCCTCCATAACTCATATGGCCAGGGATTCTAGATGAATTATTTTTATTTCTTATGTAAGACCAGAACTGTCCAGAGTCTCTGTTAATTTTATCTTGCATATTTCTCACATATTTATCAAAAGATACCTTTATACTTTCTTTTATCTGAGACCTCAGCACCTTGTATTCTTGTAATACATGCTTGTTACCTGTTCTTCGATATTTCCGTAGAAGCTTTTCTTTGCTTTTTATTAGCTTGATAATGTTTGAATCAAAGCATAGAGGAAAATTACGTTTAAAACTCTTGTATAGTGGCACATGTTCATCAAAAACAGAATATAGTATACCATAAAAATAGTCAATAGCTGCATTCATATCACTGTAGTTGTTTAAACATGACCAATCAATGTGCAACAGAGCATTGTACAGATTTACATAGTTTGCTTTGCGAAAGTTGTAAGCTTTTTGACTCATATTGGGCACGAAAGTATTATTGAAGGTGTTTGTAGTAGCTATAGTTACAGTCAGTGATGGATGATAAGGATCTTCAGAAACAATAAGAAGCAGGTTATGTTCTACCTTACAGGCCATGTTGCTAATAACAAGATCAAGTAATCTATTATTTTGGTTGAGAATACCATTAAATTGTCTTAGTGAAAGAAAATCAACAAACTGATTAATTATAATACTTTTTTTGTCATTGATATCAGTATTAATATATTCCGGTACATTGAAATCACCTAATACAATAACATTCGTACTATTAAGAGCTTCAAATAGTTCAAGTGAGTCAAAAAACAATTCAAAATCTTCAGACCCCGTATTAGGTGGAATATAAATGACTATTACAAAAACTATAAAATGTTGGATATTAACCTTACAAACTAGCAGGTCAATATTTGGAAAATTCTCATTGAAATAACTAGTATCTATAGTAACACAACTAACAGAGCTTCTACAGGCAAACAAAACACCACCACCTGTCGACAGTCCAGTATATTGTAAATTTCGGTCCTTCCTGTACACTTGAAACTCATCTGGGAATATTTCAGTGCTCAAGACGTCCGGTCGCAGCCATGTTTCCGTGAGACAAATTATATCATATTCGGAATCGCTAACATACGTAAAAACACTGTCAATTTTTGTATTTATGCCTCTCACGTTCTGGTATAGGCATAACAAACCATCTAGACTGTTGGGCGCTTGATGTTTAAATCTACAATTCCGGGTATTCCGTTTCTGTACCTGATAGTAACTTCTTCGCCTTTATTTTTCCTTTCAGTCACCTCAGCTCTCAAGTTTTTCAAATTCTTCATCTGTGCAGCAGTCAGATCAGCCTCTATGTAGACATTTTTCCCTTTTGTAAGACTTTTCTTGTTCTTCAAAATTGACACAGCATCTTCACTACAATTCAGAATTACTTTTAGTGGTCTATAACCGTTTTTGTTTCGGTTGCCCATTCTTACTGCTTTCACAATTTGGGGTTTACCGGAGGATAAGACTTCCGTGATCTCCTTAATTTTTCTCAAATCTGAGTCCTTTACTGATTTATTATCCGTATCCTCCGATAGATTGAAGAACATTACATTATTGGCCTTGATCTGCCTCTCTTGAATTTCTTTCAGGATTTCTTCCTCTGACAGGCTGGACCCCATAGATGTCTGTGCTTTGAGTGCATTCAGTTCCGATTCCAATTTTTCAATTTTTGCAATGAGCTTGAGGACAAGCTTAACACCCATCTGGCAGTCATCACAGTAGTACCTTAGGAGCCTTTTGCCCTTGAGGTCCATGACTCTGATTTCCGAAGCACTGAGGCCAGAGCAGTCTCTGTGAACCAACCTAGCACAGCTGTCACAAGGCAACGCCAAATCATCCTCAGCAATTCTTACTTTGCATTTAGCACAGACCATAATGAAATATTTGTAGCACACCACTGGTATTTGTTTAGGTGGACATTTACTAACAGAAAAATCACTATAAGATGAGAGCGATCAAAGGGTCGTGTAATCTGGTACAATAAGTCCTTGGATGTCTATTCCAATCAAAATGTTTCTTTTATGATTCACTCGCGATTTTTTTCGATTTACTGACGTCACAGTTCCAGGAAATAAAAGGAAATGCAAAACTTAACCTCACTTTTTTTAAAAACACTTGTTGGACATTTCTGCGTTTGTTTCTGTTTTTTGCAAATAGTTGCAGCTATCCATCAACATATGTTCAATAAAATCTATTCTCTACGCCACTGTGACAGCAGAATTTTGCTATGAACAATCACAAGCCAGGCAGACCAGGAGAGTTTTTGTGGTAATTTTTTATGTGTTGCTCGATATTCAGAATAACTGCGTATATTGGAATTTATCAAATTACCAAAATATCAGGGAAGATCGTAGAATCAATGTAGACTTATAATAATCAGCACAATCCAATGATCAAGTGGACTCAGTTTCACCATTTAACTCACTTTTTAACTTCACTAAAAAAACACTTTTCAAGAGAGCGGAGAAATATATGTCCGGCTAATGATGTTTATACACAATGATGTCGCGTGATGTCGCGTGTGTCGCGTGATGTCGGGTCATGTCGCGTGATGTCGGGTCATGTCGCGTGATGTCGCGTGATGTCGCGTTATGTCGCGTTATGTCGCGTTATGTCGCGTTATGTCGCGTTATTTCGCGTTATGTCGCGTTATGTCGCGTTATGTCGCGTTATGTCGCGTTATGTCGCGTTATGTCGCGTTATGTCGCGTTATGTCGCGTTGTGTCGCGTTGTGTCGCGTTGTGTCGCGTTGTGTCGCGTCGCGTCGTGTCGCGTCGTGTCGGGTCGCGTCGGGTCGGGTCGTGTCGTGTGGTGTGGTGTGGTGTGGTGTGGTGTGGTTTGGTGTGGTGTGGTGTGGTGTGGTGTGGTGTGGTGTGGTGTGGTGTGGTGTGGTGTGGTGTGGTGTGGTGTGGTGTGGTGTGGTGTGGTGTGGTGTGGTGTGGTGTGGTGTGGTGTGGTGTGGTGTGGTGTGGTGTGGTGTGGTGTGGTGTGGTGTGGTGTGGTGTGGTGTGGTGTGGTGTGGTGTGGTGTGGTGTGGTGTGGTGTGGTGTGGTGTGGTGTGGTGTGTTGTGTTGTGTTGTGTTGTGTTGTGTTGTGTTGTGTTGTGTTGTGTTGTGTTGTGTTGTGTTGTGTTGTGTTGTGTTGTGTTGTGTTGTGTTGTGTTGTGTTGTGTTGTGTTGTGTTGTGTTGTGTTGTGTTGTGTTGTGTTGTGTTGTGTTGTGTTGTGTTGTGTTGTGTTGTGTTGTGTTGTGTTGTGTTGTGTTGTGTTGTGTTGTGTTGTGTTGTGTTGTGTTGTGTTGTGTTGTGTTGTGTTGTGTTGTGTTGTGTTGTGTTGTGTTGTGTTGTGTTGTGTTGTGTTGTGTTGTGTTGTGTTGTGTTGTGTTGTGTTGTGTTGTGTTGTGTTGTGTTGTGTTGTGTTGTGTTGTGTTGTGTTGTGTTGTGTTGTGTTGTGTTGTGTTGTGTTGTGTTGTGTTGTGTTGTGTTGTGTTGTGTTGTGTTGTGTTGTGTTGTGTTGTGTTGTGTTGTGTTGTGTTGTGTTGTGTTGTGTTGTGTTGTGTTGTGTGGTGTGGTGTGGTGTGGTGTGGTGTGGTGTGGTGTGGTGTGGTGTGGTGTGGTGTGGTGTGGTGTGGTGTGGTGTGGTGTGGTGTGGTGTGGTGTGGTGTGGCGTTGGGTTGTGTTGTGTTGTGTTGTGTTGTGTTGTGTTGTGTTGTGTTGTGTTGTGTTGTGTTGTGTTGTGTTGTGTTGTGTTGTGTTGTGTTGTGTTGTGTTGTGTTGTGTTGTGTTGTGTTGTGTTGTGTTGTGTTGTGTTGTGTTGTGTTGTGTTGTGTTGTGTTGTGTTGTGTTGTGTTGTGTTGTGTTGTGTTGTGTTGTGTTGTGTTGTGTTGTGTTGTGTTGTGTTGTGTTGTGTTGTGTTGTGTTGTGTTGTGTTGTGTTGTGTTGTGTTGTGTTGTGTTGTGTTGTGTTGTGTTGTGTTGTGTTGTGTCGTGTCGTGTCGTGTCGTGTCGTGTCGTGTCGTGTCGTGTCGTGTCGTGTCGTGTCGTGTCGTGTCGTGTCGTGTCGTGTCGTGTCGTGTCGTGTCGTGTCGTGTCGTGTCGTGTCGTGTCGTGTCGTGTCGTGTCGTGTCGTGTCGTGTCGTGTCGTGTCGTGTCGTGTCGTGTCGTGTCGTGTCGTGTCGTGTCGTGTCGTGTCGTGTCGTGTCGTGTCGTGTCGTGTCGTGTCGTGTCGTGTCGTGTCGTGTCGTGTCGTGTCGTGTCGTGTCGTGTCGTGTCGTGTCGTGTCGTGTCTTGTCGTGTCTTGTCGTGTCTTGTCGTGTCTTGTCGTGTCTTGTCGTGTCTTGTCGTGTCTTGTCGTGTCTTGTCGTGTCTTGTCGTGTCTTGTCGTGTCTTGTCGTGTCTTGTCGTGTCTTGTCGTGTCTTGTCGTGTCTTGTCGTGTCTTGTCGTGTCTTGTCGTGTCTTGTCGTGTCTTGTCGTGTCTTGTCGTGTCTTGTCGTGTCTTGTCGTGTCTTGTCGTGTCTTGTCGTGTCTTGTCGTGTCTTGTCGTGTCTTGTCGTGTCGTGTCGTGTCGTGTCGTGTCGTGTCGTGTCGTGTCGTGTCGTGTCGTGTCGTGTCGTGTCGTGTCGTGTCGTGTCGTGTCGTGTCGTGTCGTGTCGTGTCTCGTCGTGTCGTGTCTCGTCGTGTCGTGTCGTGTCGTGTCGTGTCGTGTCGTGTCGTGTCGTGTCGTGTCGTGTCGTGTCGTGTCGTGTCGTGTCGTGTCGTGTCGTGTCGTGTCGTGTCGTGTCGTGTCGTGTCGTGTCGTGTCGTGTCGTGTCGTGTCGTGTCGTGTCGTGTCGTGTCGTGTCGTGTCGTGTCGTGTCGTGTCGTGTCGTGTCGTGTCGTGTCGTGTCGTGTCGTGTCGTGTCGTGTCGTGTCGTGTCGTGTCGTGTCGTGTCGTGTCGTGTCGTGTCGTGTCGTGTCGTGTCGTGTCGTGTCGTGTCGTGTCGTGTCGTGTCGTGTCGTGTCGAGTCGAGTCGAGTCGAGTCGAGTCGAGTCGAGTCGAGTCGAGTCGAGTCGAGTCGAGTCGAGTCGAGTCGAGTCGAGTCGAGTCGAGTCGAGTCGAGTCGAGTCGAGTCGAGTCGAGTCGAGTCGAGTCGAGTCGAGTCGAGTCGAGTCGTGTCGTGTCGTGTCGTGTCGTGTCGTGTCGTGTCGTGTCGTGTCGTGTCGTGTCGTGTCGTGTCGTGTCGTGTCGTGTCGTGTCGTGTCGTGTCGTGTCGTGTCGTGTCGTGTCGTGTCGTGTCGTGTCGTGTCGTGTCGTGTCGTGTCGTGTCGTGTCGTGTCGTGTCGTGTCGTGTCGTGTCGTGTCGTGTCGTGTCGTGTCGTGTCGTGTCGTGTCGTGTCGTGTCGTGTCGTGTCGTGTCGTGTCGTGTCGTGTCGTGTCGTGTCGTGTCGTGTCGTGTCGTGTCGTGTCGTGTCGTGTCGTGTCGTGTCGTGTCGTGTCGTGTCGTGTCGTGTCGTGTCGTGTCGTGTCGTGTCGTGTCGTGTCGTGTCGTGTCGTGTCGTGTCGTGTCGTGTCGTGTCGTGTCGTGTCGTGTCGTGTCGTGTCGTGTCGTGTCGTGTCGTGTCGTGTCGTGTCGTGTCGTGTCGTGTCGTGTCGTGTCGTGTCGTGTCGTGTCGTGTCGTGTCGTGTCGTGTCGTGTCGTGTCGTGTCGTGTCGTGTCGTGTCGTGTCGTGTCGTGTCGTGTCGTGTCGTGTCGTGTCGTGTCGTGTCGTGTCGTGTCGTGTCGTGTCGTGTCGTGTCGTGTCGTGTCGTGTCGTGTCGTGTCGTGTCGTGTCGTGTCGTGTCGTGTCGTGTCGTGTCGTGTCGTGTCGTGTCGTGTCGTGTCGTGTCGTGTCGTGTCGTGTCGTGTCGTGTCGTGTCGTGTCGTGTCGTGTCGTGTCGTGTCGTGTCGTGTCGTGTCGTGTCGTGTCGTGTCGTGTCGTGTCGTGTCGTGTCGTGTCGTGTCGTGTCGTGTCGTGTCGTGTCGTGTCGTGTCGTGTCGTGTCGTGTCGTGTCGTGTCGTGTCGTGTCGTGTCGGGTCGTGTCGTGTCTTGTCGTGTCTTGTCGTGTCTTGTCGTGTCTTGTCGTGTCTTGTCGTGTCTTGTCGTGTCTTGTCGTGTCTTGTCCTGTCTTGTCGTGTCTTGTCGTGTCTTGTCGTGTCTTGTCGTGTCTTGTCGTGTCTTGTCGTGTCTTGTCGTGTCGTGTCGTGTCGTGTCGTGTCGTGTCGTGTCGTGTCGTGTCGTGTCGTGTCGTGTCGTGTCGTGTCGTGTCGTGTCGTGTCGTGTCGTGTCGTGTCGTGTCGTGTCGTGTCGTGTCGTGTCGTGTCGTGTCGTGTCGTGTCGTGTCGTGTCGTGTCGTGTCGTGTCGTGTCGTGTCGTGTCGTGTCGTGTCGTGTCGTGTCGTGTCGTGTCGTGTCGTGTCGTGTCGTGTCGTGTCGTGTCGTGTCGTGTCGTGTCGTGTCGTGTCGTGTCGTGTCGTGTCGTGTCGTGTCGTGTCGTGTCGTGTCGTGTCGTGTCGTGTCGTGTCGTGTCGTGTCTTGTCGTGTCTTGTCGTGTCTTGTCGTGTCTTGTCGTGTCTTGTCGTGTCTTGTCGTGTCTTGTCGTGTCTTGTCGTGTCTTGTCGTGTCTTGTCGTGTCTTGTCGTGTCTTGTCGTGTCTTGTCGTGTCTTGTCGTGTCTTGTCGTGTCTTGTCGTGTCTTGTCGTGTCTTGTCGTGTCTTGTCGTGTCTTGTCGTGTCTTGTCGTGTCTTGTCGTGTCTTGTCGTGTCTTGTCGTGTCGTGTCGTGTCGTGTCGTGTCGTGTCGTGTCGTGTCGTGTCGTGTCGTGTCGTGTCGTGTCGTGTCGTGTCGTGTCGTGTCGTGTCGTGTCGTGTCGTGTCTCGTCGTGTCGTGTCTCGTCGTGTCGTGTCGTGTCGTGTCGTGTCGTGTCGTGTCGTGTCGTGTCGTGTCGTGTCGTGTCGTGTCGTGTCGTGTCGTGTCGTGTCGTGTCGTGTCGTGTCGTGTCGTGTCGTGTCGTGTCGTGTCGTGTCGTGTCGTGTCGTGTCGTGTCGTGTCGTGTCGTGTCGTGTCGTGTCGTGTCGTGTCGTGTCGTGTCGTGTCGTGTCGTGTCGTGTCGTGTCGTGTCGTGTCGTGTCGTGTCGTGTCGTGTCGTGTCGTGTCGTGTCGTGTCGTGTCGTGTCGTGTCGTGTCGTGTCGTGTCGTGTCGTGTCGTGTCGTGTCGTGTCGAGTCGAGTCGAGTCGAGTCGAGTCGAGTCGAGTCGAGTCGAGTCGAGTCGAGTCGAGTCGAGTCGAGTCGAGTCGAGTCGAGTCGAGTCGAGTCGAGTCGAGTCGAGTCGAGTCGAGTCGAGTCGAGTCGAGTCGAGTCGAGTCGAGTCGAGTCGTGTCGTGTCGTGTCGTGTCGTGTCGTGTCGTGTCGTGTCGTGTCGTGTCGTGTCGTGTCGTGTCGTGTCGTGTCGTGTCGTGTCGTGTCGTGTCGTGTCGTGTCGTGTCGTGTCGTGTCGTGTCGTGTCGTGTCGTGTCGTGTCGTGTCGTGTCGTGTCGTGTCGTGTCGTGTCGTGTCGTGTCGTGTCGTGTCGTGTCGTGTCGTGTCGTGTCGTGTCGTGTCGTGTCGTGTCGTGTCGTGTCGTGTCGTGTCGTGTCGTGTCGTGTCGTGTCGTGTCGTGTCGTGTCGTGTCGTGTCGTGTCGTGTCGTGTCGTGTCGTGTCGTGTCGTGTCGTGTGTCGTGTCGTGTCGTGTCGTGTCGTGTCGTGTCGTGTCGTGTCGTGTCGTGTCGTGTCGTGTCGTGTCGTGTCGTGTCGTGTCGTGTCGTGTCGTGTCGTGTCGTGTCGTGTCGTGTCGTGTCGTGTCGTGTCGTGTCGTGTCGTGTCGTGTCGTGTCGTGTCGTGTCGTGTCGTGTCGTGTCGTGTCGTGTCGTGTCGTGTCGTGTCGTGTCGTGTCGTGTCGTGTCGTGTCGTGTCGTGTCGTGTCGTGTCGTGTCGTGTCGTGTCGTGTCGTGTCGTGTCGTGTCGTGTCGTGTCGTGTCGTGTCGTGTCGTGTCGTGTCGTGTCGTGTCGTGTCGTGTCGTGTCGTGTCGTGTCGTGTCGTGTCGTGTCGTGTCGTGTCGTGTCGTGTCGTGTCGTGTCGTGTCGTGTCGTGTCGTGTCGTGTCGTGTCGTGTCGTGTCGTGTCGTGTCGTGTCGTGTCGTGTCGTGTCGTGTCGTGTCGTGTCGTGTCGTGTCGTGTCGTGTCGTGTCGTGTCGTGTCGTGTCGTGTCGTGTCGTGTCGTGTCGGGTCGTGTCGTGTCTTGTCGTGTCTTGTCGTGTCTTGTCGTGTCTTGTCGTGTCTTGTCGTGTCTTGTCGTGTCTTGTCGTGTCTTGTCCTGTCTTGTCGTGTCTTGTCGTGTCTTGTCGTGTCTTGTCGTGTCTTGTCGTGTCTTGTCGTGTCTTGTCGTGTCGTGTCGTGTCGTGTCGTGTCGTGTCGTGTCGTGTCGTGTCGTGTCGTGTCGTGTCGTGTCGTGTCGTGTCGTGTCGTGTCGTGTCGTGTCGTGTCGTGTCGTGTCGTGTCGTGTCGTGTCGTGTCGTGTCGTGTCGTGTCGTGTCGTGTCGTGTCGTGTCGTGTCGTGTCGTGTCGTGTCGTGTCGTGTCGTGTCGTGTCGTGTCGTGTCGTGTCGTGTCGTGTCGTGTCGTGTCGTGTCGTGTCGTGTCGTGTCGTGTCGTGTCGTGTCGTGTCGTGTCGTGTCGTGTCGTGTCGTGTCGTGTCGTGTCGTGTCGTGTCGTGTCGTGTCGTGTCGTGTCGTGTCGTGTCGTGTCGTGTCGTGTCGTGTCGTGTCGTGTCGTGTCGTGTCGTGTCGTGTCGTGTCGTGTCGTGTCGTGTCGTGTCGTGTCGTGTCGTGTCGTGTCGTGTCGTGTCGTGTCGTGTCGTGTCGTGTCGTGTCGTGTCGTGTCGTGTCGTGTCGTGTCGTGTCGTGTCGTGTCGTGTCGTGTCGTGTCGTGTCGTGTCGTGTCGTGTCGTGTCGTGTCGTGTCGTGTCGTGTCGTGTCGTGTCGTGTCGTGTCGTGTCGTGTCGTGTCGTGTCGTGTCGTGTCGTGTCGTGTCGTGTCGTGTCGTGTCGTGTCGTGTCGTGTCGTGTCGTGTCGTGTCGTGTCGTGTCGTGTCGTGTCGTGTCGTGTCGTGTCGTGTCGTGTCGTGTCGTGTCGTGTCGTGTCGTGTCGTGTCGTGTCGTGTCGTGTCGTGTCGTGTCGTGTCGTGTCGTGTCGTGTCGTGTCGTGTCGTGTCGTGTCGTGTCGTGTCGTGTCGTGTCGTGTCGTGTCGTGTCGTGTCGTGTCGTGTCGTGTCGTGTCGTGTCGTGTCGTGTCGTGTCGTGTCGTGTCGTGTCGTGTCGCGTCGTGTCGCGTCGTGTCGCGTCGGGTCGCGTCGCGTCGTGCCTTGTAACTCGTCACTCGTAACCCGTAACTCGTTGCCCATAACTGGGAACTCGAATCTTGGTCTCGGATCTTGCAAATCAATGACGATAACCTCGAAAATGTATCCTAGATCTAGTAGTTCGTAACTCGTTACCGATAGGTGGAAACTCGCATCTTGTATCTCATGACGCGTAACTCAGAACGCGGAACTCGTAACAGGTAACCGATAACTCGGAGCTCTTATCTTGTAACTTGTAACTCGTTACCCATAACTTGGAACTCGTATCTTGTATCTAGTAGCTCGTAACTCATTACTGATTACCTGGAACTCGTATCTTGTGTCACGTAGCTCGTAACTCGTTACGCTAAGTGGGAACTCGCATCTTGTATCTCGTAACTCGCAATAGTACCTCGGTAATAGTAAGTCGTAAATCGTAACTCGTAACTCGTAACCCGTAACTCGTTGCTCATAACTCGGAACTCGAATCTTAATCTCGGAACTTGCAAATCAATGACGGTAACGTCGAACTCGTATCCTCGATCTAGTTGTTCGTAACCCGTTTACCGATAGGTGGAAACTCGCATATTCTATCTTATGACGCGGAACTCAGAACTTGGAACTCATATCAGGTAACCGATAACTCGGAGCTCTTATCTTGTAACTCGTAACTCGTTACCCATAACTCGGAACTCATATCTTGTATCTAGTAGCTCTTAACTCATAACTTATTACCTGGAACTCGTGTCTTGTGTCTCGTAGCTCGTAACTCGTTACGATAAGTGGGTACTCGCAGCTTGTATCTCGTAACTCGTAACTAGTACCTCGTAGATCGTAAATCGTAATTCGTAACTCGTATATCGTAACTCGCAACTCGAAACTCGTAACTCATAAATCGCAGCTTATAACCCGCTACTCATATCCCGGAACTCGCATCTTATGTATCGTAGCTTGTAACCCATTATTAATAACAAGGAACTCGTATCTTGCCTCTCGTAGCTCGTAATTCGTTACCGATAAGTAAGAACTCGCAACTTGTATCTCGTGACGCGTAACTCAGAACTTGGAACTCGTAACGCGTTACCGATAAGTCGGAGCTCGTATCTTGTATCACTTATCTTGTAACTCGTTACTCGTAACCCGTAACTCGTTGCTCATAACTCGGAACTTGAATCTTGATCCCGGATCTTGCAAATCAATGACGATAACCTCGAACTCGTATCGTAGATCTAGTAGTTCGTAACTCGTTACTTATAGGTGGAAACTCGCATCTTGTACCTCATGACTCGGAACTCGAAGGTGTTACCGACAACTCGGAGCTAGTATCTTGTATCACTTACTTTGTAACTCGTTACTCGTAACACGTAACTCGTTGCCCATAACTCGGAAATCGAATCTTGATCTCGGATCTTGCAAATCAATGACGACAACCTCGAACTCGCATCCTAGATCTAGTAGTTCGTAACTCGTTACTTATAGGTGGAAACTCGCATCTTGTACCTCATGACGCGGAACTCAGAACTCGGAACTCGTATCAGGTAACCGATAACTCGGAGCTCGTATCTTGTGACTCGTTAACCATAACTCGGAACTCGTATCTTGGATCTAGTAGCTCGTAACTCATTACTGATTACCTGTAACTCGTATCTTGTGTCTGGTAGCTCGTAACTCGTTACGATAAGTGTGTACTCGCCCCGTAATTCGTTGCTCATAACTCGGGACTCGAGTCTTGATCTCGGATCTTGCAAATCAATGACGATAACCTCGAACTCGTATCCTAGATCTAGTGGTTCGTAACTCGTTACCGATAGGTGGAAACTCGCATCTTGTATCTCATGACGCGAAACTAAGAACTCGGAACTCGTAACGTGTAACCGACAACTCGGTGCGCGTATCTTGTAACTCGTAACTCGTTACCCATAACTCGGAACTCCTATCTTGTATCTAGTAGCTCGTAGCTCATTGTTGATCACCTGGAACTCGCATCTTGTGTCTCGCAGCTCGTAACTCGTTACGATAAGTGGGAACTCGCATCTTGTATCTTGTAACTCGTAACTAGTACCTCGTAGATCGTAAGTCGTAATTCGAAACTCGTAACTCGTATATCGTAACTCGCAACTTGAAACTCGCAACTCGTAACTCGTAAATCGCAGCTTATAACTCGCTACTCATATCCCGGAACTCGCATCCTGTGTATCGTAGCTTGTAACCCACTATCAATAACAAGGAACTTGTATCTTGCCTCTCGCAGCTCGTAAATCGTTACCGATAAGTGGGAACTCGCAACTTGTATCTCGTGACGCGTAACTCAGAACTTGGAACTCGTAACGCGTAACCGATAACTCAGAGCTTGTATCTTGTATATCTTATCCTGTAACTCGTAATTTGTAACTCGTAACTCATTACCTATGACTCGAAACTCGTATCTTCTATCTCGGATCTCGCAAATCATTGCCGGTAACCTGGAACTCGTATCCTAGATCTTGAAGATCGCAGCTCGTTATCAATAAGTGGGAACTCGCATCTTGCATCTCGTGACGTGTAACTCAGAACTCGTAACTCGTAACGCGTAACCGACAACTCGGTGCGCGTATCTTGTAACTCGTAACTCGTTACCCATAACTCGGAACTCCTATCTTGTATCTAGTAGCTCGTAACTCATTGTTGATTACCTGGAACTCGCATCTTGTGTCTCGCAGCTCGTAACTCGTTACGATAAGTGGGAACTCGCATCTTATATGTTGTAACTCAGAGCCCGGAACTCGTATCTTGTGTCTCGTAGCTCGTAACTCGTTACGATAAGTGGGTACTCGCATCTTGTATCTCGTAACTCGCAATAGTACCTCGTAGATAGTCGTTACTCGTAACTCGTAACTCGTTACCCGTAACTCGTAAATCGCAGCTTATAGCTCGCTACCCATATTCCGGAAATCGCATCTTATGTATCGTAGCTTGTAACCCATCATCAATAACAAGGAACTCGTATCTTACCTCTTGTAGCTCGTAAATCGTTACCGATAAGTTAGAACCCGCAACTTGTATCTCGTGACGCGTAACTCAGAACTTGGAACTCGTAACTCGTTACCTATGACTCGAAACTCGTATCTTCTATCTCGGATCTCGCAAATAATTGCCGATAACGTGGAACTATTATCCTAGATCTTGAACATCGTAACTCGTCACCAATAAGTGGGAACTCGCATCTTGTATCTCGTGACGTGTAACTCAGAACTCGGAACTAGTAACGCGTTACCGATGACTCGAAGCTCGTATCTTGTATCACTTACCTTGTAAGTCGTAACTCGTAACTCGTAGCTCGTAACTCGTTACCCATAACTCTTGACTCGTATCTTATATATCGTAACTTGTAATCCATTAACGATAACCTGGAACTCCTATCTTGCATCTCGTTGCTCGTAAATCATTACAGAATAAATGAGAACTCGCATCTTGTATCTCGTGACGCGTAACTCAGGACTCGGAAGTTTTACCGATATCTCGGAGCTCGTATCTTGCATCACTTACCTTGTAACTCGTAACTCGTAACCCGTAGCTCGTTGCCCATAACTCCGAACTCGAATCTTGATCTCGTATCTTGTAAATCAATGACGATAACATCGAACTCGTATCCTAGAACTAGTGGTTCGTAGCTCGTTACCGATAGGTGGAAACTCGCATCTTGTATCTCATGACACGAAACTCAGAACTCGGAACTCGTAACGCGTAACCGACAACTCGGTGCGCGTATCTTGTAACTTGCAAATCGTTACCGATAAGTGGGAAATCGCTACTTGTATCTCGTGACGCATAACTCAGAACTTGGAACTCGTACCGCGTTACCGATAACTCGGAGCCTGTATTTAGTATCTCTTACCCTGTAACTCGTAACTCGTAACTCGTTACCCATTACTCGGAACTCGTATCTTATATATGGTAACTTGTAATCCATTACCGATAACCTGGAACGCATATCTTGCATCTCGTAGCTCGTAAATCGTTACCGATAAATGGGAACTCGAATCTTGTATCTCGTGACGCCTAACTCAGGACTCGGAGCTCGAAGGTGTTACCGATAATTCGGAGCTCGTATCTTGTAACTCGTAACTCGTTACCCATAACTCGGAACTCATATCTTGTATCTAGTAGCTCTAACTCATAACTGATTACCTGGAACTCGTGTCTTGTGTCTCGTAGCTCGTAACTCGTTACGATAAGTGGGAACTCGCATCTTGTATCTCGTAACTCGTAACTAGTACCTCGTAGATCGTAAGTCGTAATTCGTAACTCGTATATCGTAACTCGCAACTCGAAACTCGTAACTCGTAACTCGTAAATCGCAGCTTATAGCTCGCTACTCATATCCCGGAACTCGCATCTTATGTATCTTAGCTTGTAACCCATTATCAATAACAAGGAACTCGTATCTTGCCTCTCGTAGCTCGTAATTCGTTACCGATAAGTAAGAACTCGCAACTTGTATCTCGTAACGCTTAACTCAGGACTCGGAACTCGTAAGTGTTACCGATAATTCGAAGCTCGCATCTCGTATCACTTACCTTGTATCGAGTAACTTGTAACCCGTAACTCGTTGCCCACAACTCGGAACTCGAATCTTGATCTCGGATCTTGCTAATCGATGACGATAACCTCGAACTCGTATCCTAGATCTAGTAGTTCGTAATTCGTTAGTTATAGGTGGAAACTCGCATCTTGTACCTCATGACGCGGAACTCAGAACTCGTAACAGGTAACCGATAACTCGGAGCTCGTATCTTGTGACTTGTAACTCGATACCTATAACTCGGAACTCGTATCTTGTATCTAGTAGCTCGTAACTCTATACTGATTACCTGGAACTCGTATCTTGTGTCTCGTAGCTCGTACCTCGTTACGATAAGTGGGTACTCGCATCTTGTATCTCGTAACTCGTAACTCGTTACCCGTAACTCGTAAATCGCAGCTTATAGCTCGCTACTCATATTCCGGAACTCGCATCTTATGTATCGTAGCTTGTAACCCATTATCAATAACAAGGAACTCGTAACTTACCTCTTGTAGCTCGTAAATCGTTACTGATAAGTTAAAACTCGCAACTTGTATCTCGTGACGCGTAACTCAGAACTTGGAACTCGTAACGCGTTACCGAAAACTCGGAGCTTGTATCTTGTATCTCTTATCTTGTAACTCATAACTTGTAACTCGTAACTCGTTACCTATGACTCGAAACTCGTATCTTCTATCTCGGATCTCGCAAATAATTGCCGATAGCGTGGAACTATTATCCTAGATCTTGAACATCGTAACTCGTTACCAATGAGTGGGAACTCGCATCTTGTATCTCGTGACGTGTAACTCAGAACTCGGAACTAGTAACGCGTTACCGATGACTCGAAGCTCGTATCTTGTATCACTTACCTTGTAAGTCGTAACTCGTAACTCGTAACTCGTTACCCATAACTCTTGACTCGTATCTTATATATCGTAACTTGTAATACATTAACGATAACCTGGAACTCCTATCTTGCATCTCGTTGCTCGTAAATCATTACAAAATAAATGAGAACTCGCATCTTGTATCTCGTGACGCGTAACTCAGGACTCGGAACTCGAAAGTTTTACCGATATCTCGGAGCTCGTATCTTGCATCACTTACCTTGTAACCCGTAACTCGTTGCCCATAACTCCGAACTCGAATCTTGATCTCGTATCTTGTAAATCAATGACGATAACATCGAACTCGTATCCTAGAACTAGTGGTTCGTAGCTCGTTACCGATAGGTGGAAACTCGCATCTTGTATCTCATGACACGAAACTCAGAACTCGGAACTCGTAACGCGTAACCGACAACTCGGTACGCGTATCTTGTAACTTGTAACTCGTTACCCATAACTCGGAAGTCCTATCTTGTATCTAGTAGCTCGTAACTCATTGTTGATTACCTGGAACTCGCATCTTGTGTGTCGCAGCTCGTAACTCGTTACGATAAGTGGGAACTCGCATCTTATATGTTGTAACTCATAACCCGGAACCCGTATCTTGTGTATCGTAGCTTGTAACCCATTACAAATGACAAGGAACTCGTATCTTGCCTCGCGTAGTTCGTAAATCGTTACCGATAAGTGGAAAATCGCTCCTTGTATCTCGTGACGCATAACTCAGAACTTGGAACTCGTAACGCGTTACCGATAACTCGGAGCCTGTATTTAGTATCTCTTACCCTGTAACTCGTAACTCGTTACTCGTTACCCATTACTCGGAACTCGTATCTTATATATGGTAACCTGTAATCCATTACCGATAACCTGGAACGCATATCTTGCATCTCGTAGCTCGTAAATCGTTACCGATAAATGGGAACTCGAATCTTGTATCTCGTGACGCCTAACTCAGGACTCGGAGCTCGAAGGTGTTACCGATAATTCGGAGCTCGTATCTTGTAACTCGTAACTCGTTACCCATAACTCGGAACTCATATCTTGTATCTAGTAGCTCTTAACTCATAACTGATTACCTGGAACTCGTGTCTTGTGTCTCGTAGCTCGTAACTCGTTACGATAAGTGGGTACTTGCATCTTGTATCTCGTAACTCGTAACTAGTACCTCGTAGATCGTAAGTCGTAACTCGTAACTCGTATATCGTAACTCGCAACTCGAAACTCGTAACTCGTAAATCGCAGCTTATAACTCGCTACTCATATCCCGGAACTCGCATCTTATGTATCTTAGCTTGTAACCCATTATCAATAACAAGGAACTCGTATCTTGCCTCTCGTAGCTCGTAATTCGTTACCGATAAGTAAGAACTCGCAACTTGTATCTCGTGACGCGTAACTCAGAACATGGAACTCGTAACGCGTTACCGATAAGTCGGAGCTTGTATCTTGTATATCTTATCCTGTAACTCGTAACTCATTACCTATGACTCGAAACTCGTTTCTTCTATCTCGGATCTCGCAAATCATTGCCGATAACCTGGAACTCGTATCCTAGATCTTGAAGATAGCAGCTCGTTACCAATGAGTGGGAACTCGCATCTTGCATCTCGTGACGTGTAACTCAGAACTCGGAACTAGTAACGCGTTACCGATAACTCGGAGCTTGTATCTTGTAACTCGTAACTCGTTACCGATAACTCGGAACTCGTATCTTATATATTGTAACTTGTAATCCACTACCAATAACCTGGAACTCGTATCTTGCATCTCGTAGCTCGTAAATCGTTTCCGATAAATGGGAACTCGCATCTTGTATCTCGTGACGTTTAACTCAGGACTCGGAACTCTAAGGTGTTACCGACAACTCGGAGCTTGTATCTTGTATCACTTACTTTGTAACTCGTAACTCGTAACACGTAGCTCGTTGCCCAAAACTCGGAACTCGAATCTTGATCTCGGATCTTGTAAATCAGTGACGATAACCTCGAACTCGTATCCTAGATCTAGTAGTTCGGAACTCGTTACCGATAGGTGGAAACTCGCATCTTGTATCTTATGACGCGGAACTCAGAACTCGGAACTCGTATCAGGTAACCGATAACTCGGAGCTCGTATTTTGTAACTCGTAACTCGTTACCCATAACTCGGAACTCATATCTTGTATCTAGTAGCTCGTAACTCATTACTGATTACCTGGAACTCGTATCTTGTGTCTCGTAGCTCGTAACTCGTTACGATAAGTGGGAACTCGCATCTTGTATCTCGTAACTTGCAATAGTACCTCGTAGATAGTAAGTCGTAACTCGTAACTCGTAACTCGTTACCCGTAACTCGTAACTCGTAACTCGTTACCCGTAACTCGTAACTCGTAACTCGTAACTCGTTACCCGTAACTCGTAAATCGCAGCTTATAACTCGCTACTCATATTCCGGAACTCCCATCTTATGTATCGTAGCTTGTAACGCATTATCAATAACAAGGAACTCGTATCTTACCTCTCGTAGCTCGTAAATCGTTACCGATAAGTGGGAACTTGCAACTTGTATCTCGTGACGCGTAACTCAGAACTTGTAACTCGTAACTCGTTACCTATGACTCGAAACTCGTATCTTCTATCTCGGATCTCGCAAATCATTGCCGATAACGTGGAACTATTATCCTAGATCTTCATCATCACTTACCTTGTAACTCGTAACTCGTAACCCGTAACTCGTTGCCCATAACTCGGAACTCGGATCTAGATCTCGTATCTTGTAAATCAATGACGATAACCTCGAACTCGTATCCTAGAACTAGTAGTTCGTAACTCGTTACCGATAGGTGGAAACTCTCATCTTGTATCTTATGACGCGGAACTCAGAACTCGGAACTGGTATCAGGTAACTCGTTACCCATAGCTCGGAACTCATATCTTGTATCTAGTATCTCGTAACTCATTACTGATTACCTGGAACTCGTATCTTGCGTCTCGTAACTCGTAACTCGTTACGATAAGTGGGAACTCGCATCTTGTATCTCGTAACTCGCAATAGTACCTCGTAGATAGTAACTCGTAACTCGTAACTCGTAACTCGTAACTCGTAACTCGTAACTCGTAACTCGTAACTCGTAACTCGTAACTCGTAACTCGTAACTCGTAACTCGTAACTCGTAACTCGTAACTCGTAACTCGTAACTCGTAACTCGTAACTCGTAACTCGTAAATCGCAGCTTTTAACTCGTATCTTGTAACTCGTAACTCGTTACCCATAACTCGGAACTCGTATCTTATATATCGTAACTTGTAATCCATTACCGATAACCTGGAACTCGTATCTTGCATCTCGTTGCTCGTAAATCGTTACCGATAAATGGGAACTTGCATCTTGTATATCATGACGCCTAACTCAGGACTCGGAGCTCGAAAGTGTTACCGATAACTCGAAGCTCGTATCTTGTATCACTTGCCTTGTAAGTCGTAACTCGTAACTCGTAACTCGTTACTCATAACTCGGAACTCGTATCTTATATATCGTAACTTGTAATCCATTACCGTTAACCTGGAACTCGTATCTTGCATCTCGTAGCTCGTAAATCGTTACCGATAAATGGGAACTCGCATCTTGTATCACTTAGCTGGTAACTCGTATCTCGTAACCCGCAACTCGTTGATCATACCTCAGAACTCGGATCTTGATATCGGATCTTGTAGATCAATGACGATAACCTCGAACTCGTATCCTAGATCTAGCAGTCCGTAACTCGTTACCGATGAGTGGAAACTCGCATCTTGTATCTCATGATGAGTAACTCAGAACTCGGAACACGTAACGTGTAATCGATAACTCGGAGCTCGTATCCTGTAACTCGTAACTCGTTACCCATAACTCGGAACTCGTATCTTGTATCTAGTCGCTCGAAACTCATTACTGATTACCTGGAACTCGTATTTTGTGTCTCGTAGCATGTAACTCGTTACGATAAGTAGGAAATCGCATCTTGTATCTCGTAACTCGTCGCTAGTATCTCGTAGATCGTAAGTCGTAATCCGTAACTCGTCATTCGAATATCGTAACTCGCAACTCGAAACTCGTAACTCGTAAATCGCAGCTGATAACTCGCTACTCGTATCCCGGAACTTGTATCTTGTGTATCGTAACTTGTAACACATTACCAATAACAAGGAACTCGTATCTTGCCTTTCGTTGCTCGTAAATCGTTACCGATAAGTGGGAATTCGCAACTTGTATTTCGTGACGCTTTACTCAGAACTTGGAACTCGTAGCGCGTTACCGATAACTCGGAGCTTGTATCTTGTGTCTCTTACCTTTTAACTCGTAACTCGTGACTCATATCTCGTAACTCGTAACTCGTAACTCGTAACTCGTAACTCGTAACTCGTAACTCGTAACTCGTAACTCGTAACTCGTAACTCGTAACTTGTAACTCGTAACTCGTAACTCGTAACTCGTAACTCGTAACTCGTAACTCGTAACTCGTAACTCGTAACTCGTAACTCGTAACTCGTAACTCGTAACTCGTAACTCGTAACTCGTAACTCGTAACTCGTAACTCGTAACTCGTAACTCGTAACTCGTAACTCGTAACTCGTAACTCGTAACTCGTAACTCGTAACTCGTAACTCGTAACTCGTAACTCGTAACTCGTAACTCGTAACTCGTAACTCGTAACTCGTAACTCGTAACTCGTTATTCGTAACTCGTAACTCGTAACTCGTAACTCGTAACTCGTAACTCGTAACTCGTAACTCGTAACTCGTAACTCGTAACTCGTAACTCGTAACTCGTAACTCGTAACTCGTAACTCGTAACTCGTAACTCGTAACTCGTAACTCGTAACTCGTAACTCGTAACTCGTAACTCGTAACTCGTAACTCGTAACTCGTAACTCGTAACTCGTAACTCGTAACTCGTAACTCGTAACTCGTAACTCGTAACTCGTAACTCGTAACTCGTAACTCGTAACTCGTAACTCGTAACTCGTAACTCGTAACTCGTAACTCGTAACTCGTAACTCGTAACTCGTAACTCGTAACTCGTAACTCGTAACTCGTAACTGGTAACTCGTAACTCGTAACTCGTAACTCGTAACTCGTAACTCGTAACTCGTAACTCGTAACTCGTAACTCGTAACTCGTAACTCGTAACTCGTAACTCGTAACTCGTAACTCGTAACTCGTAACTCGTAACTCGTAACTCGTAACTCGTAACTCGTAACTCGTAACTCGTAACTCGTAACTCGTAACTCGTTACCCATTACTCGGAACTCGTATCTTATACATGGCAACTTGTAATCCATTACCGATAACCTGGAACTCATATCTTGCATCTCGTAGCTCGTAAATCATTACCGATAAATGGTAACTCGCATCTTGTATCTCGTGACGCCTAACTCAGGACTCGGAGCTCGAAAGCGTTACCGATAATTCGGAGCTCGTATCTTATTTCACTTACCTTGTAACTCGTAACTCGTAACCCGTAACTCCTTGCCCATAACTCGTAACTCGAATCTTGAACTCGGATCTTGTAAATCATTGACGATAACCTCGAACTCGTATCCTAGATCTAGTAGTTCGTAACTCGTTACCGATAGGTGGAAACTCGCATCTTGTATCTCATGACGCGAAACTCAGAACTCGGAACTCTTAACGCGTAACCGATAACTCGGTGCGCGTATCTTGTAACTCGTAACTCGTTACCCATAGCTCGGAACTCGTATCTTGTATCTAGTAGCTCGTAACTCATTACTGATTACCTGGAACTCGTGTCATGTGTGTCGTAGCTCGTAACTCGTTACGATAAGTGGGAAATCGCAACTTGTATCTCGTGACGCGTAACTCGGAACTTGGAACTCGTAACACGTTACCGACAACTCAGAGCCTGTATCTTGTATCTCTTACCCTGTAACTCGTAACTCGTTACCCATTACTCGGAACTCGTATATTCTATCTCGGACCTCGCAAACCATTGCCGTTAACCTGGAACTCGTATCCTAGATTTTGAAGGTCGTAACTCGTTACCAATAAGTGGGAACTCGCATCTTGTATCTTGTGACGTGTAACTCAGAACTCGGAACTAGTAACGCGTTACCGATAACTCAGATCTCGTATCTTGTAACTCGAGATTCGTAACTCTTTACCCATAACTCGGAACTCGTATCTTATATATCGTAACCTGTAATCGATTACCGATAACCTGGAACTCGTATCCTGCATCTCGTAGCTCGTAATTCGTTACGATAGGTGGGAACTCGCATCTTGTATCTCGTAACTCGTAACTAGATAGATAGATAGACTTATTGGTCACATAGATACAATGTGTATATATGACAGGTCATGCTTGTAAGCTTATATAAAATCATTGGTATATCAGACCGGAGCAGAATGATTTTAATAAAATGCATCTATAAAGAAGAAAGTAGAAAAATGAAATAATACTCAAAATCTTACTATACATTTACAATTTTTTTTTAAACAGCTAATTAAATAATAAAAATAAAAATATATATATAAACTACTGCTGTCCAAGTTCTAAAAATTCATTGACTGTATAATATACATTGTCGAGTAAAAACAGTTTGAGTTTGGATTTAAAAACAGAATATACATTGTTTGCTTTAATATGGTTTGGTAGACCATTATATATCCGAACGCAGTTGTGGTAAGGTGATCTTTTAAAATGGCTTGTATTGTGCCGTTGTATACATAGGAGTTCACTACTTCGAGTACTGTATTCATGGTATTGACCTAGGCTGCTAAACAGATTGATATTTTTTTTAACATATAAGGCACACTTAAATATAAAAATACATGACACAGTTAAAATCTTTTTACATTTAAAAACACTTCTGCAGGTTTCTCAAGGTTTGATGTTAAATAATAATCGTAAGATGCACTTTTGCGCTATAAAGACCCTATCCTTATCTCTTGAGTTACCCCAAGCCATAATGTTATAACTTATGTGAGAATAAACCAATGCATAGTATACACATGCCAGCCCTTTTTCATCTAATACATTTTTCAGTTGCAAAATAGCATAATATGCTTTATTAATGCTTTTGCATACAGTGTCAATATGCTTATCAAAACTCAGTTCTGCATCAAAGTATGTTCCCAGAAGTTTGGCGGTTTCAACTAAATCATAGCCATACAATCTGCCAAAGTTATTGGGCAATTGTCTTTGAATTGTATAGTTGACCATAACCGTTTTGGTCTCATTTAGTATCAGTTTGTTCCGCTGGCACCAACCACTGAACTGATCCAATACAAGTGTAACATGTTTCTGAAGTTCCTCAGGGCCTCGCCCCTTAACTGTTATGGTAATGTCATCAGCAAACATGGTTACTCTTCCATGTGATATATAGAGAGGCAGATCATTCACATATAATAGGAAGATCAATTGCCCCAGGACCGAACCCTGTGGTACACCTAGGGCCAATTCAGTGACTGTTGATAGGACTTGTCCTATTTTGACTCATATATGACATTATCAGTTTCAATGATATGCCTCGGATGCCTAGTTTTTCCGACTTTGCTTCAAGATATTCTTTATTAATAGTGTCAAATGCTTTAGACAAATCGAAATGCATTGATATTACATACTCACCCTCATCTAAATTCATGTAAATATATTCCAGGTAGTGGAGAGTCGCTGTTTCTATCGATTTATTTGAGCGAAATCCGTGTTGCGATACAGTTAAAAGACCTTCATGCTCAGCGAAAGAGCTTACTTGTTTATGGATATGTTTTTCCAATAACTTTGCCACATTGCTAATGAGCGAAATCTGTCGGTAATTTTCCAGTTTTTCACCGCTTCCCTTTTTGGGGATCGGTACCACCCAAGCTAATTTTAGGATTTCTGGGAAACAACCATTTTTAATTGATCTATTGAATAAAGTGGCTAGCTGATCTGTTATTTTGTCTTGGATTATTCCAAGTATTTCCAATGACAAACCATCGAATCCAGATAAGTGTTTATTTTTGCAGGCTTTTATTAATCCCTTAATTTCTTCTGTTGTTACCGGGGCAATGAATAAAGACTTAATATGGGATGGGGAATATGTACAAGGCAATGACAAGTTTTTCCCAAAAACCTGTTTGACACTGTTTGGTGCCGACGTTGAAAAGAAGTCTGCAAATGTGTTGGCTATTTGTATATTGTTCAGCTCTTTTTTGTCGATCAGCTCTACGTTACTTGGGGGTTTCCGCTTTGTTTTGCCTAATCTGTCATTAACAGTTGACCATATTTGTTTTGATCTATTACTAGATTCACAAATTTTTTTGGTAAAGTACGATTTCTTTATACTACTTAGGTTGTTTCTATATCGCTGTTTCTCCTCTAGATAGGCATTTCTTGTTTCATCAGATGGACAGTTTGTCATTAGCCAAAAAAGATCTTTCACATATCTACTTTGATCCAAGGCATCTTGAGTTATCCATCTATTGTCTAGTTTCATTATCCTATCTCGTTTTGATATTCTCCTTGTTATTGTTTTTATTGGACAGCTGATATTATGTGACCACATGAGTGTATCAATGAAAAATTTGAAACTATCGTTCACATTCATATTGGCCATTTCATGCCAATTGTTTTAGTTAATAAATGCTTGAAATAATTTATGCTATTTTCAGTTACAAGTCTTGTAGAATAGGTAACTATTTTGTCTTCTTTATTAGGTTCATTTGCTTCATATGTTAACTGTAATAGGTGTCCATAGTGATCTGCAAGAGTAGGATCCAATACTAGACAATGTCTCTGTTCACTTGAATAATTGGTTATCATATAGTCAATAGCACAAGAGATGGTATATGCATTTCTGTTAACAAATACACGTGTTGGCTCCCTAGTTGTAGTACATAAATCAAAAGAATCTAAAATATCTGTTAAAAGCTTTGTATCTTGTTCATCTTTTAGCAAGTCAATGTTAAATTTCCGCAGAGAACTACATAGTCAGCAATACTATCGGTAGTAACTAGAAGTTCTGTTATATTATTTAGAAACACAGTTAAATTTCCACTAGGAGGGCGATAAATTGATAACACTGCTAATTTCACCCTGGGCAGACTTATCAAAATGCCTGATATTTCAACCTCACCTTCTACAGATAAGCTTGGTGTTTTTCTAATAGGTGTATAGGTTAAATTGTACTTAGTGATGATGACAGATCCACCATTCTTGTGGTGCTGCCTGGAAAAATTTGATATTATCTTATAACAAGGAGAATTAATATTTTCTAAACCGTTATTAGTGATGTGATGTTCTGTCAGTGCTAGCACATCTATATTTCTGCTGTTCAACAATATTTCTATTTGATTAAGCTTATTGCTCATTCCTTGTGTATTGACATGACATATTTTGAGAATATTAGATGGTTAATTGGCTGGCGTTGTGTCTGTATTTATTTGATCGAAAAAAACTATATTTTTTACTAAGATGCGGTTGGGCCAATTAGCAGTATTAAACAATTTATCTCCGATATCATAATCAGCACCTACTTTGAAGGACTCAGTGATACCATTCTTCCACCTGGGGAGCTTAGTGACTTCAACATCTCTGTTGTGGCAAATCCGTCCAAGTTGGGCTGTGATGTCTTGTTCAGTAGTACCTGGAGCTGCTCGGCCCACATATAACCATATTCTTCTGGGTATTGCCCTTAGCACAGTACCATCAGCGGGTGGTGCAGTTCCGTAGATAACCCTGGGCTGTGTTCTACTTATTGCTCTATTTGGCTTATTCTGGTCCGAGTTCATAGGTCGCTGTTAGGACTTACCAATTTTCTTTGATCTTGAAGGCGATGTAGTTTGTTGCGACTTTGATTTTGTGGGGTGCCACTGCTGTTAGCTCGTACGCTCCTAAAACTGCTTCCAGTATTAGCTGAGCCACCATTCTCGATTATTATGGTTTGTTTATTTGTTTTCTCGCGCTGGTTTTTTGTTTGTCCTTTTACCGCACTGGAGTATCTTAAATCAAGTTTTGGAGATGAGGTAGTTCTTTGTGTGTTTTGCTCCATGTGAATACACATTTTCTCTTCAAATTTTTCGAACATTGATGCGAGATCGCTTTTTAGTTTTTCATATAATTTATTGTAAAGTGAATAAGCTTGGGACTCCTCATTGGCTTGAATGGATTTTGCCGTAAAAGTGTTATCGGCTTTATATTGGTCTAGTTCATTACTGAGCACCTTCAGATCTTTGCTGTACATATCATTTTCTGCCGTTAGGGTTTCTATGGTTACAATCATATTCCTTCTAATCTTTTCTTCCTCGTTCAATTTATCACTCATTTGAGATAATTTTTCTTCGTAGTCATTTATTTTTAATTCAGATGCCTTGTACTTCTGCTTCATTTCGGTTATTTCCTTATTTAACTCTTCTATGAGGTTACATTGCTCATTAATTTTGCTTACAAGGTCCTTTTCAGCATCTGTGACCTCGTCCTGCATATCAATCGTCCTACTTTGCATTTTTTTATGTTCTCATCCTTCTCTTGTCCCATTTTCCTCAACAATTCAATTTCGGTTTCATAGGTTTTTAGTCTTTCCTCAGTATCTGACTTTAAGTTTTCCATAAGGGCATAGTTTTGTTTATTCTCACGATAAATTCTCTCTATTTTTTCTTCCTCGGTAATTTTGTTTTTTTCACATTTTTCGGTGCAATAAATGATATTTTTGCTTACATGAATATAGTTTTTTTCCGCTCTAGACAACTTCTGTGGTAAACAGAAAAGCATTCAGCACATACTAGTGATGTTAGGTCTTTCTTACAGCACTTATATTGATTTTCCATGGCATCAACTTGTTGTTTTTTAAATTTGGGCCTCCCTGTTTTTGTGGTTATTTATCAGCCGGTTGGTATAACAAAACATTTGAGCCACAAAAAAGCAAACACGTTCTTTTTCCAAGGTTGTATGAAATTCTTCTGCTGATGCTGCAGTTGTATTTATTATTATATAATATCGCTTGTTTGTTGCATGTGACGCTTCTTTTCAGTTTTGATTACATGATGACACAGTTTTTCACCAAGTGTCTCGTAGATCGTAAGTCGTAATTCGTAACTCGTATATCGTAACTCGCAACTCGTAACTCGAAACTGGTAACTCGTAACTCGTAAATCGCAGCTTATAACTCGCTTCTCATAACACAGAACTCGTGTCTTGTGTATCGTAACTTGTAACCCATGACCACCAATAACAAGGAACTCGTAACTTGCCTCTCGTTGCTCGTAAATCGTTACCTGAAAAGTAACTCGCAAATTGTATCTCGTGACGCGTAACTCAGAACTTGGAACTCGTAACGCGTTACCGATAACTCGGAGCTTGTAACTTGTGTCTCTTATCTTGTAACTCGTAACTCGTAACTCGTAACTCGTAACTCGTAACTCGTAACCCGTAACTCGTAACTCGTAACTCGTAACTCGTAACTCGTAACTCGTAACTCGTAACTCGTAACTCGTAACTCGTAACTCGTAACTCGTAACTCGTAACTCGTAACTCGTAACTCGTAACTCGTAACTCGTAACTCGTAACTCGTAACTCGTAACTCGTAACTCGTAACTCGTAACTCGTAACTCGTAACTCGTAACTCGTAACTCGTAACTCGTAACTCGTAACTCGTAACTCGTAACTCGTAACTCGTAACTCGTAACTCGTAACTCGTAACTCGTAACTCGTAACTCGTAACTCGTAACTCGTAACTCGTAACTCGTAACTCGTAACTCGTAACTCGTAACTCGTAACTCGTTACTCGTAACTCGTAACTCGTAACTCGTAACTCGTAACTCGTAACTCGTAACTCGTAACTCGTAACTCGTAACTCGTAACTCGTAACTCGTAACTCGTAACTCGTAACTCGTAACTCGTAACTCGTAACTCGTAACTCGTAACTCGTAACTCGTAACTCGTAACTCGTAACTCGTTACCCATTACTCGGAACTCGTACCTTATACATGGCAACTTGTAATCCATTACCGATAACCTGGAACTCATATCTTGCATCTCGTAGCTCGTAAATCGTCACCGATAAATGGGAACTCGCATCTTGTATCTCGTGACGCCTAACTCAGGACTCGGAGCTCGAAAGCATTACCGATAATTCGGAGCTCGTGTCTTGTTTCACTTACCTTGTTACTCGTAACTCGTAACCCGTAACTCCTTGTCCAGGACTCGGAACTCGAATCTTGATCTCGGATCTTGTAAGTCATTGACGATAACCTCGAACTCGTATCCTAGATCTAGTAGTTCGTAACTTGTTACCGATAGGTGGATACTCGCATCTTGTAACACATGACGTGAAACTCAGAACTCGGAACTCGTAACGCGTAACCGATAACTCGGTGCGCTTATCTTGTAACTCGTAACTCGTTACCCATAACTCGGAACTCGTATCTAGTAGCTCGTAACTCATTACTGATTACCTGGAACTCGTGTCATGTGTCTCGTAGTTCGTAACTCGTTACGATAAGTGGGAAATCGCAACTTGTATCTCGTGATGCGTAACTCGGAACTTGGAACTCGTAACACGTTACCGATAACTCAGAGCCTGTATCTTGTATCTCTTACCCTGTAACTCGTAACTCGTTACCCATTACTCGGGACTCGTATATTCTATCTCGGATCTCGCAAATCATTGCCGATAACCTGGAACTCGTATCCTAGATCTTGAATGTCGTAACTCGTTACTAATAAGTGGGAACTCGCATCTTGTATCTCGTGACGTGTAACTCAGAACTCGGAACTAGTAACGCGTTACCGATGGCTCGGAGCTCGCATCTTGTAACTCGTAACTCGGATCTTGTGTGTCGTAGCATGTAACTCATTACCAATAACAAGGAACTCGCATCTTGTATCTCGTAACTCGTCACTAGTATCTCGTAGATCGTAAGTCGTAATTCGAAACGTAATTCGAATATCGTAACTCGCAACTCGAAACTCGTTACTCGTAAATCGCAGCTTATAACTCGCTACTCGTATCCCGGAACTCGTATCTTGTGTATCGTAACTTTTAACACATTACCAATAACAAGGAACTCGTATCTTGCCTCTCGTTGCTCGTAAATCGTTACCGATAAGTGGGAATTCGCGACTTGTATCTCGTGACGCGTAACTCAGAACTTGGAACTCGTATCGCGTTACCGATACCTCGGAACTTGTATCTTGTCTCTTACCTTTTAACTTGTAACTCGTAACTCGTAACTCGTAACTCGTAACTCGTAACTCGTAACTCGTAACTCGTAACTCGTAACTCGTAACTCGTAACTCGTAACTCGTAACTCGTAACTCGTAACTCGTAACTCGTAACTCGTAACTCGTAACTCGTAACTCGTAACTCGTAACTCGTAACTCGTAACTCGTAACTCGTAACTCGTAACTCGTAACTCGTAACTCGTAACTCGTAACTCGTAACTCGTAACTCGTAACTCGTAACTCGTAACTCGTAACTCGTAACTCGTAACTCGTAACTCGTAACTCGTAACTCGTAACTCGTAACTCGTAACTCGTAACTCGTAACTCGTAACTCGTAACTCGTAACTCGTAACTCGTAACTCTTAACTCGTAACTCGTAACTCGTAACTCGTAACTCGTAACTCGTAACTCGTAACTCGTAACTCGTAACTCGTAACTCGTAACTCGTAACTCGTAACTCGTAACTCGTAACTCGTAACTCGTAACTCGTAACTCGTAACTCGTAACTCGTAACTCGTAACTCGTAACTCGTAACTCGTAACTCGTAACTCGTAACTCGTAACTCGTAACTCGTAACTCGTAACTCGTAACTCGTAACTCGTAACTCGTAACTCGTAACTCGTAACTCGTAACTCGTAACTCGTAACTCGTAACTCGTAACTCGTAACTCGTAACTCGTAACTCGTAACTCGTAACTCGTAACTCGTAACTCGTAACTCGTAACTCGTAACTCGTAACTCGTAACTCGTAACTCGTAACTCGTAACTCGTAACTCGTAACTCGTAACTCGTAACTCGTAACTCGTAACTCGTAACTCGTAACTCGTAACTCGTAACTCGTAACTCGTAACTCGTAACTCGTAACTCGTAACTCGTAACTCGTAACTCGTAACTCGTAACTCGTAACTCGTAACTCGTAACTCGTAACTCGTAACTCGTAACTCGTAACTCGTAACTCGTAACTCGTAACTCGTAACTCGTAACTCGTAACTCGTAACTCGTAACTCGTAACTCGTAACTCGTAACTCGTAGCTCGTAACTCGTTACCTATTACTCGGAAATCGTATCTTCTATCTCGGATCTCGCATATCATTGCCGATAACCTGGAACTCGTATCCTAGATCTTGAAGATCGTAAGTCGTTACCAATAAGGGTGAACTTGCATCTTGTATCTCGTGACGTGTAACTGAGAACTCGGAACTAGTAACGCGTTACCGATAACTTGGAGCTCGTATCTTGTAACACGTAACTCGTAACTCGTTAGTCATAACTCGTAACTCGTTACTCATAACTCGTAAGTCGTAACTCGGAACTCGTATCTCATATATCGTAACTTGCAATCCATTACCGATAACCTGGAACTCGTATCTTGCATCTCGTAGCTTGTACATCATTTCCGATAAATGGGAACCCGCATTTTGTATCTCGTGACGTTTGACTCAGGACTCGGAACTCGAAGGTGTTACCGACAACTCGGAGCTTGTATCTTGTATCACTTACCTTGTACCTCGAAATTCGTATTTTATATATGGTAACTTGTAATCCATTACCGATAACCTGGAACTCATATCTTGCCTCTCGTTGCTCGTAAATCGTTACCGATAAATGAGAACTCGCATCTTGTATCTCGTGACGCGTAACTCAGGACTCAGAACTCGAAAGTGTTACCGATAACTCGGAGCTAGTATCTAGTATCACTTACCTTGTAACTCGTAACTCGTGACCCGTAACTCGTTGCCCATAACTCCGAACTGGAATCTTGATCTCTTATCTTGTAAATCAATGACGATAACCTCGAACTGGTATCCTAGATCTAGTAGTTCGTAACTCGTTACCGATAGGTGGAAACTCGCATCTTGTATCTCGTGACGTGTAACTCAGAACTCGGAACTAGTAACGCGTTACCGATAACTCGGAGCTTGTATCTTGTAACTTGTAACTCGTTACTCATAACTTGGAACTCGTATCTTGTATCTAGTAGCTCGTAACTCATTACTGATTACCTGAAACTCGTATCTTGCGTCACGTAGCTCGTAACTCGTCACGATAAGTGGGAACTCGCATCTTGTATCTCGTAACTCGTAATAGTACCTCGGAAATAGTAAGTCGTAAATCGTAACTCATAACTCGTAACTCGTAACTCGTAACCCGTAACTCGTTGCTCATAACTCGGAACTTGAATCTTAATCTCGGATCTTGCAAATCAATGACGACAACCTTGAACTCGTATCCTAGATCTAGGAGTTCGTAACTCGTTTACCGATAGGTGGAAACTTGCATATTGCATCTTATGACGCGGAACTCAGAGCTCGGAACTCATATCAGGTAACCGATAACTCGGAGCTCGTATATTGTAACTTGTAACTCGTTACTCATAACTCGGAACTCATATCTTGTATCTAGTAGCTCGTAACTCATAACTGATTACCTGAAACTCGTGTCTTGTGTCTCGTAGCTTGTAAGTCGTTACGATAAGTGGGTACTCGCATCTTGTATCTCGTAACTCGTAACTAGTACCTCGTAGATCGTAAGTCGTAATTCGTAACTCGTAACTCGTATATCGTAACTCGCAACTCGAAACTCGTAACTCGTAAATCGCAGCTTATAACTCGCTACTCATATCCCGGAACTCGCATCTTATGTATCGTAGCTTGTAACCCATTATCAATAACAAGGAACTCGTATCTTGCCTCTCGTAGCTCGTAAATCGTTACCGATAAGTGGGAACTCGCAACTTGTATCTCGTGACGCGTAACTCAGAACTTGGAACCTGTAACGCGTCACCGATAAGTCGGAGCTTGTATCTTCCATGTCTTATCTAGTAACTCGCAACTTCTAACTCGTAACTCGTTACCTATGACTCGAAACTCGTATCTTCTATCTCGGATCTCGTAAATCATTGGCGGTAACCTGGAACTCGTATCCTAGATCTTGAAGATCGTAGCTCGTTACCAATAAGTGGGACCTCGCATCTTGTATCTCGCGACGTGTAACTCAGAACTCGGAACTAGTAACGCGTTACCGATAACTCGAAGCTCGTATCTTGTATCACTTACCTTGTAAGTCGTAACTCGTAGCTCGTAACTCGTTACCCATAACTCTTAACTCGTATCTCATATATCGTAACTTGTAATCCATTAACGATAACCTGGAACTCGTATCTTGCATCTCGTTGCTCGTAAATCATTAAAGAATAAATGGGAACTCGCATCTTGTATCTCGTGACGCGTAACTCAGGACACGGAACTCGATATATCGATACCGATATCTCGGAGCTCGTATCTTGCATCGATTACCTTGTAACTCGTAACTCGTAACCCGTAACTCGTTGCCCATAACTCCGAAATCAGATCTAGATCTCGTATCTTGTAAATCAATGACGATAAATTCGAACTGGTATCCTATATCTAGTAGTTCGTAACTCGTTACCGATAGGTGGAAACTCGCATCTTGTATCTCATGACGCGAAACTCAGAACTCGGAACTAGTAACGCGTAACCGACAACTCGGTGCGCGTATCTTGCATCTCGTAGCTCGTAAATCGTTTCCGATAAATGGGAACTCGCATGTTGTATCTCGTGACGCGTAACTCAGGACTCGGAACTCGAAAGTGTTACCGATAACTCGGAGCTCGTATCTAGTATCACTTACCTTGTAACTCGTAACTCGTGACCCGTAACTTATTGCCTATAACTCCGAACTCGAATCTTGATCTCTTATCTTGTAAATCAATGACGATAACCTCGAACTGGTATCCTAGATCTAGTAGTTCGTAGCTCGTTACCGATAGGTGGAAACTCGTATCTTGTATCTCGTGACGTGTAACTCAGAACTCGGAACTAGTAACGCGTTACCGATAACTCGGAGCTTGTATCTTGTAACTCGTAACTCGTTACTCATAACTCAGAATCCGTATCTTATATACCGTAACTTGCAATCCATTACCGATAACCTGGAACTCGTATCTTGCATCTCGTAGCTCGTAAATCGTTACCGATAAGTGGGAACTCGCAACTTGTATCTCGTGACGCGTAACTCAGAACATGGAACTCGTAATGCGTTATCGATAACTCGAAGCTTGTATCTTGTATCTCTTACCTTGTAACTCGTAACTCGTAGCTCGTAACTCGTAACCCATAACTCTTAACTCGTATCTTATATATCGTAACTTGTAATCCATTAACGATAACCTGGAAGTCGTATCTTGCTTCTCGTTGCTCGTAAATCATTACAGAATAAATGGGAACTCGCATCTTGTATCTCGTGACGCGTAACTCAGGACTCGGAACTCGAAAGTTTTACCGATATCTCGGAGCTCGTATCTTGCATCACTTACCTTGTAACTCGTAACTCGTAACCCGTTACTCATTGCCCATAACTCCGAACTCGGATCTAGATCTCGTATCTTGTAAATCAATGACGATAACTTCGAACTGGTATCCTAGATCTAGTAGTTCGTAACTCGTTACCGATAGGTGGAAACTCGCATCTTGTATCTCATGACGCGAAACTCAGAACTCGGAACTCGTAACGCGTAACCGATAACTCGGTGCGCGTATCTTCTAACTCGTAACTCGTTACCCATAACTCGGAACTCCTATCTTGTGTCTAGTAGCTCGTAACTCATTGTTGATTACCTGGAACTCGCATCTTGTGTCTCGCAGCTCGCAGCTCGTAACTCGTTACGATCAGTAGGAACTCGCATCTTGTATGTCGTAACTCATAACCCGGAACCCGTATCTTGTGTATCGTAGCTTGTAACCCATTAAAAGAACAAGGAACTCGTATTTTGCCTCTCGTAGTTCCTAAATCGTTACAGATAAGTGGGAAATCGCTACTTGTATCTCGTGAAAAACTCAGAACTTGGAACTTTTAACGCGTTACCGATAATTTGGAGCCTGTATCTTGTATCTCTTACCCTGTAACTCGTAACTCGTAAATCGCAGCTTATAACTGGCTACTCATATCCCGGAACTCGCATCTGGTATCACCTATCTTGTAACTCGTTAGTCGTAACCCGTAACTCGTTGCTCATAACTCGGAACTCGAATCTTGATCTCGGATCTTGCAAATCAATGACGATAACCTCGAACTCGTATCCTAGATCTAGTAGTTTTTAACTCGTTACTTATAGGTGGAAACTCGCATCTTGTACCTCATGATAAATGGGAACTCGCATTTTGTATCTCATGACGCGAAACTCATAACTCGGAACCCGTAACGGGTAACCGAAAACTAGGTGCGCGTATCTTGTAACTCGTAACTCGCTACTCATAACTCGGAACTCCTAACTTGTATCTAGTAGCTCGTAACCCATTCCTGATTACCTGGAACTCGCATCGTGTATCTCGTAACTCATAACCTGGAACCCGTATCTTGTGTATCGTAGCTTGTAGCCCATTACCAATAACAAGGAACTCGTATCTTGCCTCTCGTAGTTCGTAAATCATTACCGATAAGTGAGAAATCGCTAATTGTATCTCGTGACGCATAACTCAGAACTTAGAACTCGTAACGCGTTACGGATAACTCGGAGCTTGTATCTTGTATCTCTTACCTGGTACCTCGTAACACGTTACTCATTACTCGAAAATCGTATCTTCTATTTCGGATCTCGCAAATCATTGCCGATAACCTGGAAAACATAACCTACATCTTGAAGATCGTAAGTCGTTACCAATAAGTGGGAACTCGCATCTTGTATCTCGTGACGTGTAACTCAGAACTCGGAACTAGTAACGCGTTACCGATAACTTGGAGCTCGTATCTTGTAACTCGTAACTCGTAACTCGTAACTCGTAACTCGTAACTCGTAACTCGTAACTCGTAACTCGTAACTCGTAACTCGTAACTCGTAACTCGTAACTCGTAACTCGTAACTCGTAACTCGTAACTCGTAACTCGTAACTCGTAACTCGTAACTCGTAACTCGTAACTCGTAACTCGTAACTCGTAACTCGTAACTCGTAACTCGTAACTTGTAACTCGTAACTCGTAACTCGTAACTCGTAACTCGTAACTCGTAACTCATAACTCGTAACTCGTAACTCGTAACTCGTAACTCGTAACTCGTAACTCGTAACTCGTAACTCGTAACTCGTAACTCGTAACTCGTAACACGTAACTCGTAACTCGTAACTCGTAACTCGTAACTCGTAACTCGTAACTCGTAACTCGTAACTCGTAACTCGTAACTCGTAACTCGTAACTGGTAACTCGTAACCCGTTACCCATTACTCGGAACTCGTATCATCTATCTCGGATCTCGCAAATCATTGCCGATAACCTGGAACTAGTATCCTAGTTCTTGAAGATCGTAACTCGTTACCAATAAGTGGGAACTCGCATCTTGTATCTCGTGACGTGTAACTCAGAATTCGGAACTCGTAACGCGTAACCGATAACTCGGAGCCCGTATCTTGTAACTCATAACTCGTTACCCATAACTCGAAACTCGTATCTTGTATCGAGTAACTCGTAACTCATTACTAATATCCTGGAACTCGTATCTTGTGTCTCGTAGCTCGTAACTCGTTACGATAGGTGGGAACTCGCATCTTGTATCTCGTAACTCGAAACTAGTGCCTCGTAGATCGTAAGTCGTAATTCGTTACTCGTATATCGTTACTCGCAACTCGAAACTCGTAACTCTAAACTGGTAACTCGTAACTCGTAAATCGCTGCTTATAACTCGCTTCTCATAACCCAGAACTCGTGTCTTGAGTATCGTAACTTGTAACCCTTACCAATAACAAGAAACTCGTATCTTGTATCTCGTAGCTCGTAAATCGTTACCTGAAAAGTGGGAACTCGCAAATTGGATCTCGTGACGCGTAACTCAGACCTTGGAACTCGTAACGCGTTACCGATAACTCGGAGCTTGTATCTTGTGTCTCTTACCTTGTAATTCGTAACTCGTTCCTCGTAACTCGTTACCCATTACTCGGAACTCGTATCTTCCTTCCCGGATCTCGCAAATCATTGCGGATAACCTGGAACTCGTATCCTAGATCTGAAGATCTTAACTAGTTACCAATAAGCGGGAACTCACATCTTGTATCTCTTGACGTGTAACTCGTAAATCGGAACTAGTAACGCGTTACCGATAACTCGGTGCTCGTGTCTTGTAACTTGTAACTCGTATCTCGGATCTCGCAAATCATTGCCGATAACCTGGAACTCGTACCCTAGATCTTGAACATCGTAACTCGTTACCAATAAGTGGGAACTCGCATTTTGTATCTCGTGACGTATAACTCAGAACTCGGAACTAGTAACGCGTTACCGATAATTTGAAGCTCGTATCTTGTATCACTTACCTTGTAAGCCGTATCTCGTAACTCGTTACCCGTTACCCATAACTCGGAACTCGTATCTTATATATCGTAACTTGTAATCCATTACCGATAACCTGGAACACGTATCTTGAATCTCGTTGCTTGTAAATCATTACCGATAAATGGGAACTCGCATTTTGTATCTCATGACGCGAAACTCATAACTCGGAACCCGTAACGGGTAACCGAAAACTAGGTGCGCGTATCTTGTAACTCGTAACTCGTTACCCATAACTCGGAACTCCTAACTTGTATCTAGTAGCTCGTAACTCATTCCTGATTACCTGGAACTCGCATCTTGTATCTCGTAACTCATAACCTGGAACCCGTATCTTGTGTATCGTAGCTTGTAGCCCATTACCAATAACAAGGAACTCGTATCTTGCCTCTCGTAGTTCGTAAATCATTACCGATAAGTGGGAAATCGCTAATTGTATCTCGTGACGCATAACTCAGAACTTGGAACTCGTAACGCGTTACGGATAACTCGGAGCTTGTATCTTGTATCTCTTACCTGGTAACTCGTAACTCGTAGCTCGTAACTCGTTACTCATTACTCGAAAATCGTATCTTCTATCTCGGATCTCGCAAATCATTGCCGATAACCTGGAAAACATAACCTACATCTTGAAGATCGTAAGTCGTTACCAATAAGTGGGAACTCGCATCTTGTATCTCGTGACGTGTAACTCAGAACTCGGAACTAGTAACGCGTTACCGATAACTTGGAGCTCGTATCTTGTAACTCGTAACTCGTAACTTGTTACTCATAACTCGGAACTCGTATCTTATATATCGTAACTTGCAATCCATTACCGATAACCTGGAACTCGTATCTTGCATCTCGTAGCTCGTACATAGTTTCCGATAAATGGGAACTCGCATTTTGTATCTCGTAACGCGTAACTCAGGACTCGGAACTCGAAGGTGTTACCCATAACTCGGAGCTAGTATCTTGTATCTCTTACCTTGTAACTCGTAACTCGTAACTCGTTACCCATTACTCGGAACTCGTATCTTCTCAGATCTCGCAAATCATTGCCGATAACATGGAACTGGTATCCTAGATCTTGAAGATCGTAACTCGGTACCAATAACTGGGAACTCGCATCTTGTATCTTGTGACGTGTAACTCAGAACTCGGAACTAGTAACGCGTTACCGATAACTCGGATCTCGTATCTTGTAACTCGTAATTCGTAACTCGTTACCCATAACTCGGAACTCGTATCTTATATATCGTAACTTGTAATCGATTACCGATAACCTGGAACTCGTATCTTGCATCTCGTAGCTCGTAAATCGTTACCGATAAATGGTAACTCGCATCTTGTATCTCATGACGCTTAACACAGGACTCGGAACTCGTAAGTGTTGCCGATAACTCGGAGCTCGCATCTCGTATCACTTACCTTGTAACTCATAACTCGTAACCCGTTACTCGTTGCCCATAACTCGGAACTTGAATCTTGATCACGGATCTTGTAAGTCAATGACGTTAACCTCGAGCTCGTATCCTAGATCTAGTAGTCAGTAACTGATTACCAATAAGTGGGAACTCGCATCTTGTATCTCGTGACGTGTAACTCAGAACTCGGAACCAGTAACGTGTAACCGATGACTCGGAGCTAGTATCTTGTAGCTCGTAACTCGTAACTCGTTACCCATAACTCGGAACTCGTATCTTATATATGGTAACTTGTAATTCATTACCGATAACCTGGAACTGGTATCTTGCATCCTGATGCTCGTAAATCGTTTCCGATAAATTGGAACTCGCATCTTGTATCTCGTGACGCGTAAATCAGTACTTGGAACTCAAAAGTGTTACCAATAACTCGGAGCCCGTATCTTGTATCACTTACCTTGTATCTCGTAACTCGTAACCCGTAACTCGTTGCCCACAACTCGGAACTCGAATCTTGATCTCGGATCTTGTAAATCGATGACGATAACCTCGAACTCGTATCCTGGATCTAGTAGTTCGTAACTCGTTGCCGATTGGTGGAAACTCGCATCTTGTATCTCGTGACGCGAAACTCAGAACTCGGAACTGGGAACGCGTAACCGATAACTCGGTGCGCGTATCTTATAACTCGTAACTCGTTACAGCTAACTCGGAACTCGTATCTTGTATCTAGTAGCTCGTAACTCATAACCGATTACCTGGAACTCGTATCTTGTGTCTCGTAACTCGTAACTCGTTACGATAAGTGGGAACTCGCATCTTGTATCTCGTAACTCATAACCCGGAACTCGTATCTTGTGTATCGTAGCTTGTAACACATTACCAATAACAAGGAATTCGTATCTTGCCTCTCGTAGCTCGTAAACCGTTACCGATAAGTGGGAACTCGCAACTTGTATCTTGTGACGCGTAACTCAGAACTTGGAACTCGTAACGCGTTATCGACAACTCGGAGCTCGTTCCTTATATATCGTAACTTGTAATCCATTACCGATAACCTGGAACTCGTATCTTGCATCTCGCAGCTCGTAAATCGTTACCGATAAATGGGAACTCGCATCTTGTATCTCGTCACGCGTAACTCAGGACTCGGAACTCGTAAGTGTTACCGATAATTCGGAGCTCGTATCTTGCATCACTTACCTTGTAACTCGTAACTCGTAACCCGTAACTCGTTGCTCATAACTCGGAACTCGTATCTTATGTATGGTAACTTGTGATCCATTACCAATAACAAGGAACTCGCATCTTGTGTCTCGTAACTCATAACCCGGAACTCGTAACACGTAAATCGCAGCTTATAACTCTCTACTCGTATCCCGGAACTCTTATCTTGTGTATCGTAACTTTTAATACATTACCAATAACAAGGAACTCGTATCTTGACTCTCGTTGCTCGTAAATCGTTACCGATAAGTGGGAATTCGCAACTTGTATCTCGTAACGCGTAACTCAGAACTTGGAACTCGTATCGCATTACTGATACCTCTGAGCTTGTATCTTGTGTCTCTTACCTTTTAACTCGTAACTCGTAACTCGTAACTCGTAACTCGTAACTCGTAACTCGTAACTCGTAACTCGTAACTCGTAACTCGTAACTCGTAACTCGTAACTCGTAACTCGTAACTCGTAACTCGTAACTCGTAACTCGTAACTCGTAACTCGTAACTCGTAACTCGTAACTCGTAACTCGTAACTCGTAACTCGTAACTCGTAACTCGTAACTCGTAACTCGTAACTCGTAACTCGTAACTCGTAACTCGTAACTCGTAACTCGTAACTCGTAACTCGTAACTCGTAACTCGTAACTCGTAACTCGTAACTCGTAACTCGTAACTCGTAACTCGTAACTCGTAACTCGTAACTCGTAACTCGTCACTCGTAACTCGTAACTCGTAACTCGTAACTCGTAACTCGTAACTCGTAACTCGTAACTCGTAACTCGTAACTCGTAACTCGTAACTCGTGACTCGTAACTCGTAACTCGTAACTCGTAACTCGTAACTCGTAACTGGTAACTCGTAACTCGTAACCCATTACTCGGAACTCGTATCATCTATCTCGGATCTCGCAAATCATTGCCGATAACCTGGAACTAGTATCCTATTTCTTGAAGATCGTAACTCGTTACCAATAAGTGCTAACTCGCATCCTGTATCTCGTGACGTGTAACTCAGAATTCTGAACTCGTAACGCGTAACCGATAACTCGGAGCCCGTATCTTGTAACTCATAACTAGTTACCCATAACTCGAAACTCGTATCTTGTATCGAGTAACTCGTTACTCATTACTAATATCCTGGAACTCGTATCTTGTGTCACGTAGCTCGTAACTCGTTACGATAGGTGGGAACTCGCTTCTTGTATCTCGTAACTCGTAACTAGTGCCTAATAGATCGTAACTCGTAACTCGTTACCCATTACTCGGAACTCGTATCTTGTATCTAGAAGCTTGTAACTCAATACTGATTACCTGGAACTCGTATCTTGTGTCTCGTAGCCCGTAACTCGTTACGAAAAGTGGGAACTTGAATCTTGTATCTCGTAACTCATAACCCGGTAGTCGTATCTTGTGTATAGTAGCTTGTAACCCATTATCAATAACAAGGAACTCGTATCTTGCCTCTCGTAGCTCGTAAATCGTTACCGATAAGTGGGAACTCGTAACTTGTATCTCGTGACGCGTAACTCAGAACTTGGAACTCGTAACGCGTTACGGATAACTCGGAGCTTGTATCTTGTATCTCTTACCTGGTAACTCGTAACTCGTAGCTCGTAACTCGTTACCTTTTACTCGGAAATCGTAACTTCTATCTCGGATCTCGCAAATCATTGCCGATAACCTGGAACTCGTATCCTAGATCTTGAAGATCGTAAGTCGTTACCAATAAGTGGGAACTCGCATGTTGTATCTCGTGACGTGTAACTGAGAACTCGGAACTAGTAACGCGTTACCGATAACTCGGAGCTCGTATCTTGTAACTCGTAACTCGTATCTTGTGTATCGTAACTCTTAACACATTACCAATAACTAGGAACTCGTATCTTGCCTCTCGTTGCTCGTAAATTGTTACCGATAAGTGGGAACTCGCATCTTGTATCTCGTGACGTGTAACTCAGAACTCGGAACTTGTAACGTGTTACCGATGACTCGGAGCTCGTATCTTGTAACTCGTATCTTGTGTATCGTAGCTTGTAACCCATTACCAATAACAAGGAACTCGCATCTTGTATCTCGTAACTCGTCACTAGTATCTCGTAGATCGTAAGTCGTAATTCGAACTCGTAATTCGAATATCGTAACTCGCAACTCGAAACTCGTTACTCGTAAATCGCAGCTTATAACTCGCTACTCGTATCCCGGAACTCGTATCTTGTGTATCGTAACTTTTAACATATTACCAATAACAAGGAACTCGTATCTTGCCTCTCGTTGCTCGTAAATCGTTACCGATGAGTGGGAATTCGCGACTTGTATCTCGTGACGCGTAACTCAGAACTTGGAACTCGTATCGCGTTACCGATACCTCGGAACTTGTACCTTGTCTCTTACCTTTTAACTCGTAACTCGTAACTCGTAACTCGTAACTCGTAACTCGTAACTCGTAACTCGTAACTCGTAACTCGTAACTCGTAACTCGTAACTCGTAACTCGTAACTCGTAACTCGTAACTCGTAACTCGTAACTCGTAACTCGTAACTCGTAACTCGTAACTCGTAACTCGTAACTCGTAACTCGTAACTCGTAACTCGTAACTCGTAACTCGTAACTCGTAACTCGTAACTCGTAACTCGTAACTCGTAACTCGTAACTCGTAACTCGTAACTCGTAACTCGTAACTCGTAACTCGTAACTCGTAACTCGTAACTCGTAACTCGTAACTCGTAACTCGTAACTCGTAACTCGTAACTCGTAACTCGTAACTCGTAACTCGTAACTCGTAACTCGTAACTCGTGACTCGTAACTCGTAACTCGTAACTCGTAACTCGTAACTCGTAACTCGTAACTCGTAACTCGTAACTCGTAACTCGTAACTCGTAACTCGTAACTCGTAACTCGTAACTCGTAACTCGTAACTCGTAACTCGTAACTCGTAACTCGTAACTCGTAACTCGTAACTCGTAACTCGTAACTCGTAACTCGTAACTCGTAACTCGTAACTCGTAACTCGTAACTCGTAACTCGTAACTCGTAACTCGTAACTCGTAACTCGTAACTCGTAACTCGTAACTCGTAACTCGTAACTCGTAACTCGTAACTCGTAACTCGTAACTCATAACTCGTAACTCGTAACTCGTAACTCGTAATTCGTAACTCGTAACTCGCAACTCGTAACTCGTAACTCGTAACTCGTAACTCGTAACTCGTAACTCGTAACTCGTAACTCGTAACTCGTAACTCGTAACTCGTAACTCGTAACTCGTAACTCGTAACTCGTAACTCGTAACTCGTAACTCGTAACTCGTAACTCCTAACTCGTAACTCGTATCTCGTAACTCGTAACTCGTTACTCGTTACCCATTACTCGGTACTCGTATCTTGTATCTAGAAGCTTGTAACTCAATACTGATTACCTGGAACTCGTATCTTGCCTCTCGTAGCTCGTAAATCGTTACCGATAAGTGGGAACTCGCAACTTGTATCTCGTGACGCGTAACTCAGAACTTGGAACTCGTAACGCGTTACCGATACCTCGGAGCTGATATCTTGTGTCTCTTACCTTTTAATTCGTAACTCGTAACTCGTAACTCGTAACTCGTAACTCGTAACTCGTAACTCGTAACTCGTAACTCGTAACTCGTAACTCGTAACTCGTAACTCGTAACTCGTAACTCGTCACTCGTAACTCGTAACTCGTAACTCGTAACTCGTAACTCGTAACTCGTAACTCGTAACTCGTAACTCGTAACTCGTAACTCGTAACTCGTAACTCGTAACTCGTAACTCGTAACTCGTAACTCGTAACTCGTAACTCGTAACTCGTAACTCGTAACTCGTAACTCGTAACTCGTAACTCGTAACTCGTAACTCGTAACTCGTAACTCGTAACTCGTAACTCGTAACTCGTAACTCGTAACTCGTAACTCGTAACTCGTAACTCGTAACTCGTAACTCGTAACTCGTAACTCGTAACTCGTAACTCGTAACTCGTAACTCGTAACTCGTAACTCGTAACTCGTAACTCGTAACTCGTAACTCGTAACTCGTAACTCGTAACTCGTAACTCGTAACTCGTAACTCGTAACTCGTAACTCGTAACTCGTAACTCGTAACTCGTAACTCGTAACTCGTAACTCGTAACTCGTAACTCGTAACTCGTAACTCGTAACTCGTAACTCGTAACTCGTAACTCGTAACTCGTAACTCGTAACTCGTAACTCGTAACTCGTAACTCGTAACTCGTAACTCGTAACTCGTAACTCGTAACTCGTAACTCGTAACTCGTAACTCGTAACTCGTAACTCGTAGCTCGTAACTCGTTACCTATTACTCGGAAATCGTATCTTCTATCTCGGATCTCGCATATCATTGCCGATAACCTGGAACTCGTATCCTAGATCTTGAAGATCGTAAGTCGTTACCAATAAGGGTGAACTTGCATCTTGTATCTCGTGACGTGTAACTGAGAACTCGGAACTAGTAACGCGTTACCGATAACTTGGAGCTCGTATCTTGTAACACGTAACTCGTAACTCGTTAGTCATAACTCGTAACTCGTTACTCATAACTCGTAAGTCGTAACTCGGAACTCGTATCTCATATATCGTAACTTGCAATCCATTACCGATAACCTGGAACTCGTATCTTGCATCTCGTAGCTTGTACATCATTTCCGATAAATGGGAACCCGCATTTTGTATCTCGTGACGTTTGACTCAGGACTCGGAACTCGAAGGTGTTACCGACAACTCGGAGCTTGTATCTTGTATCACTTACCTTGTACCTCGAAATTCGTATTTTATATATGGTAACTTGTAATCCATTACCGATAACCTGGAACTCATATCTTGCCTCTCGTTGCTCGTAAATCGTTACCGATAAATGAGAACTCGCATCTTGTATCTCGTGACGCGTAACTCAGGACTCAGAACTCGAAAGTGTTACCGATAACTCGGAGCTAGTATCTAGTATCACTTACCTTGTAACTCGTAACTCGTGACCCGTAACTCGTTGCCCATAACTCCGAACTGGAATCTTGATCTCTTATCTTGTAAATCAATGACGATAACCTCGAACTGGTATCCTAGATCTAGTAGTTCGTAACTCGTTACCGATAGGTGGAAACTCGCATCTTGTATCTCGTGACGTGTAACTCAGAACTCGGAACTAGTAACGCGTTACCGATAACTCGGAGCTTGTATCTTGTAACTTGTAACTCGTTACTCATAACTTGGAACTCGTATCTTGTATCTAGTAGCTCGTAACTCATTACTGATTACCTGAAACTCGTATCTTGCGTCACGTAGCTCGTAACTCGTCACGATAAGTGGGAACTCGCATCTTGTATCTCGTAACTCGTAATAGTACCTCGGAAATAGTAAGTCGTAAATCGTAACTCGTAACTCGTAACTCGTAACCCGTAACTCGTTGCTCATAACTCGGAAATCGCTGCTTATAACTCGCTTCTCATAACCCAGAACTCGTGTCTTGAGTATCGTAACTTGTAACCCTTACCAATAACAAGAAACTCGTATCTTGTATCTCGTAGCTCGTAAATCGTTACCTGAAAAGTGGGAACTCGCAAATTGGATCTCGTGACGCGTAACTCAGACCTTGGAACTCGTAACGCGTTACCGATAACTCGGAGCTTGTATCTTGTGTCTCTTACCTTGTAATTCGTAACTCGTTCCTCGTAACTCGTTACCCATTACTCGGAACTCGTATCTTCCTTCCCGGATCTCGCAAATCATTGCGGATAACCTGGAACTCGTATCCTAGATCTGAAGATCTTAACTAGTTACCAATAAGCGGGAACTCACATCTTGTATCTCTTGACGTGTAACTCGTAAATCGGAACTAGTAACGCGTTACCGATAACTCGGTGCTCGTGTCTTGTAACTTGTAACTCGTATCTCGGATCTCGCAAATCATTGCCGATAACCTGGAACTCGTACCCTAGATCTTGAACATCGTAACTCGTTACCAATAAGTGGGAACTCGCATTTTGTATCTCGTGACGTATAACTCAGAACTCGGAACTAGTAACGCGTTACCGATAATTTGAAGCTCGTATCTTGTATCACTTACCTTGTAAGCCGTATCTCGTAACTCGTTACCCGTTACCCATAACTCGGAACTCGTATCTTATATATCGTAACTTGTAATCCATTACCGATAACCTGGAACACGTATCTTGAATCTCGTTGCTTGTAAATCATTACCGATAAATGGGAACTCGCATTTTGTATCTCATGACGCGAAACTCATAACTCGGAACCCGTAACGGGTAACCGAAAACTAGGTGCGCGTATCTTGTAACTCGTAACTCGTTACCCATAACTCGGAACTCCTAACTTGTATCTAGTAGCTCGTAACTCATTCCTGATTACCTGGAACTCGCATCTTGTATCTCGTAACTCATAACCTGGAACCCGTATCTTGTGTATCGTAGCTTGTAGCCCATTACCAATAACAAGGAACTCGTATCTTGCCTCTCGTAGTTCGTAAATCATTACCGATAAGTGGGAAATCGCTAATTGTATCTCGTGACGCATAACTCAGAACTTGGAACTCGTAACGCGTTACGGATAACTCGGAGCTTGTATCTTGTATCTCTTACCTGGTAACTCGTAACTCGTAGCTCGTAACTCGTTACTCATTACTCGAAAATCGTATCTTCTATCTCGGATCTCGCAAATCATTGCCGATAACCTGGAAAACATAACCTACATCTTGAAGATCGTAAGTCGTTACCAATAAGTGGGAACTCGCATCTTGTATCTCGTGACGTGTAACTCAGAACTCGGAACTAGTAACGCGTTACCGATAACTTGGAGCTCGTATCTTGTAACTCGTAACTCGTAACTTGTTACTCATAACTCGGAACTCGTATCTTATATATCGTAACTTGCAATCCATTACCGATAACCTGGAACTCGTATCTTGCATCTCGTAGCTCGTACATAGTTTCCGATAAATGGGAACTCGCATTTTGTATCTCGTAACGCGTAACTCAGGACTCGGAACTCGAAGGTGTTACCCATAACTCGGAGCTAGTATCTTGTATCTCTTACCTTGTAACTCGTAACTCGTAACTCGTTACCCATTACTCGGAACTCGTATCTTCTCAGATCTCGCAAATCATTGCCGATAACATGGAACTGGTATCCTAGATCTTGAAGATCGTAACTCGGTACCAATAACTGGGAACTCGCATCTTGTATCTTGTGACGTGTAACTCAGAACTCGGAACTAGTAACGCGTTACCGATAACTCGGATCTCGTATCTTGTAACTCGTAATTCGTAACTCGTTACCCATAACTCGGAACTCGTATCTTATATATCGTAACTTGTAATCGATTACCGATAACCTGGAACTCGTATCTTGCATCTCGTAGCTCGTAAATCGTTACCGATAAATGGTAACTCGCATCTTGTATCTCATGACGCTTAACACAGGACTCGGAACTCGTAAGTGTTGCCGATAACTCGGAGCTCGCATCTCGTATCACTTACCTTGTAACTCATAACTCGTAACCCGTTACTCGTTGCCCATAACTCGGAACTTGAATCTTGATCACGGATCTTGTAAGTCAATGACGTTAACCTCGAGCTCGTATCCTAGATCTAGTAGTCAGTAACTGATTACCAATAAGTGGGAACTCGCATCTTGTATCTCGTGACGTGTAACTCAGAACTCGGAACCAGTAACGTGTAACCGATGACTCGGAGCTAGTATCTTGTAGCTCGTAACTCGTAACTCGTTACCCATAACTCGGAACTCGTATCTTATATATGGTAACTTGTAATTCATTACCGATAACCTGGAACTGGTATCTTGCATCCTGATGCTCGTAAATCGTTTCCGATAAATTGGAACTCGCATCTTGTATCTCGTGACGCGTAAATCAGTACTTGGAACTCAAAAGTGTTACCAATAACTCGGAGCCCGTATCTTGTATCACTTACCTTGTATCTCGTAACTCGTAACCCGTAACTCGTTGCCCACAACTCGGAACTCGAATCTTGATCTCGGATCTTGTAAATCGATGACGATAACCTCGAACTCGTATCCTGGATCTAGTAGTTCGTAACTCGTTGCCGATTGGTGGAAACTCGCATCTTGTATCTCGTGACGCGAAACTCAGAACTCGGAACTGGGAACGCGTAACCGATAACTCGGTGCGCGTATCTTATAACTCGTAACTCGTTACAGCTAACTCGGAACTCGTATCTTGTATCTAGTAGCTCGTAACTCATAACCGATTACCTGGAACTCGTATCTTGTGTCTCGTAACTCGTAACTCGTTACGATAAGTGGGAACTCGCATCTTGTATCTCGTAACTCATAACCCGGAACTCGTATCTTGTGTATCGTAGCTTGTAACACATTACCAATAACAAGGAATTCGTATCTTGCCTCTCGTAGCTCGTAAACCGTTACCGATAAGTGGGAACTCGCAACTTGTATCTTGTGACGCGTAACTCAGAACTTGGAACTCGTAACGCGTTATCGACAACTCGGAGCTCGTTCCTTATATATCGTAACTTGTAATCCATTACCGATAACCTGGAACTCGTATCTTGCATCTCGCAGCTCGTAAATCGTTACCGATAAATGGGAACTCGCATCTTGTATCTCGTCACGCGTAACTCAGGACTCGGAACTCGTAAGTGTTACCGATAATTCGGAGCTCGTATCTTGCATCACTTACCTTGTAACTCGTAACTCGTAACCCGTAACTCGTTGCTCATAACTCGGAACTCGTATCTTATGTATGGTAACTTGTGATCCATTACCAATAACAAGGAACTCGCATCTTGTGTCTCGTAACTCATAACCCGGAACTCGTAACACGTAAATCGCAGCTTATAACTCTCTACTCGTATCCCGGAACTCTTATCTTGTGTATCGTAACTTTTAATACATTACCAATAACAAGGAACTCGTATCTTGACTCTCGTTGCTCGTAAATCGTTACCGATAAGTGGGAATTCGCAACTTGTATCTCGTAACGCGTAACTCAGAACTTGGAACTCGTATCGCATTACTGATACCTCTGAGCTTGTATCTTGTGTCTCTTACCTTTTAACTCGTAACTCGTAACTCGTAACTCGTAACTCGTAACTCGTAACTCGTAACTCGTAACTCGTAACTCGTAACTCGTAACTCGTAACTCGTAACTCGTAACTCGTAACTCGTAACTCGTAACTCGTAACTCGTAACTCGTAACTCGTAACTCGTAACTCGTAACTCGTAACTCGTAACTCGTAACTCGTAACTCGTAACTCGTAACTCGTAACTCGTAACTCGTAACTCGTAACTCGTAACTCGTAACTCGTAACTCGTAACTCGTAACTCGTAACTCGTAACTCGTAACTCGTAACTCGTAACTCGTAACTCGTAACTCGTAACTCGTAACTCGTAACTCGTAACTCGTAACTCGTCACTCGTAACTCGTAACTCGTAACTCGTAACTCGTAACTCGTAACTCGTAACTCGTAACTCGTAACTCGTAACTCGTGACTCGTAACTCGTAACTCGTAACTCGTAACTCGTAACTCGTAACTGGTAACTCGTAACTCGTAACCCATTACTCGGAACTCGTATCATCTATCTCGGATCTCGCAAATCATTGCCGATAACCTGGAACTAGTATCCTATTTCTTGAAGATCGTAACTCGTTACCAATAAGTGCTAACTCGCATCCTGTATCTCGTGACGTGTAACTCAGAATTCTGAACTCGTAACGCGTAACCGATAACTCGGAGCCCGTATCTTGTAACTCATAACTAGTTACCCATAACTCGAAACTCGTATCTTGTATCGAGTAACTCGTTACTCATTACTAATATCCTGGAACTCGTATCTTGTGTCACGTAGCTCGTAACTCGTTACGATAGGTGGGAACTCGCTTCTTGTATCTCGTAACTCGTAACTAGTGCCTAATAGATCGTAACTCGTAACTCGTTACCCATTACTCGGAACTCGTATCTTGTATCTAGAAGCTTGTAACTCAATACTGATTACCTGGAACTCGTATCTTGTGTCTCGTAGCCCGTAACTCGTTACGAAAAGTGGGAACTTGAATCTTGTATCTCGTAACTCATAACCCGGTAGTCGTATCTTGTGTATAGTAGCTTGTAACCCATTATCAATAACAAGGAACTCGTATCTTGCCTCTCGTAGCTCGTAAATCGTTACCGATAAGTGGGAACTCGTAACTTGTATCTCGTGACGCGTAACTCAGAACTTGGAACTCGTAACGCGTTACGGATAACTCGGAGCTTGTATCTTGTATCTCTTACCTGGTAACTCGTAACTCGTAGCTCGTAACTCGTTACCTTTTACTCGGAAATCGTAACTTCTATCTCGGATCTCGCAAATCATTGCCGATAACCTGGAACTCGTATCCTAGATCTTGAAGATCGTAAGTCGTTACCAATAAGTGGGAACTCGCATGTTGTATCTCGTGACGTGTAACTGAGAACTCGGAACTAGTAACGCGTTACCGATAACTCGGAGCTCGTATCTTGTAACTCGTAACTCGTATCTTGTGTATCGTAACTCTTAACACATTACCAATAACTAGGAACTCGTATCTTGCCTCTCGTTGCTCGTAAATTGTTACCGATAAGTGGGAACTCGCATCTTGTATCTCGTGACGTGTAACTCAGAACTCGGAACTTGTAACGTGTTACCGATGACTCGGAGCTCGTATCTTGTAACTCGTATCTTGTGTATCGTAGCTTGTAACCCATTACCAATAACAAGGAACTCGCATCTTGTATCTCGTAACTCGTCACTAGTATCTCGTAGATCGTAAGTCGTAATTCGAACTCGTAATTCGAATATCGTAACTCGCAACTCGAAACTCGTTACTCGTAAATCGCAGCTTATAACTCGCTACTCGTATCCCGGAACTCGTATCTTGTGTATCGTAACTTTTAACATATTACCAATAACAAGGAACTCGTATCTTGCCTCTCGTTGCTCGTAAATCGTTACCGATGAGTGGGAATTCGCGACTTGTATCTCGTGACGCGTAACTCAGAACTTGGAACTCGTATCGCGTTACCGATACCTCGGAACTTGTACCTTGTCTCTTACCTTTTAACTCGTAACTCGTAACTCGTAACTCGTAACTCGTAACTCGTAACTCGTAACTCGTAACTCGTAACTCGTAACTCGTAACTCGTAACTCGTAACTCGTAACTCGTAACTCGTAACTCGTAACTCGTAACTCGTAACTCGTAACTCGTAACTCGTAACTCGTAACTCGTAACTCGTAACTCGTAACTCGTAACTCGTAACTCGTAACTCGTAACTCGTAACTCGTAACTCGTAACTCGTAACTCGTAACTCGTAACTCGTAACTCGTAACTCGTAACTCGTAACTCGTAACTCGTAACTCGTAACTCGTAACTCGTAACTCGTAACTCGTAACTCGTAACTCGTAACTCGTAACTCGTAACTCGTAACTCGTAACTCGTAACTCGTAACTCGTAACTCGTAACTCGTAACTCGTAACTCGTAACTCGTAACTCGTGACTCGTAACTCGTAACTCGTAACTCGTAACTCGTAACTCGTAACTCGTAACTCGTAACTCGTAACTCGTAACTCGTAACTCGTAACTCGTAACTCGTAACTCGTAACTCGTAACTCGTAACTCGTAACTCGTAACTCGTAACTCGTAACTCGTAACTCGTAACTCGTAACTCGTAACTCGTAACTCGTAACTCGTAACTCGTAACTCGTAACTCGTAACTCGTAACTCGTAACTCGTAACTCGTAACTCGTAACTCGTAACTCGTAACTCGTAACTCGTAACTCGTAACTCGTAACTCGTAACTCGTAACTCATAACTCGTAACTCGTTTCTCGTAACTCGTAATTCGTAACTCGTAACTCGCAACTCGTAACTCGTAACTCGTAACTCGTAACTCGTAACTCGTAACTCGTAACTCGTAACTCGTAACTCGTAACTCGTAACTCGTAACTCGTAACTCGTAACTCGTAACTCGTAACTCGTAACTCGTAACTCGTAACTCGTAACTCCTAACTCGTAACTCGTATCTCGTAACTCGTAACTCGTAACTCGTTACTCGTTACCCATTACTCGGTACTCGTATCTTGTATCTAGAAGCTTGTAACTCAATACTGATTACCTGGAACTCGTATCTTGCCTCTCGTAGCTCGTAAATCGTTACCGATAAGTGGGAACTCGCAACTTGTATCTCGTGACGCGTAACTCAGAACTTGGAACTCGTAACGCGTTACCGATACCTCGGAGCTGATATCTTGTGTCTCTTACCTTTTAATTCGTAACTCGTAACTCGTAACTCGTAACTCGTAACTCGTAACTCGTAACTCGTAACTCGTAACTCGTAACTCGTAACTCGTAACTCGTAACTCGTAACTCGTAACTCGTCACTCGTAACTCGTAACTCGTAACTCGTAACTCGTAACTCGTAACTCGTAACTCGTAACTCGTAACTCGTAACTCGTAACTCGTAACTCGTAACTCGTAACTCGTAACTCGTAACTCGTAACTCGTAACTCGTAACTCGTAACTCGTAACTCGTAACTCGTAACTCGTAACTCGTAACTCGTAACTCGTAACTCGTAACTCGTAACTCGTAACTCGTAACTCGTAACTCGTAACTCGTAACTCGTAACTCGTAACTCGTAACTCGTAACTCGTAACTCGTAACTCGTAACTCGTAACTCGTAACTCGTAACTCGTAACTCGTAACTCGTAACTCGTAACTCGTAACTCGTAACTCGTAACTCGTAACTCGTAACTCGTAACTCGTAACTCGTAACTCGTAACTCGTAACTCGTAACTCGTAACTCGTAACTCGTAACTCGTAACTCGTAACTCGTAACTCGTAACTCGTAACTCGTAACTCGTAACTCGTAACTCGTAACTCGTAACTCGTAACTCGTAACTCGTAACTCGTAACTCGTAACTCGTAACTCGTAACTCGTAACTCGTAACTCGTAACTCGTAACTCGTAACTCGTAACTCGTAGCTCGTAACTCGTTACCTATTACTCGGAAATCGTATCTTCTATCTCGGATCTCGCATATCATTGCCGATAACCTGGAACTCGTATCCTAGATCTTGAAGATCGTAAGTCGTTACCAATAAGGGTGAACTTGCATCTTGTATCTCGTGACGTGTAACTGAGAACTCGGAACTAGTAACGCGTTACCGATAACTTGGAGCTCGTATCTTGTAACACGTAACTCGTAACTCGTTAGTCATAACTCGTAACTCGTTACTCATAACTCGTAAGTCGTAACTCGGAACTCGTATCTCATATATCGTAACTTGCAATCCATTACCGATAACCTGGAACTCGTATCTTGCATCTCGTAGCTTGTACATCATTTCCGATAAATGGGAACCCGCATTTTGTATCTCGTGACGTTTGACTCAGGACTCGGAACTCGAAGGTGTTACCGACAACTCGGAGCTTGTATCTTGTATCACTTACCTTGTACCTCGAAATTCGTATTTTATATATGGTAACTTGTAATCCATTACCGATAACCTGGAACTCATATCTTGCCTCTCGTTGCTCGTAAATCGTTACCGATAAATGAGAACTCGCATCTTGTATCTCGTGACGCGTAACTCAGGACTCAGAACTCGAAAGTGTTACCGATAACTCGGAGCTAGTATCTAGTATCACTTACCTTGTAACTCGTAATTCGTGACCCGTAACTCGTTGCCCATAACTCCGAACTGGAATCTTGATCTCTTATCTTGTAAATCAATGACGATAACCTCGAACTGGTATCCTAGATCTAGTAGTTCGTAACTCGTTACCGATAGGTGGAAACTCGCATCTTGTATCTCGTGACGTGTAACTCAGAACTCGGAACTAGTAACGCGTTACCGATAACTCGGAGCTTGTATCTTGTAACTTGTAACTCGTTACTCATAACTTGGAACTCGTATCTTGTATCTAGTAGCTCGTAACTCATTACTGATTACCTGAAACTCGTATCTTGCGTCACGTAGCTCGTAACTCGTCACGATAAGTGGGAACTCGCATCTTGTATCTCGTAACTCGTAATAGTACCTCGGAAATAGTAAGTCGTAAATCGTAACTCGTAACTCGTAACTCGTAACCCGTAACTCGTTGCTCATAACTCGGAACTTGAATCTTAATCTCGGATCTTGCAAATCAATGACGACAACCTTGAACTCGTATCCTAGATCTAGGAGTTCGTAACTCGTTTACCGATAGGTGGAAACTTGCATATTGCATCTTATGACGCGGAACTCAGAACTCGGAACTCATATCAGGTAACCGATAACTCGGAGCTCGTATATTGTAACTTGTAACTCGTTACTCATAACTCGGAACTCATATCTTGTATCTAGTAGCTCGTAACTCATAACTGATTACCTGAAACTCGTGTCTTGTGTCTCGTAGCTTGTAAGTCGTTACGATAAGTGGGTACTCGCATCTTGTATCTCGTAACTCGTAACTAGTACCTCGTAGATCGTAAGTCGTAATTCGTAACTCGTAACTCGTATATCGTAACTCGCAACTCGAAACTCGTAACTCGTAAATCGCAGCTTATAACTCGCTACTCATATCCCGGAACTCGCATCTTATGTATCGTAGCTTGTAACCCATTATCAATAACAAGGAACTCGTATCTTGCCTCTCGTAGCTCGTAAATCGTTACCGATAAGTGGGAACTCGCAACTTGTATCTCGTGACGCGTAACTCAGAACTTGGAACCTGTAACGCGTCACCGATAAGTCGGAGCTTGTATCTTCCATGTCTTATCTAGTAACTCGCAACTTCTAACTCGTAACTCGTTACCTATGACTCGAAACTCGTATCTTCTATCTCGGATCTCGTAAATCATTGGCGGTAACCTGGAACTCGTATCCTAGATCTTGAAGATCGTAGCTCGTTACCAATAAGTGGGACCTCGCATCTTGTATCTCGCGACGTGTAACTCAGAACTCGGAACTAGTAACGCGTTACCGATAACTCGAAGCTCGTATCTTGTATCACTTACCTTGTAAGTCGTAACTCGTAGCTCGTAACTCGTTACCCATAACTCTTAACTCGTATCTCATATATCGTAACTTGTAATCCATTAACGATAACCTGGAACTCGTATCTTGCATCTCGTTGCTCGTAAATCATTAAAGAATAAATGGGAACTCGCATCTTGTATCTCGTGACGCGTAACTCAGGACACGGAACTCGATATATCGATACCGATATCTCGGAGCTCGTATCTTGCATCAATTACCTTGTAACTCGTAACTCGTAACCCGTAACTCGTTGCCCATAACTCCGAAATCAGATCTAGATCTCGTATCTTGTAAATCAATGACGATAAATTCGAACTGGTATCCTATATCTAGTAGTTCGTAACTCGTTACCGATAGGTGGAAACTCGCATCTTGTATCTCATGACGCGAAACTCAGAACTCGGAACTAGTAACGCGTAACCGACAACTCGGTGCGCGTATCTTGCATCTCGTAGCTCGTAAATCGTTTCCGATAAATGGGAACTCGCATGTTGTATCTCGTGACGCGTAACTCAGGACTCGGAACTCGAAAGTGTTACCGATAACTCGGAGCTCGTATCTAGTATCACTTACCTTGTAACTCGTAACTCGTGACCCGTAACTTATTGCCTATAACTCCGAACTCGAATCTTGATCTCTTATCTTGTAAATCAATGACGATAACCTCGAACTGGTATCCTAGATCTAGTAGTTCGTAACTCGTTACCGATAGGTGGAAACTCGCATCTTGTATCTCGTGACGTGTAACTCAGAACTCGGAACTAGTAACGCGTTACCGATAACTCGGAGCTTGTATCTTGTAACTCGTAACTCGTTACTCATAACTCAGAATCCGTATCTTATATACCGTAACTTGTAATCGATTACCGATAACCTGGAACTCGTATCTTGCATCTCGTAGCTCGTAACTCGTTACGAAAAGTGGGTAATCGCATCTTGTATCTCGTAACTCGTAACTAGTACCTCGTAGATCGTAAGTCGTGATTCGTAACTCGTAACTCGTATATCGTAACTCGTAACTCTTAAATCGCAACTCTTAAATCGCAGCTTATAACTCGCTGCTCGTATCCCGGAACTCGCATCTTATGTATCGTAGCTTGTAACCCATTATCAATAACAAGGAACTCGTATCTTGTGTCTCGTAGCTCGTAACTCGTTACGAAAAGTGGGTAATCGCATCTTGTATCTCGTAACTCGTAACTAGTACCTCGTAGATCGTAAGTCGTGATTCGTAACTCGTAACTCGTATATCGTAACTCGTAACTCTTAAATCGCAGCTTATAACTCGCTGCTCGTATCCCGGAACTCGCATCTTATGTATCGTAGCTTGTAACCCATTATCAATAACAAGGAACTCGTATCTTGTGTCTCGTAGCTCGTAACTCGTTACGAAAAGTGGGTAATCGCATCTTGTATCTCGTAACTCGTAACTAGTACCTCGTAGATCGTAAGTCGTGATTCGTAACTCGTAACTCGTATATCGTAACTCGTAACTCTTAAATCGCAGCTTATAACTCGCTGCTCGTATCCCGGAACTCGCATCTTATGTATCGTAGCTTGTAACCCATTATCAATAACAAGGAACTCGTATCTTGTGTCTCGTAGCTCGTAACTCGTTACGAAAAGTGGGTAATCGCATCTTGTATCTCGTAACTCGTAACTAGTACCTCGTAGATCGTAAGTCGTGATTCGTAACTCGTAACTCGTATATCGTAACTCGTAACTCTTAAATCGCAGCTTATAACTCGCTGCTCGTATCCCGGAACTCGCATCTTATGTATCGTAGCTTGTAACCCATTATCAATAACAAGGAACTCGTATCTTGTGTCTCGTAGCTCGTAACTCGTTACGAAAAGTGGGTAATCGCATCTTGTATCTCGTAACTCGTAACTAGTACCTCGTAGATCGTAAGTCGTGATTCGTAACTCGTAACTCGTATATCGTAACTCGTAACTCTTAAATCGCAGCTTATAACTCGCTACTCATATCCCGGAACTCGCATCTTATGTATCGTAGCTTGTAACCCATTATCAATAACAAGGAACTCGTATCTTGCCTCTCGTAGCTCGTAAATCGTTACCGATAAGTGGGAACTCGCAACTTGTATCTCGTGACGCTTAACTCAGAACTTGGAACTCGTAACGCGTTACCGATAACTCGGAGTTTGTATCTTGTATCTTTTATCTTGTAACTCGTAACTTGTAACTCATACCTCGTTACCTATGACTCGAAACTCGTATCTTCTATCTCGGATCGCGCAAATCATTGCCGGTAACCTAAAACTCGTATCCTAGATCTTGAAGATCGTAGCTCGTTACCAATGAGTGGGAACTCGCATCTTGTATCTCGCGACGTGTAGCCCAGGACTCGGATCTCGAAAATGTTACCGATAACTCGGAGCTCGTATCTTGTATCACTTATCTTGTAACTCGTTAGTCTTAGCCCGTAACTCGTTGCTCATAACTCGGAACTCGAATCTTGATCTCGGATCTTGGAAATCAATGACGATAACCTTGAACTCGTATCCTAGATCTAGTAGCTCGTAACTCGTTACTTATAGGTGGAAACTCGCATCTTGTACCTCATGACGCGGAACTCAGACCTCGGAACTCGTAACAGGTAACGGATAACTCGGAGCTCGTATCTTGTGACTCGTAACTCGTTACCCATAACTCGGAACTCGTATCTTGCATCTAGTAGCTCGTAACTCATTACTGATTACCTGGAACTCGTATCTTGTGTCTCGTAACTCGTTACGTTAAGTGGGTACTCGCATCTTGTATCTCGTAACTCGTAACTAGTACCTCGTAGATCGTAAGTCATGATTCGTAACTCGTAAATCGTATATCGTAACTCGCAACTCGAAACTCGTAACTCGTAACTCGTAAATCGCAGCTTATAACTCGCTACTCATATCCCGGAACTCGCATCTTGTGTATCGTAGCTTGTTACCCATTATCAATAACAAGGAACCTGTATCTTGCCTCTCGTAGCTCGTAAATCGTTACCGATAAGTGGAAACTCGCAACTTGTATCTCGTGACGCGTAACTCAGAACTCGGAACTCGTAACGCGTAACCGACAACTCGGTGCGCGTATTTTGTAACTCGTAACTAGTTACCCATAACTCGGAACTCCTATCTTGTATCTAGTAGCTCGTAACTCATTGTTGATTACCTGGAACGCGCATCTTGTGTCTCGCAGCTCGTAACTCGTTACGATAATTGGGAACTCTCATCTTGTATGTCGTAACTCATAACCCGGAACCCGTATCTTGTGTATCGTAGCTTGTAACCCATTACCAAGAACAAGGAACTCGTATCTTGCCTCTCGTAGTTCGTAAATCGTTACCGATAAGTGGGAAATCGCTACTTGTATCTCGTGACGCATAACTCAGAACTTGGAACTTGTAACGCATTACCGATAACTCGGAACCTGTATCTTGTATCTCTTACCCTAAACTCGTAACTCTTAACTCGTAAATCGCGACTTATAACTCGCTACTCATATCCTGGAACTCGCATCTCATGTATCGTAGCTTGTAACCCATTATCAATAACAAGGAACTCGTATCTTGCCTCTCGTAGCTCGTAAATCGTTACCGATAAGTGGGAACTCGCAACTTGTATCTCGTGACGCGTAACTCAGAACTTGGAACTCGTAACGCGTAACCGACAACTCGGTGCGCGTATTTTGTAACTCGTAACTAGTTACCCATAACTCGGAACTCCTATCTTGTATCTAGTAGCTCGTAACTCATTGTTGATTACCTGGAACGCGCATCTTGTGTCTCGCAGCTCGTAACTCGTTACGATAATTGGGAACTCTCATCTTGTATGTCGTAACTCATAACCCGGAACCCGTATCTTGTGTATCGTAGCTTGTAACCCATTACCAAGAACAAGGAACTCGTATCTTGCCTCTCGTAGTTCGTAAATCGTTACCGATAAGTGGGAAATCGCTACTTGTATCTCGTGACGCATAACTCAGAACTTGGAACTTGTAACGCATTACCGATAACTCGGAACCTGTATCTTGTATCTCTTACCCTAAACTCGTAACTCTTAACTCGTAAATCGCGACTTATAACTCGCTACTCATATCCTGGAACTCGCATCTCATGTATCGTAGCTTGTAACCCATTATCAATAACAAGGAACTCGTATCTTGCCTCTCGTAGCTCGTAAATCGTTACCGATAAGTGGGAACTCGCAACTTGTATCTCGTGACGCGTAACTCAGAACTTGGAACTCGTAACGCGTTACCGATAACTCGGAGCTCGTATCTTGTATCACTTATCTTGTAACTCGTTAAGCGTAGCCCGTAACTCGTTGCTCATAACTCGGAACTCGAATCTTGATCTTGGATCTTGCAAATCTATGACGATAACCTTGAACTCGTATCCTAGATCTAGTAGTTCGTAACTCGTTACCTATAGGTGGAAGCTCGCATCTTGTACCTCATGACGCGGAACTCAGAACTCGGAACTCGTAACAGGTAACCGATAACTCGGAGCTCGTATCTTGTGACTTGTAACTCGTTACCCATAACTCGGAACTCGTATCTTGTATCTAGTAGCTGGTAACTCAATACTGATTACCTGGAACTCGTATCTTGTGTCTCGTAGCTCGTAACCCGTTACGATAAGTGGGTACTCGCATCTTGTATCTCGTAACTCGTAACTAGTACCTCGTAGATCGTAATTCGTAATTCATAACTCGTAACTCGTATATTTTAACTCGCAACTCGATACTCGTAACTCGTAACTCGTAAATCGCAGCTCGTAACCCATTATCAATAACAAGGAACTTGTATCTTGCCTCTCGTAGCTCGTAAATCGTTACCGATAAGTGGGAACTCGCAACTTGTATCTCATGACGCGGAACTCAGAACTCGGAACTCGTAACAGGTAACCGATAACTCGGAGCTCGTATCTTGTGACTTGTAACTCGTTACCCATAACTCGGAACTCGTATCTTGTATCTAGTAGCTGGTAACTCAATACTGATTACCTGGAACTCGTATCTTGTGTCTCGTAGCTCGTAACCCGTTACGATAAGTGGGTACTCGCATCTTGTATCTCGTAACTCGTAACTAGTACCTCGTAGATCGTAATTCGTAATTCATAACTCGTAACTCGTATATTTTAACTCGCAACTCGATACTCGTAACTCGTAACTCGTAAATCGCAGCTCGTAACCCATTATCAATAACAAGGAACTTGTATCTTGCCTCTCGTAGCTCGTAAATCGTTACCGATAAGTGGGAACTCGCAACTTGTATCTCGTGACGCGTAACTCAGAACTTGGAACTCGTAACGCGTTACCGATAACTCGGAGCTTGTATCTTGTATATCTTATCCTGTAACTCGTAACTTGTAACTCGTAACTCGTTACCCATTACACGGAACTCGTATCTTATATATGGTAACTTGTAATCCATTACCGATAATCTGGAACTCATATCTTGCATCTCGTAGCTCGTAAAGCGTAACTAGTACCTCGTAGATCGTAAGTCGTAATTCGTAACTCGTAACTCGTATATCGTAACTCGCAACTCGCAACTCGAAAATCGTAACTAGTAACTCGTAACTCGTAACTCGTAAATCGCAGCTTATAACTCGCTACTCATATCCCAGAACTCGCATCTTGTGTATCGTAGCTTGTAACCCATTATCAATAACAAGGAACTTGTATCTTGCCTCTCGTAGCTCGTAAATCGTTACCGATAGGTGGGAACTCGCAACTTGTATCTCGTGACGCGTAACTCAGAACTTGGAACTCGTAACGCGTTACCGATAACTCGGAGCTCGTATCTTGTATCACTTATCTTGTAACTCGTTAAGCGTAGCCCGTAACTCGTTGCTCATAACTCGGAACTCGAATCTTGATCTTGGATCTTGCAAATCTATGACGATAACCTTGAACTCGTATCCTAGATCTAGTAGTTCGTAACTCGTTACCTATAGGTGGAAGCTCGCATCTTGTACCTCATGACGCGGAACTCAGAACTCGGAACTCGTAACAGGTAACCGATAACTCGGAGCTCGTATCTTGTGACTTGTAACTCGTTACCCATAACTCGGAACTCGTATCTTGTATCTAGTAGCTGGTAACTCAATACTGATTACCTGGAACTCGTATCTTGGGTCTCGTAGCTCGTAACCCGTTACGATAAGTGGGTACTCGCATCTTGTATCTCGTAACTCGTAACTAGTACCTCGTAGATCGTAATTCGTAATTCATAACTCGTAACTCGTATATTTTAACTCGCAACTCGATACTCGTAGCTCGTAACTCGTAAATCGCAGCTCGTAACCCATTATCAATAACAAGGAACTTGTATCTTGCCTCTCGTAGCTCGTAAATCGTTACCGATAAGTGGGAACTCGCAACTTGTATCTCGTGACGCGTAACTCAGAACTTGGAACTCGTAACGCGTTACCGATAACTCGGAGCTTGTATCTTGTATATCTTATCCTGTAACTCGTAACTTGTAACTCGTAACTCGTTACCCATTACACGGAACTCGTATCTTATATATGGTAACTTGTAATCCATTACCGATAATCTGGAACTCATATCTTGCATCTCGTAGCTCGTAAAGCGTAACTAGTACCTCGTAGATCGTAAGTCGTAATTCGTAACTCGTAACTCGTATATCGTAACTCGCAACTCGCAACTCGAAAATCGTAACTCGTAACTCGTAACTCGTAACTCGTAACTCGTAAATCGCAGCTTATAACTCGCTACTCATATCCCAGAACTCGCATCTTGTGTATCGTAGCTTGTAACCCATTATCAATAACAAGGAACTTGTATCTTGCCTATCGTAGGTCGTAAATCGTTACCGATAAGTGGGAACTCGCAACTTGTATCTCGTGACGCGTAACTCAGAACTTGGAACTCGTAACGCGTTACCGAAAACTCGGAGCCTGTATCTTGTATCTCTTATCTTGTAACTCATAACTTGTAACTCGTAACTCGTTACCTATGACTCAAAACTCGTATCTTCTATCTCGGATCTCGCAAATCATTGCCGATAACGTGGAACTATTATCCTAGATCTTCATCATCACTTACCTTGTAACTCGTAACTCGTAACCCGTAACTCGTTGCCCATAACACCGAACTCGGATCTAGATCTCGTATCGTGTAAATCAATGACGATAACTCCGAACTGGTATCCTAGATCTGGTAGTTCGTAACTCGTTACCGATAGGTGGAAACTTGCATCTTGTTTCTGATGACGCGAAACTCAGAACTCGTAACTCGTAACGCGTGACCGACAATTCGGTGCGCGTATCTTGTAACTCGTAACTCGTTACCCATAACTCGGAACTCCTATCTTGTATCTAGTAGCTCGTAACTCATTGTTGATTACCTGGAACTCGCATCTTGTGTCTCGCAGCTCGTAACTCGTAACGATGAGTGGGAACTCGCATCTTGTATGTCGTAACTCATAACCCGGAACCCGTATCTTGTGTATCGTAGCTTGTAACCCATTACCAAGAACCAGGAACTCGTATCTTGCCTCTCGTAGTTCGTAAATCGTTACCGATAAGTGGGAAATCGCTACTTGTATCTCGTGACGCATAACTCAGAACATGGAACTCGTAACGCGTTACCGATAACTCGGAGCCTGTATCTTGTATCTCTTACCCTGTAACTCGTAACTCTTAACTCGTAAATCGCAGCTTATAACTCGCTACTCATACCCCGGAACTCGCATCTTGTGTATCGTAGCTTGTAACCCATTATCAATAACAAGGAACTTGTAACTTGCCTCTCGTAGCTCGTAAATCGTTACCGATAAGTGGGAACTCGCAACTTGTATCTCGTAACTCGTAACTAGTACCTCGTAGATCGTAAGTCGTAATTCGTAACTCGTAACTCGTATATCGTAACTCGCAACTCGAAACTCGTAACTCGTAACTCGTAAATCGCAGCTTATAACTCGCTACTTATATCCCGGAACTCGCATCTTGTGTATCGTAGCTTGTAACCCATTATCTCGGATCTCGTGAATCACTGCCGATAACCTGGAACTCAGTTCCTAGATCATGAAGATCGTAACTCGTTACTAAGAAGTGGGAACCCGCATCTTGTATCTCGTAACGTATAACTCAGAACTCGGAACTAGTAACGCGTTACCGATAACTCGGAACCCGTATCTTGTGTATCGTAGCTTGTAACCCATTACAAATAACAAGGAACTCGTATCTTGCCTCTCGTAGTTCGTAAATCGTTACCGATAAGTGGGAAATCGCTACTTGTAACTCGTGACGCATAACTCAGAACTTGGAACTCGTAACGCGTTACCGATAACTCGGAGCCTGTATCTAGTATCTCTTACCCTGTAACTCGTGACTCGTAACTCGTAACTCGTTACCCTTAACTCGGAACTCGTATCTTATATATGGTAACTTGTAATCCATTACCGATAACCTGGAACGCATATCTTGCATCTCGTAGCTCGTAAATCGTTACCGATAAATGGGAACTCGCATCTTGTATCTCGTGATGCCTAACTCTGGACTCGGAGCTCAAAGGTGTTACCGATAATTGGGAGCTCGTATCTTGTATCACTTACCTTGTAACTCGTCACTCGTAACCCGTAATTCGTTGCTTATAACTCGGAACTCGAATCTTGATCTCGGATCTTGTAAATCAATGATGATAACCTCGGACTCGTCTCCTCGAACTAGTAGTTCGCAACTCGTTACCGATAGGTGGAAACTCGCATCTTGTATCTCATGACGCAAAACTCAGAACTCGGATCTCGTAACGCGTAACCGATAAATCGGAGCTCGTATCATGTAACTCGTAACTCGTTACCCATAACTCGGAACTCATATGTTGTATCTAGTAGCTCTTAACTCATAACTTATTACCTGGAACTCGTGTCTTGTGTCTCGTAGCTCGTAACTCGTTACGATAAGTAGGTACTCGCATCTTGTATCTCGTAACTCGTAACTAGTACCTCGTAGATCGTAAGTCGTAATTCGTAACTCGTAACTCGTATATCGTAACTCGCAACTCGAAACTCGTAACTCGTAAATCGCAGCTTATAACTCGCTACTCATATCCCGGAACTCGCATCTTATGTATCGTAGCTTGTAACCCATTATCAATAACAAGGAACTCGTATCTTGCCTCTCGTAGCTCGTAATTCGTTACCGATAAGTGAGAACTCGCAACTTGTATCTCGTGACGCGTAACTCAGAACTTGGAATTCGTAACGCGTTACCGATAAGTCGGACCTTGTATCTTGTATCTCTTATCTTGTAACTCGTAACTTGTAACTCGTAACTCGTTACCTATGACTCGAAACTCGTATCTTCTATCTCAGATCTCGCAAATCATTGCCGGTAACCTGGAACTCGTATCCTAGATCTTGAAGATCGTAGCTCGTTACCAATAAGTGGGAACTCGCATCTTGTATCTTGCGACGTGTAACTCAGGACTCGGAACTCGAAGACGTCATCGATAACTCGGAGCTCGTATCTTGTATCACTTATCTTGTAACTCGTTAGTCCTAACCCGTAACTCGTTGCTCATAACTCGGAACTCGAGTCTTGATCTCGGATCTTGCAAATCAATCACGATAACCTCGAACACGTATCCTAGATCTAGTAGTTCGTAACTCGTTACTTATAGGTAGAAACTCGCATCTTGTACCTCATGACGCGGAACTCAGAACTCGGAACTCGTATCAGGTAACCGATAACTCGGAGCTCGTATCTTGTGACTCGTAACTCGTTAGCCATTACTCGGAACTCTATCTTGGATCTAGTAGCTCGTAACTCATTACTGATTACCTGGAACTCGTATCTTCTGTCTCGTAGCTCGTAACTCGTTACGATAAGTGGGTACTCGCGTCTTGTATCTCGTAACTCGTAACTAGTACCTCGTAGATCGTAAGTCGTAGTTCGTAACTCGTAACTCGTATATCGTAACTCGCAACTCGTAACTCGTAAATCGCCGCTTATAACTCGCTACTCTTATTCCGGAACTCGCTTCTTGGGTATCGTAGCTTGTAACCCATTATCAATAACAAGGAACTCGTATCTTGCCACTCGTGGCTCGTAAATCGTTACCGATAAGTGGGAACTCGCAACTTGTATCTCGTGACGGGTAACTCAGAACTTGGAACTCGTAACGCGTTACCGAAAACTCGGAGCTTGTATCTTGTATACGAGTATCTTATCTTGTAACTCGTAACTTGTAACTCGTAACTCGTAACCCGTTACTCATTGTCCATAACTCCGAACTCGAATCTTGATCTCGTATCTTGTAAATCAATGACGATAACATCGAACTCGTATCCTAGAACTAGTGGTTCGTAACTCGTTACCGATAGGTGGAAACTCGCATCTTGTATCTCATGACGCGAAACTCAGAACTCGGAACTCGTAACGCGTAACCGACTACTCGGTGCGCGTATCTCGTAACTCGTAACTCGTTACCCATAACTCGGAACTCCTATCTTGTATCTAGTAGCTCGTAACTCATTGTTGATTACCTGGAAGTCGCATCTTGTGTCTCGCAGCTCGTAACTCGTTACGATAAGTGGGAACTCGCATCTTGTATCTCGTGACGCGTAACTCAGAACATGGAACTCGTAATGCGTTATCAATAACTCGAAGCTTGTATCTTGTATCTCTTACCTTGTAACTCGTAACTCGTAACTCGTTACCCATTACTCGGAACTCGTTTCTTCTATCTCGGATCTTGCGAATCACTGCCGATAACCTGAAACTTGGTTCCTAGATCATGAAGGTCGTAACTCGTTACTAAGAAGTGGGAACCCGCATCTTGTATCTCGTAACGTGTAACTCAGAACTCGGAACTAGTAACACGTTACCGATAACTCGGAGCTCGTATCTTGTAACTCGTAACTCGTAACTCGTTACACATAACTCGGAACTCGTATCTTATATATTGTAACTTGTAATCCACTACCAATAACCTGGAACTCGTATTTTGCATCTCGTGACGTTTAACTCAGGACTCGGAACTCGAAGGTGTTACCGACAACTCGGAGCTTGTATTTTGTATCACTTACTTTGTAGCTCGTAACTCGTAACACGTAACTCCTCGCCCATAACTCGGAACTCGAATCTTGATCTCGGATCTTGTAAATCAGTGACGATAACCTCGAACTCGTATCCTAGATCTAGTAGTTCGTAACTCGTTACCGATAGGTGGAAACTCGCATCTTGTATGTTATGACGTGGAACTCAGAACTCGGAACTCGTATCAGGTAACCGATAACTCGTAACTAGTACCTCGTAACTCGTAACTCGTAAATCGCAGCTTATAACTCGCTACTCATATCCCGGAACTCGCATCTTATGTATCGTAGCTTGTAACCCATTATCAATAACAAGGAACCTGTATCTTGTCTCTCGTAGCTCGTAAATCGTTACCGATAAGTGGGAACTCGCATCTTGCATCTCGTGACGTGTAACTCAGAACTCGGAACTGGTAACGCGTTAGCAATAACTCGGGCTTGTATCTTGTAACTCGTAACTCGTAACTCGTTGCTCATAACTCAGAACTCGTATCTTATATATCGTAACTTGCAATCCATTACCGATAACCTGGAGCTCGTATCTTGCATCTCGTAGCTCGTGAATCGTTACCGATAAGTGGGAACTCGCAACTTGTATCTCGTGACGCGTAACTCAGAACATGGAACTCGTAATGCGTTATCAATAACTCGAAGCTTGTATCTTGTATCTCTTACCTTGTAACTCGTAACTCGTAACTCGTAACTCGTTACCCATTACTCGGAACTCGTTTCTTCTATCTCGGATCTCGTGAATCACTGCCGATAACCTGGAACTCAGTTCCTAGATCATGAAGATCGTAACTCGTTACTAAGAAGTGGTAACCCGCATCTTGTATCTCGTAACGTGTAACTCAGAACTCGGAAATCGTAACGCGTTACCGATAACTCGGAGCTCGTATCTTGTAACTCGTAACTCGTTACCCATAACTCGGAACTCCTATCTTGTATCTAGTAGCTCGTAACTCATTGTTGATTACCTGGAACGCGCATCTTGTCTCGCAGCTCGTAACTCGTTACGATAATTGGGAACTCTCATCTTGTATGTCGTAACTCATAACCCGGAACCCGTATCTTGTGTATCGTAGCTTGTAACCCATTACCAAGAACAAGGAACTCGTATCTTGCCTCTCGTAGCTCGTAAATCGTTACCGATAAGTGGGAACTCGCAACTTGTATCTCGTGACGCATAACTCAGAACTTGTAACTTGTAACGCGTTACCGATAACTCGGAACCTGTATCTTGTATCTCTTACCCTGTAACTCGTAACTCTTAACTCGTAAATCGCGACTTATAACTCGCTACTCATATCCTGGAACTCGCATCTCATGTATCGTAGCTTGTAACCCATTATCAATAACAAGGAACTCGTATCTTGCCTCTCGTAGCTCGTAAATCGTTACCGATAAGTGGGAACTCGCAACTTGTATCTCGTGACGCGTAACTCAGAACTTGGAACTCGTAACGCGTTACCGATAACTCGGAACTTTTATCTTGTATCTCTTATCTTGTAACTCGTAACACGTTACCTATGACTCGAAACTCGTATCTTCTATCCCGGATCTCGCAGGTCATTGCCGGTAACCTAAAACTCGTATCCTAGATCTTGAAGATCGTAGCTCGTTACCTATAAGTGGGAACTCGCATCTTGATCTCGCGACGTGTAACCCAGGACTCGGAACTCGAAAGTCTTACCCATAACTCGGAGCTCGTATCTTGTATCACTTATCTTGTAACTCGTTAGTCGTAGCCCGTAACTCGTTGCTCATAACTCGGAACTCGAATCTTGATCTCAGATCTTGCAAATCTATGACGATAACCTTGAACTCGTATCCTAGATCTAGTAGTTCGTAACTCGTTACTTATAGGTGGAAGCTCGCATCTTGTACCTCATGACGCGGAACTCAGAACTCGGAACTCGTAACAGGTAACCGATAACTCGGAGCTCGTATCTTGTGACTCGTAACTCGTTACCCATAACTCGCAACTCATATCTTGCATCTAGTAGCTCGTAACTCATTACTGATTACCTGGAACTCGTATCTTGTGTCTCGTAGCTCGTAACTCGTTACGATAAGTGGGTACTCTCATCTTGTATCTCGTAACTCGTAACTAGTACCTCGTAGATCGTAAGTCGTGATTCGTAACTCGTAAATCGTATATCGTAACTCGCAAATCGAAACTCGTAACTCATAAATCGCAGCTTATAACTCGCTACTCATATCCCGGAACTCGCATCTTGTGTATCGTAGCTTGTAACCCATTATCAATAACAAGGAACCTGTATCTTGCCTCTCGTAGCTCGTAAATCGCTACCGATAGTGGGAACTCGCAACTTGTATCTCGTGACGCGTAACTCAGAACTTGGAACTCGTAACGCGTTACCGATAACTCGGAGCTTGTATCTTGTAACTCGTAACTCGTAACTCGTAACTCGTTACTCATAACTCAGAACTCGTATCTTATATAACGTAACTTGCAATCCATTACCGATAACCTAGAGCTCGTATCTTGCATCTCGTAGCTCGTAAATCGTTACCGATAAGTGGGAACTCGCAACTTGTATCTCGTGACGCGTAACTCAGAACATGGAACTCGTTATGCGTTATCAACAACTCGAAGCTTGTATCTTGTATCTCTTACCTTGTAGCTCGTAACTCGTAACTCGTAACTCGTTACCCATTACTCGGAACTCGTTTCTTCTATCTCGGATCTCGTGAATCACTGCCGATAACCTGGAACTCAGTTCCTAGATCATGAAGATCGTAACTCGTTACTAAGAAGTGGGAACCCGCATCTTGTATCTCGTAACGTGTAACTCAGAACTCGGAACTAGTAACGCGTTACCGATAACTCGGAACCCGTATCTTGTGTATCGTAGCTTGTAACCCATTACAAATAACAAGGAACTCGTATCTTGCCTCTCGTAGTTCGTAAATCGTTACCGATAAGTGGGAAATCGCTACTTGTATCTCGTGACGCATAACTCAGAACTTGGAACTCGTAACGCGTTACCGATAACTCGGAGCCTGTATCTAGTATCTCTTACCCTGTAACTCGTGACTCGTAACTCGTAACTCGTTACCCATTACTCGGAACTCGTATCTTATATATGGTAACTTGTAATCCACTACCAATAACCTGGAACTCGTTGCTCATAACTCGGAACTCGAGTGTTGATCTCGTATCTTGTAAATCAATGACGATAACATCGAACTCGTATCCTAGAACTAGTGGTTCGTAACTCGTTACCGATAGGTGGAAACTCGCATCTTGTATCTCATGACGCGAAACTCAGAACTCGGAACTCGTAACGCGTAACCGACTACTCGGTGCGCGTATCTAGTAACTCGTCACTCGTTACACAGAACTCGGAACTCCTATCTTGTATCTAGTAGCTCGTAACTCATTGTTGATTACCTGGAACTCGCATCTTGTGTCTCGCAGCTCGTAACTCGTTACGATAAGTAGGAACTCGCATCTTATATGTTGTAACTCATAACCCGGAACCCGTATCTTGTGTATCGTAGCTTGTAACCCATTACAAATAACAAGGAACTCGTATCTTGCCTCTCGTAGTTCGTAAATCGTTACCGATAAGTGGGAAATCGCTACTTGTATCTCGTGACGCATAAGTCAGAACTTGGAACTCGTAACGCGTTACCCATAACTCGGAGCCTGTATCTAGTATCTCTTACCTTGTAACTCGTAACTCGTAACTCGTAACTCGCTACCATTTACTCGGAACTCCTATCTTATATATGGTAACTTGTAATCCATTACCGATAACTTGGAACGCATATCTTGCATCTCGTAGCTCGTAAATCGTTACCGATAAATGGGAACTCGCATCTTGTATCTCGTGACGCCTAACTCAGGACTCGGAGCTCAAAGGTGTTACCGATAATTCGGAGCTCGTATCTTGTATCACTTACCTTGTAACTCGTAACTCGTAACCCGTAACTCGTTGCTTATAACTCGGAACTCGAATCTTGATCGCGGATCTTGTAAATCAATGACGATAACCTCGAACTCATCTCCTAGAACTAGTAGTTCGCAACTCGTTACCGATAGGTGGAAACTCGCATCTTGTATCTCATGACGCGAAACTCAGAACTCGGAACTCGTAACGCGTAACCGATAACTCGGAGCTCGTATCTTGTAACTCGTAACTCGTTACCCATAACTCGGAACTCATATCTGGTATCTAGTAGCTCTTAACTCATAACTGATTACCTGGAACTCGTGTCTTGTGTCTCGTAGCTCGTAACTCGTACCTCGTAGATCGTAAGTCGTAATTCGTAACTCGTATTTCGTAACTCGTATATCGTAACTCGCAACTCGAAACTCGTAACTCGTAAATCGCAGCTTATAACACGCTACTCATATCCCGGAACTCGCATCTTGAGTATCGTAGCTTGTAACCCATTATCAATAACAAGGAACTTGTATCTTGCCTCTCGTAGCTCGTAAATCGTTACCGATAGTTGGGAACTCGCAACTTGTATCTCGTGACGCGTAACGCAGAACTTGGAACTCGTAACGCGTTACCGATAACTCGGAGCTTGTATCTTGTATATCTTATCCTGTAACTCGTAACTTGTAACTCGTAACTCATAACCTATGACTCGAAACTCGTATCTTCTATCTCGGATCTCGCAAATCATTGCCGGTAACCTGGAACTCGTATCTTAGATCTTGAAGATAGCAGCTCGTTACCAATAAGTGGGAACTCGCATCTTGGCATCTCGTGACGTGTAACTCAGAACTCGGAACTAGTAACGCGTTACCGATAACTCGGAGCTTGTATCTTGTAACTCGTAACTCGTTACCCATAAATCGGAACTCGTATCTTATATATTGTAACTTGTAATCCACTGCCAATAACCTGGAACTCGTATCTTGCATCTCGTAGCTCGTAAATCGTTTCTGATAAGTGGGAACTCGCAACTTGTATCTCATGACGTTTAACTCAGGACTCGGAACTCGAAGCTGTTACCGACAACTTGGAGCTTGTATCTTGTATCACTTACTTTGTAACTCGTAACACGTAACTAGTTGCCCATAACTCGGAAGTCGAATCATGATCTCGGATCTTGTAAATCAGTGACGATAACCTCGAATTCGTATCCTAGATCTAGTAGTTCGTAACTCGTTACCGATAGGTGGAAACTCGCATCTTGTATCTTATGACGCGGAACTCAGAACTCGGAACTCGTATCAGGTAACCGATAATTTGTAGCTCGTATCTTGCAACTCGTAACTTGTTACCCATAACTCGGAACTCATGTCTTGTATCTAGTAGCTCGTAACTCATTACTGATTACCTGGAACTCGTATCTTGTGTCTCGTAGTTCGTAACTCGTTACGATGAGTGGGAACTCGCATCTTGTATCTCGTAACTCGCAATAGTACCTCGTAGATAGTAAGTCGTAACTCGTAACTCTTAACTCGTTACCCGTAACTCGTAAATCGCAGCTTATAACTCGCTACTCATATTCCGGAACTCGCATCTTATGTATCGTAGCTTGTAACCCATTATCAATAACAAGGAACTCGTATCTTACCTCTTGTAGCTCGTGAATCGTTACCGATAAGTGGGAACTTGCAACTTGTATCTCGTGACGCGTAACTCAGAACTTGGAACTCGTAACGCGTTACCGAAAACTCGGAGCTTGTATCTTGTATCTCTCATCTTGTAACTCATAACTTGTAACTCGTAACTCGTTACCTATGACTCGAAACTTCTATCTCGGATCTCGCAAATCATTGCCGATAACGTGGAACTATTATCCTATATCTTGAACATCGTAACTCGTTACCAATAAGTGGGAACTCACAACTTGTATCTCGTGACGCGTAACTCAGAACTTGGAACTCGTAACGCGTTACCGATAACTCGGAGCTTGTATCTTGTATATCTTATCCCGTAACTCATAAGTCGTAACTCGTTACTCATAACTCAGAACTCGTATCTTATATATCGTAACTTGCAAGCCATTACCGATAACCTGGAACTCGTATCTTGCATCTCGTAGCTCGTAAATCGTTACCGATAAGTGGGATCTCGCAACTTGTATCTCGTGACGCGTAACTCAGAACATGGAACTCGTAATGCGTTATCAATAACTCGAAGCTTGTATCTTGTATCTCTTACCTTGTAACTCGTAACTCGTAACTCGTTACCCATTACTCGGAACTCGTTTCTTCTATCTCGGATCTTGCGAATCACTGCCGATAACCTGAAACTCGGTTCCTAGATCATGAAGGTCGTAACTCGTTACTAAGAAGTGGGAACCCGCATCTTGTATCTCGTAACGTGTAACTCAGAACTCGGAACTAGTAACACGTTACCGATAACTCGGAACTTGCATCTTGTATATCTTATCCTGTAACTCGTAACTTGTAACTCGTAACTCGTTACCCATTACTCGGAACTCGTATCTTATATATGGTAACTTGTAATCCATTACCGATAATCTGGAACTCATATCTTGCATCTCGTAGCTCGTAAATCGTTACCGATAAGTGGGAACTCGGAACTTGCATCTCGTGACGCGTTACCGATAACTCGGAGCTTGTATCTTGTATATCTTATCCTATAACTCGTAACTTTTAACTCGTAACTCATTACCTATGACTCGAAACTCATATCTTCTATCTCGGATCTCGCAAATTAATGCCGATAACCTGGAACTCGTATCCTAGATCTTGAGGATCGAAGCTCGTTACCAATAAGTGGGAAATCGCATCTTGCATCTCGTGACGTGTAACTCAGAACTCGGAACTAGTAACGCGTTACCGATAACTCTGGGCTTGTATCTTGTAACTCGTAACTCGTAACTTGTTACCCATAACTCGGAACTCGTAGCTTATATATTGTAACTTGTAATCCACTACCAATAACCTGGAACTCGTATCTTACATATCGTAGCTCGCAACTTGTATCTCGTGACGCGTAACTCAGAACTTGAACTCGTAACGCGTTACCGAAAACTCGAAGCTTGTATCTTGTATCTCTTATCTTGTAACTCATAACTTGTAACTCGTAACTCGTTACCTATGACTCGAATCTCGTATCTTCTATTTCGGATCTCGCAAATCATTGCCGATAACGTGGAACTATTATCCTAGACCTTCGTCATCACTTACCTTGTAACTCGTAACTCGTAACCCGTAACTCGTTGCCCATAACTCCGAACTCGGATCTAGATCTCGTATCTTGTAAATCAATGACGATAGCCTCGAACTCGTATCCTAGATCTAGTAGCTCGTAACTCATTACTGATTACCTGGAACTCGTATCTTGTGTCTCGTAGCTCGTAACTCGTTACGATAAGTGGGAACTCGCATCTTGTATCTCGTAACTCGCAATAGTACCTCGTAGATAGTAAGTCGTAACTGGTAACTCGTTACCCGTAACTCGTAAATCGCAGCATATAGCTCGGTACTCATATTCCGGAACTCGCATCTTATGTATCGTAGCTTGTAACCCATTATCAATAACAAATAACTCGTATCTTGCCTCTCGTAGCTCGTAAATCGTTACCGATAAGTGGGAACTCGCAACTTGTATCTCGTGGCGCGCAACAGAACTAAGAACTCGTAACGCGTTACCAAAAACTCGGAGCTTGTATCTTGTATCTCTTATCTTGTAACTCATAACTTGTAACTCGTAACTCGTTACCTATGACTCGAATCTCGTATCTTCTTTTTCGGATCTCGCAAATCATTGCCGATAACGTGGAACTATTATCCTAGACCTTCGTCATCACTTACCTTGTAACTCGTAACTCGTAACCCGTAACTCGTTGCCCACAACTCCGAACTCGGATCTAGATCTCGTATCTTGTAAATCAATGACGATAATCTCGAACTCGTATCCTAGATCTAGTAGCTCGTAACTCATTACTGATTACCTGGAACTCGTATCTTGTGTCTCGTAGCTCGTAACTCGTTACGATAAGTGGGAACTCGCATCTTGTATCTCGTAACTCGCAATAGTACCTCGTAGATAGTAAGTCGTAACTGGTAACTCGTTACCCGTAACTCGTAAATCGCAGCATATAACTCGCTACTCATATCCCGGAACTCGCATCTTGTGTATCGTAGCTTGTAACCCATTATCAGTAACAAGAAACTTGTATCTTGCCTCTCGTAGCTCGTAAATCGTTACCGATAAGTGGGAACTCGCAACTTGTATCTCGTGGCGCGCAACAGAACTAAGAACTCGTAACGCGTTACCGAAAACTCGGAGCTTGTATCTTGTATCTCTTATCTTGTAACTCATAACTTGTAACTCGTAACTCGTTACCTATGACTCGAAACTCGTATCTTCTGTCTCGGATCTCGCAAATCATTGCCGGTAACCTAGAACTCGTATCCTAGTTCTTGAAGATCGCAGCTCGTTACCAATAAGTGGGAACTCGCATCTTGTATCTTGCGACGTGTAACTCAGGACTCGGATCTCGAAAGTGTTACCGATAACTCGGAGCTCGTATCTTGTATCACTTATCTTCTAACTCGTTACTCGTAACCCGTAACTCGTTGCTCATAACTCGGAACTCGAATCTTGATCTCGGATCTTGCAAATCAATGACGATAACCTCGAACACGTATCCTAGATCTAGTAGTTCGTAACTCGCTACTTATAGGTGGAAACTCGCATCTTGTACCTCATGAGGCGGAACTCAGAACTCGGAACTCGTAACAGGTAACCGATAACTCGGAGCTCGTATCTTGTGACTTGTAACTCGTTACTCATAACTCGGAACTCGTATCTTGTATCTAGTAGCTCGTAACTCATTACTGATTACCTGGAACTCGTATCTTATGTCTCGTAGCTCCTAACTAGTACCTCGTAGATCGTAAGTCGTAATTCGTAACTCGTAACTCGTATAACGTAACTCGCAGCTCGAAACTCGTAACTCGTAACTCGTAACTCGTAACTCGTGAATCGCAGCTTATAACTCGCTACTTATCCCGGAACTCGCATCTTGTGTATCGTAACTCGTAACTAGTACCTCGTAGATCGTAAGTCGTAATTAGTAACTCGTAACTCGTATATCATAACTCGCAACTCGAAACTCGTAACTCTTAAATCGCAGCTTATAACTCGCTACTCATATCCCGGAACTCGCATCTTGTGTATCGTAGCTTGTAACCCATTATCAATAACAAGGAACTTGTATCTTGCCTCTCGTAGCTCGTTAATCGTTACCGATAAGTGGGAACTCGCAACTTGTATCTCGTGACGCGTAACTCAGAACTTGTATCTCGTAACGCGTTACCGATAACTCGGAGCTTGTATCTTGTATATCTTATCCTGTAACTCGTAACTTGTAACTCGTAACTCGTTACCCATTACTCGGAACTCGTATCTTATATATGGTAACTTGTAATCCATTACCGATGATCTGGAACTCATATCTTGCATCTCGTAGCTCGTAAATCGTAAATAGTACCTCGTAGATCGTAAGTCGTAATTGGGAACTCGCAACTTGTGTCTCGTGACGCGTAACTCAGAACTTGGAACTCGTAACGCGGTACCGAAAACTCGGAGCTCGTATCTTGTATCTCTTATCTTGTAACTCGTTACTCGTAACCCGTAACTCGTTGCTCATAACTCGTAACTCGAATCTTGATCTCGGATCTTGCAAATCAATGACCATAACCTCGAATTTGTATCCTAGATCTAGTAGTTCGTGACTCGTTACTTATAGGTGGAAACTCGCATCTTGTACCTCATGACGCGGAACTCAGAACTCGGAACTCGTAACAGGTAACCGATAACTCGGAGCTCGTATCTTGTGACTTGTAACTCGTTACCCATATCTCGGAACTAGTATCTTGTATCTAGTAGCTCGTAACTCATTACTGATTACCTGGAACTCGTATCTTGTGTCTCGTAGCTCGTAACTCGTTACGAAAAGTGGGTAATCGCATCTTGTATCTCGTAACTCGTAACTAGTACCTCGTAGATCGTAAGTCGTGATTCGTAACTCGTAACTCGTATATCGTAACTCGTAACTCTTAAATCGCAGCTTATAACTCGCTGCTCGTATCCCAGAACTCGCATGTTATGTATCGTAGCTTGTAACCCATTATCAATAACAAGGAACTCGTATCTTACCTCTTGTAGCTCGTGAATCGTTACCGATAAGTGGGAACTTGCAACTTGTATCTCGTGACGCGTAACTCAGAACTTGGAACTCGTAACGCGTTACCGAAAACTCGGAGCTTGTATCTTGTATATCTTATCCTGTAACTCGTAACTTGTAACTCGTAACTCGTTACCTATGACTCGAAACTCGTATCTTCTATCTCGGATCTCGCAAATCATTGCCGGTAACCTGGAACTCGTATCCTAGATCATGAAGATCGTAACTAGTTACTAAGAAGTGGGAACCCGCATCTTGTATCTCGTAACGTGTAACTCAGAACTCGGAACTAGTAACCCGTTACCGATAACTCGGAGCTCGTATCTTGTAACTCGTAACTCGTAACTCGTTACCCATAACTCGGAACTCGTATCTTATATATTGTAACTTGTAATCCACTACCAATAACCTGGAACTCGTATCTTGATTCTCGTAGCTCGTAAATCGTTTCCGATAAATGGGAACTCGCATCTTGTATCTCGTGACGTTTAACTCAGGACTCGGAACTCGAAGGTGTTACCGAAAACTCGGAGCTCGTATCTTGTGTCACTTATCTTGTAACTCGTTACTCGTAACCCGTAACTCTTTGCTCATTACTCGTTACTCGAATCTTGATCTCGGATCTTGCAAATCAATGACGATAACCTCGAACTCGTATCCTAGATCTAGTAGTTCGTAACTCGTTACTTATAGGTGGAAACTCGCATCTTGTACCTCATGACGCGGAACTCAGAACTGGGAACTCGTAACAGGTAACCGATAACTCGGAGCTCGTATCTTGTGACTTGTAACTCGTTACCCATAACTCGGAACTGGTATCTTGTATCTAGTAGCTGGTAACTCAATACTGATTACCTGGAACTCGTATCTTGTGTCTCGTAGCTCGTAACCCGTTACGATAAGTGGGTACTCGCATCTTGTATCTCGTAACTCGTAACTAGTACCTCGTAGATCGTAATTCGTAACTCGTAACTCGTATATTTTAACTCGCAACTCGAAACTCGTAACTCGTAAATCGCAGCTTATAACTCGCTACTCATATCCCGGAACTCGCATCGTGTGTATCGTAGCTCGTAACCCATTATCAAAGCAAGGAACTTGTATCTTGCCTCTCGTAGCTCGTAAATCGTTACCGATAAGTGGGAACTCGCAACTTGTAACTCGTGACGCGTAACTCAGAACTTGGAACTCGTAACGCGTTACCGATAACTCGGAGCTTGTATCTTGTATATCTTATCCTGTAACTCGTAACTTGTAACTCGTAACTCGTTACCCATTACACGGAACTCGTATCTTATATATGGTAACTTGTAATCCATTACCGATAATCTGGAACTCATATCTTGCATCTCGTAGCTCGTAAAGCGTAACTAGTACCTCGTAGATCGTAAGTCGTAATTCGTAACTCGTAACTCGTATATCGTAACTCGCAACTCGAAAATCGTAACTCGTAACTCGTAAATCGCAGCTTATAACTCGCTACTCATATCCCAGAACTCGCATCTTGTGTATCGTAGCTTGTAACCCATTATCAATAACAATGAACTTGTATCTTGCCTCTCGTAGCTCGTAAATCGTTACCGATAAGTGGGAACTCGCAGCTTGTATCTTGTGACGCGTAACTCAGAACTTGGAACTCGTAACGCGTTACCGAAAACTCGGAGCCTGTATCTTGTATCTCTTATCTTGTAACTCATAACTTGTAGCTCGTAACTCGTTACCTATGACTCAAAACTCGTATCTTCTATCTCGGATTTCGCAAATCATTGCCGATAACGTGGAACTATTATACTAGATCTTCATCATCACTTACCTTGTAACTCGTAACTCGTAACCCGTAACTCGTTGCCCATAACTCCGAACTCGGATCTAGATCTCGTATCGTGTAAATCAATGACGATAACTCCGAACTGGTATCCTAGATCTGGTAGTTCGTAACTCGTTACCGATAGGTGGTAACTTGCATCTTGTATCTCATGACGCGAAACTTGGAACTCGTAACGCGTAACCGACAACTCGGTGCGCGTATCTTGTAACTCGTAAATCGTTACCCATAGGTCGGAACTCCTATCTTGTATCTAGTAGCTCGTAACTCATTGTTGATTACCTGGAACTCGCATCTTGTGTCTCGCAGCTCGTAACTCGTTACGATGAGTGGGAACTCGCATCTTGTATGTCGTAACTCATAACCCGGAACCCGTATCTTGTGTATCGTAGCTTGTAACCCATTACCAAGAACCAGGAACTCGTATCTTGCCTCTCGTAGTTCGTAAATCGTTACCGATAAGTGGGAAATCGCTACTTGTATCTCGTGACGCATAACTCAGAACATGGAACTCGTAACGCGTTACCGATAACTCGGAGCCTGTATCTTGTATCTCTTACACTGTAACTCGTAACTCTTAACTCGTATATCGCAGCTTATAAATCGCTACTCATATCCCGGAACTCGCATCCTATGTATCGTAGCTTGTAACTCCTTATCAATAACAAGGAACACGTATCTTGCCTCTCGTAGCTCGTAAATCGTTACCGATAAGTGGGAACTCGCAACTTGTATCTCGTGATGCGTAACTCAGAACTTTGAACTCGTAACGCGTTACCGATAACTTGGAGCTTGTATCCTGTATATCTTATCCTGTAACTCGTAACTCGTTACCCATTACTCGGAACTCGTATCTTATATATGGTAACTTGTAATCCATTACCGATAATCTGGAACTCATATCTTGCATCTCGTAGCTCGTAAATCGTAACTAGTACCTCGTAGATCGTAAGTCGTAATTCGTAACTCGTAACTCGTATATCGTAACTGGCAACTCGAAAATCGTAACTCGTAACTCGTAAATCGCAGCTTATAACTCGCTACTCATATCCCAGAACTCGCATCTTGTGTATCGTAGCTTGTAACCCATTATCAAAAACAAGGAACGTGTATCTTGCCTCTCGTAGTTCGTAAATCGTTACCGATAAGTGGGAACTCGCAACTTGTATCTCGTGACGCGTAACTCAGAACTTGGAACTCGTAACGCGTTACCGATAACTCGGAGCTTGTATCTTGTATATCTTATCCTGTAACTCGTAACGTGTAACTCGTAACTCATTACCTATGACTCAAAACTCGTATCTTCTATCTCGGATCTCGCAAATCATTGCCGGTAACCTGGAACTCGTATCCTAGATCTTGAAGATCGCAGCTCGTTACCAATAAGTGGGAACTCGCATCTTGCATCTCGTGACGTGTAACTCAGAACTCGTAACTAGTAACGTGTTACCGATAACTCGGAGCTTGTATCTTGTAACTCATAACTCGTAACTCGTTACTCATAACTCAGAACTCGTACCTTATATATCGTAACTTGCAATCCGTTACCGATAACCTGGAACTCGTTACCCATAACTCGGAACTCATATCTTATATCTAGTAGCTCTTAACTCATAACTGATTACCTGGAACTCGTGTCTTGTGTCTCGTAGCTCGTAACTCGTTACGATAAAAGGGTACTCGCATCTTGTTTCTCGTATCTCGTAACTAGTACCTCGTAGATCGTTAGTCGTAATTCGTAACTCGTATATCGTAACTCGCAACTCTAAACTCGTAAATCGCAGCTTATAACTCGCTACTCATATCCCGGAACTCGCATCTTATGTATCGTAGCTTGTAACCCATTATCAATAACAAGGAACTCGTATCTTGCCTCTTGTAGCTCGTAATTCGTTACCGATAAGTGAGAACTCGCAACTTGTATCTCGTGACGCGTAACTCAGAACTTGGAACTCGTAACGCGTTACCGATAAGTCGGAGCTTGTATCTTGTATCTCTTATCTTGTAACTCGTAACTTGTAACTCGTAACTCGTTACCTATGACTCGAAACTCGTATCTTCTATCTCGGATCTCGCAAATCATTGCCGGTAACCTGGAACTTGTATCCTAGATCTTGAAGATCGTAGCTCGTTACCAATAAGTGGGAACTCGCAACTTGTATTTCGTGACTCGTAACTCAGAACTTGGAACTCGTAACGCGTTACCGAAAACTCGGGGCTCGTATCTTGTATCACTTATCTTGTAACTCGTTACTCGTAACCCGTAACTCGTTGCTCATTACTCGTACCTCGAATCTTGATCTCGGATCTTGCAAATCAATGACGATAACCTCGAACTCGTATCCTAGATCTAGTAGTTCGTAACTCGTTACTTATAGGTGGAAACTCGCATCTTGTACCCCATGATGCGGAACTCAGAACTCGGAACTCGTAACAGGTAACCGATAACTCGGAGCTCGTATCTTGTGACTTGTAACTCGTTACCCATAACTCGGAACTCGTATCTTGTATCTAGTAGCTGGTAACTCAATACTGATTACCTGGAACTCGTATCTTGTGTCTCGTAGCTCGTAACCCGTTACGATAAGTGGGTACTCGCATCTTGTATCTCGTAACTCGTAACTAGTACCTCGTAGATCGTAATTCGTAATTCGTAACTCTTAACTCGTATATTATGACTCGCAACTCGAAACTCGTAACTCGTAACTCGTAAATCGCAGCTTATAAATCGCTACTCATATCCCGGAACTCGCATCGTGTGTATCGTAGCTCGTAACCCATTATCAATAACAAGGAACTTGTATCTTGCCTCTCGTAGCTCGTAAATCGTTACCGATAAGTGGGAACTCGCAACTTGTATCTCGTGACGCGTAACTCAGAACTTGGAACTCGTAACGCGTTATCGATAACTCGGAGCTTGTATCTTGTATATCTTATCATGTAACTCGTAACTTGTAACTCGTAACTCGTTACCCATTACTCGGAACTCGTATCTTATATATGGTACCTTGTAATCCATTACCGATAATCTGGAACTCATATCTTGCATCTCGTAGCTCGTAAATCGTAACTAGTACCTCGTAGATCGTAAGGCGTAATTCGTAACTCGTAACTCGTATATCGTAACTCGCAACTCGAAAATCGTAACTCGTAACTCATAAATCGCAGCTTATAACTGGCTACTCATATCCCAGAACTCGCATCTTGTGTATCGTAGCTTGTAACCCATTATTAATAACAAGGAACTTGTATCTTGCCTCTCGTAGCTCGTAAATCGTTACCGATAAGTGGGAACTCGCAACTTGTATCTCGTGACGCGTAACTCAGAACTTGGAACTCGTAACGCGTAACTCAGAACTTGGAACTCGTAACGCGTTACCGATAACTTGGAGCTTGTATCTTGTATATCTTATACTGTAACTCGTAACGAGTAACTCGTAACTCATTACCTATGACTCAAATCTCGTATCTTCTATCTCGGATCTCGCAAATCATTGCCGGTAACCTGGAACTTGTATCCTAGATCTTGAAGATCGCAGCTCGTTACCAATAAGTGGGAACGCGCATCTTGCATCTTGTCACGTGTAACTCAGAACTCGTAACTAGTAACGCGTTACCGATAACTCGGAGCTTGTATTTTGTAACTCATAACTCGTAACTCGTTACTCATAACTCAGAACTCGTACCTTATATATCGTAACTTGCAATCCATTACCGATAACCTGGAACTCGTATCTTGCATCTCGTAGCTCGTAAATCGTTACCGATAAGTGGGAACTCGCAACTTGTATCTCGTGACGCGTAACTCAAAACATGGAACTCGTAATGCGTTATCAATAACTCGAAGCTTGTATCTTGTATCTCTTACCTTGTAACTCGTAACTCGTTACCCATTACTCGGAACTCGGTTCTTCTATTTCGGGTCTCGCGAATCACTGCCGATAACCTGGAACTCGGTTCCTAGATCATGAAGATCGTAACTCGTTACTAAGAAGTGGGAACCCGCATCTTGTATCTCGTAACGTGTAACTCAGAACTCGGAACTACTAACGCGTTACCGATAACTCGGATCTCGTATCTTGTTACTCGTAACTCGTCACTCGTTACCCATAACTCGGAACTCGTATCTTATATATTGTAACTTGTAATCAACTACCAATAACCTGGAACTCGTATCTTGCATCTCGTAGCTCGTAAATCGTTTCCGATAAATGGAAACTCGCATCTTGTATCTCGTGAAGTTTAACTCAGGAGTCGGAACTCGAAGGTGTTACCGACAACTCGGAGCTAGTATCTTGTATCACTTACTTTGTAACTCGTAACTCGTTGCCCATAACTCGGAACTCGAATCTTGATCTCGGATCTTGTAAATCAGTGACGATAACCTCGAATTCGTATCCTAATTCTAGTAGTTCGTAACTCGTTACCGATAGGTGGAAACTCGCATCTTGTATCTTAAGACGCGGAACTCATTACTGGGAACTCGTATCAGGTAACCGATAACTCGGAGCTCGTATCTTGTAACTCGTAACTCGTTACCCATAACTCGGAACTCATATCTTGTATCTAGTAGCTCGTAACTCATTACTGATTACCTGGAACTCGTATCTTGTGTCTCGTAGCTCGTTACGATAAGTGGGAACTCGCATCTTGTATCTCGTAACTCGCAATAGTACCTCGTAGATCGTAAGTCGTAATTCGTATCTCGTAACTCGTAGATCGTAACTCGCAACTCGAAACTTGCATCTCGAAAATCGTAACTCGTAACTCGTAACTCGTAACCCGTAAATCACAGCTTATAACTCGCTACTTATAACCCGGAACTCGTATCTTGTGTATCGTAGCTTGTAACCGATTGCCAATAACAAGGAACTCGTATCTTGCCTCTCGTAGCTCGTAAATCGTAACCGATAAGTGGGAACTCGCACCTTGTATCTCGTGACGCGTAACTCAGAACTTGGAACTCGTAACGCGTTACCGATAACTCGGAGCTTGTATTTTGTATCTCTTACCTTGTAACTCGTAACTCGTTTCCCATTACTCGGAACTCGTATCTTATATATGGTAACTTGTAATCCATTACAGATAATCTGGAACTCATATCTTGCATCTCGTAGCTCGTAAATCGTAACTAGTACCTCGTAGATCGTAAGTCGTAATTCGTAGCTCGTAACTCGTATATCGTAACTCGCAACTTGAAACTCGTAACTCGTAAATCGCAGCTTATAACTTGCTACTCATATCCCGGAAATCGCACCTTGTTTATCGTAGCTTGTAACCCATTATCAATAACAAGGAACTTGTATCTTGCTTCTCGTAGCTCGTTAATCGTTACCGATAAGTGGGAACTCGCAACTTGTATCTCGACGGGTTACCGATAACTCGGAGCTTGTATCTTGTATATCTTTTCCTGTAACTCGTAACTCGTTACCCATTACTCGGAACTCGTATCTTATACAGGGTGTTTTAAAAGTTGGGACTTTTTTTTCCGGATCAACTGTCCTTGAAGTGGCAAAACTAATGTACGGTGCACCAGCAGCAAAACAGTAAAAAAAAAATTTTAAGCAAGTACTTACTATTCGGTTAGTGCAAAGTTGAAAGTGCGGTCCTGTTACACGCGTCTTACAGATACTGTTCGAAGTTAGCGCCGTGAGACTGAAAAGCGCAAAGGCATGCTCGACGTAGCCATGAATCAGTGCACGCGTTAAAGATGGACGGTGTTCCCCGAATAACTGCAGCAGCTTCTGTAATTCGCGCTGATAATTTATCAATCGTGTTCACTTCTGTTTGATACACTAAACGTTTCATTTCGCCCCACACAAAGAAATCACATGGGGTTAAGTCTGGCGATCGTGGAGGCCACGCCACCGGTCCATTACGTCCGATCCACCTATTCGGAAATGTCACATTCAAGTAATCACGCACCTCGCGTCTAAAGTGGGGTGGCGCACCATCATGCAGGAACCACATTGACTGTCTGATATTCAAAGGCACATCTTCCAGTAATGTTGGCGAAGTGTTTTGCAAAAAATCCAGATATTGTATGCCGTCCATCCGAGGTGGTAGAATAAAAGGTCCAATCAGCATACCGTTGACCATGCCAGCCCAGACATTTGCGAGAATGTTTGTTGAAAATGGGATCGACGAATAGCATGCGGATTTTCCACCGACCACATATGCGTATTGCGAAAATTGTTAATACCATTACGCGTAAACGTTGATTCGTCTGTAACTAACACCAAATTTGGAAACTGGGCATCATTCTCGTGTTTTTGCAAAAACCATTCACAAAACTGTACTCTAGCCGCATAATCTTCCGGTTGCAAGGCTTGTACACGCTGTACGTGGAATGGATACAATAACTCTTCACGCAGCGTGCGCCATACTTTACTGTGTGTGACTGGTACCTGCGTCGCCACTACCCTAGTACTTGTCGTAGGATCCTCTTCGACGAGATTTATGACTTCTTCTTCAATTTGGACCATACGAGGTTGTCTAGGTTTTCCAGCGTGTCCACCACGATGTGGATTCAGGCATCCTGTCTCTAGCTCTTTGCACGAGCGAGACAAATCGACGAGGTGCAGGGTGAGTACGGTTAGGGAAACGATCAGCATACACTCGCGAAGCCGCAGAGGCATTTTGACCACATTCACCGTACGTTAAAATCATGTCCACCAGTTCATTATTATCATAAACGTGCGCCATTTTTGTTGTTTTTAAAGTCCGATGTAGCACGTCAACGACCCTCGAACATTAAAGGTGAACAACAATGCGACCACAACGCGCCAACGGCTGTATGACAAATTGAATGATTTTGCGCGCTGCGTTATTGTGAGATGGTTGTTGTGATCTAATTGCCCAGGGACGGACTTAGAATTGTGAATTGCTTTAGCGGTCAGTATCTTGATTTCTGTATATATTTCGTTTATACGTTACTGGGAAAAAACACTCATTTTGGCGAGTACTATACGCTGTATGAAAAAAAGTCCCAACTTATGAAACACCCTGTATATGGTAACTTGTAATCCATTACCGATAATCTGGAACTCATATCTTGCATCTCGTAGCTCGTAAATCGTAACTAGTACCTCGTAGATCGTAAGTCGTAATTCGTAACTCGTATATCGTAACTCGCAACTCGAAACTAGTAACTCGTAAATCGCAGCTTATAACTCGCTACTCATATCCCGGAACTCGCATCTTATGTATCGTAGGTTGTAACCCATTACCAATAACAAGGAACTCGTATCTTGCCTCTCGTAGTTCGTAAATCGTTACCGATAAGTGGGAAATCGCTACTTGTATCTCGTGACGCATAACTCAGAACTTGGAACTTGTAACGCGTTACCGATAACTCGGAACCTGTATCTTGTATCTCTTACCCTGTAACTCGTAACTCTTAACTCGTAAATCGCGACTTATAACTCGCTACTCCTATCCTGGAACTCGCATCTCATGTACCGTAGCTTGTAACCCATTATCAATAACAAGGAACTCGTATCTTGCCTCTCGTAGCTCGTATATCGTTACCGATAAGTGGGAACTGGCAACTTGTATCTCGTGACGCGTAACTCAGAACTTGGAACTCGTAACGCGTTACCGATAACTCGGAGCTTGTATCTTGTATCTCTTATCTTGTAACTCGTAACACGTTACCTATGACTCGAAACTCGTACTTGTACCTTATATATCGTAACTTGCAATCCGTTACCGATAACCTGGAACTCGTTACCCATAACTCGGAACTCATATCTTATATCTAGTAGCTCTTAACTCGTTACTGATTACCTGGAACTCGTGTCTTGTGTCTCGTAGCTCGTAACTCGTTACGATAAAAGGGTACTCGCATCTTGTTTCTCGTAACTCGTAACTAGTACCTCGTAGATCGTAATTCGTAACTCGTAACTCGTATATCGTAACTCGCAACTCGAAACTCGTAACTCGTAAATCGCAGCTTATAACTCGCTACTCATATCCCGGAACTCGCATCTTATGTATCGTAGCTTGTAACCCATTATCAATAACAAGGAACTCGTATCTTGCCTCTTGTAGCTCGTAATTCGTTACCGATAAGTAAGAACTCGCAACATGTATCTCGTGACGCGTAACTCAGAACTTGGAACTCGTAACGCGTTACCGATAAGTCGGAGCTTGTATCTTGTATCTCTTATCTTGTAACTCGTAACTTGTAACTCGTAACTCGTTACCTATGACTCGAAACTCGTATCTTCTATCTCGGATCTCGCAAATCATTGCCGGTAACCTGGAACTTGTATCCTAGATCTTGAAGATCGTAGCTCGTTACCAATAAGTGGGAACTCGCAACTTGTATTTCGTGACTCGTAACTCAGAACTTGGAACTCGTAACGCGTTACCGAAAACTCGGGGCTCGTATCTTGTATCACTTATCTTGTAACTCGTTACTCGTAACCCGTAACTCGTTGCTCATTACTCGTACCTCGAATCTTGATCTCGGATCTTGCGAATCAATGACGATAACCTCGAACTCGTATCCTAGATCTAGTAGTTCGTAACTCGTTACTTATAGGTGGAAACTCGCATCTTGTACCCCATGACGCGGAACTCAGAACTCGGAACTCGTAGCAGGTAACCGATAACTCGGAGCTCGTATCTTGTGACTTGTAACTCGTTACCCATAACTCGGAACTCGTATCTTGTATCTAGTAGCTGGTAACCCAATACTGATTACCTGGAACTCGTATCTTGTGTCTCGTAGCTCGTAACCCGTTACGATAAGTGGGTACTCGCATCTTGTATCTCGTAACTCGTAACTAGTACCTCGTAGATCGTAATTCGTAATTCGTAACTCGTAACTCGTATATTATAACTCGCAACTCGAAACTCGTAACTCGTAACTCGTAAATCGCAGCTTATAACTCGCTACTCATATCCCGGAACTCGCATCGTGTGTATCGTAGCTCGTAACCCATTATCAATAACAAGGAACTTGTATCTTGCCTCTCGTAGCTCGTAAATCGTTACCGATAAGTGGGAACTCGCAACTTGTATCTCGTGACGCGTAACTCAGAACTTGGAACTCGTAACGCGTTATCGATAACTCGGAGCTTGTATCTTGTATATCTTATCATGTGACTCGTAACGTGTAACTCGTAACTCATTACCTATGACTCAAAACTCGTATCTTCTATCTCGGATCTCGCAAATCATTGCCGGTAACCTGGAACTCGTATCCTAGATCTTGAAGATCGCAGCTCGTTACCAATAAGTGGGAACTCGCATCTTGCATCTTGTCACGTGTAACTCAGAACTCGTAACTAGTAACGCGTTACCGATAACTCGGAGCTTGTATTTTGTAACTCATAACTCGTAACTCGTTACTCATAACTCAGAACTCGTACCTTATATATCGTAACTTGCAATCCATTACCGATAACCTGGAACTCGTATCTTGCATCTCGTAGCTCGTAAATCGTAACCGATAAGTGGGAACTCGCAACTTGTATCTCGTGACGCTTAACTCAGAACTTGGAACTCGTAACGCGTTACCGATAACTCGGAGTTTGTATCTTGTATCTCTTATCTTGTAACTCGTAACTTGTAACTCGTACCTCGTTACCTATGACTCGAAACTCGTATCTTCTATCTCGGATCGCGCAAATCATTGCCGGTAACCTAAAACTCGTATCCTAGATCTTGAAGATCGTAGCTCGTTACCAATGAGTGGGAACTCGCATCTTGTATCTCGCGACGTGTAACACAGGACTCGGATCTCGAAAGTGTTACCGATAACTCGGAGCTCGTATCTTGTATCACTTATCTTGTAACTCGTTAGTCTTAGCCCGTAACTCGTTGCTCATAACTCGGAACTCGAATCTTGATCTCGGATCTTGGAAATCAATGACGATAACCTCGAACTCGTATCCTAGATCTAGTAGCTCGTAACTCGTTACTTATAGGTGGAAACTCGCATCTTGTACCTCATGACGCGGAACTCAGAACTCGGAACTCGTAACAGGTAACCGATAACTCGGAGCTCGTATCTTGTGACTCGTAACTCGTTACCTAACTCGGAACTCGTATCTTGCATCTAGTAGCTCGTAACTCATTACTGATTACCTGGAACTCGTATCTTGTGTCTCGTAACTCGTTACGTTAAGTGGGTACTCGCATCTTGTATCTCGTAACTCGTAACTAGTACCTCGTAGATCGTAAGTCGTGATTCGTAACTCGTAAATCGTATATCGTAACTCGCAACTCGAAACTCGTAACTCGTAACTCGTAAATCGCAGCTTATAACTCGCTACTCATATCCCGGAACTCGCATCTTGTGTATCGTAGCTTGTTACCCATTATCAATAACAAGGAACCTGTATCTTGCCTCTCGTAGCTCGTAAATCGTTACCGATAAGTGGGAACTCGCAACTTGTATCTCGTGACGCGTAACTCAGAACTTGGAACTCGTAACGCGTTACCGATAACTCGGAGCTTGTATCTTGTATATCTTATCCTGTACCTCGTAACTTGTAACTCGTAACTCGTCACCTATGACTCGAAACTCGTATCTTCTATCTCGGATCTCGCAAATCATTGCCGGTAACCTGGAACTCGTATCCTAGATCTTGAAGGTCGCAGCTCGTTACCAATAAGTGGGAACTCGCATCTTGCATCTCGTGACGTGTAACTCAGAACTCGGAACTAGTAACGCGTTACCAATAACTCGGAGCTTGTATCTTGTAACTCGTAACTCGTAACTCGTTACTCATAACTCAGAACTCGTATCTTATATATCGTAACTTGCAATCCATTACCGATAACCTGGAGCTCGTATCTTGCATCTCGTAGCTCGTAGATCGTTACCGATAAGTGGGAACTCGCAACTTGTATCTCGTGACGCGTAACTCAGAACATGGAACTCGTAATGCGTTATCAATAACTCGAAGCTTGTATCTTGTATCTCTTACCTTGTAACTCGTAACTCGTAACTCGTAACTGGTAACTCGTTACCCATTACTCGGAACTCGTTTCTTCTATTTCGGATCTCGTGAATCACTGCCGATAACCTGGAACTCAGTTTCTAGATCATGAAGATCGTAACTCGTTACTAAGAAGTGGGAACCCGCATCTTGTATCTCGTAACGTGTAACTCAGAAATTGGAACTAGTAACGCGTTACCGATTACTCGGAACTCGTATCTTATATATTGTAACCTGTAATCCACTACCAATGACCTGGAACTCATATATTGCATCTCGTAGCTCGTAAATCGTTTCCGATAAATGGAAACTCGCATCTTGTATCTCGTGACGTTTAACTCAGAACTCGGAACTAGAAACGCGTTACCGATAACTCGGAGCTCGATCTTGTAACTCGTAACTCGTAACTCGTTACCCATAACTCGGAACCCGTATCTAATATATTGTAACCTGTAATCCACTACCAATAACCGGGAACTCGTATATTGCATCTCGTAGCTCGTAATTCGTTTCCGATGAATGGGAACTCGCATCTTGTATCTCATGACGTTTAACTCAGGACTCGGAACTCGAAGGTGTTATCGATAACTCGGAGCTCGTATCTTGTATCACTTATCTTGTAACTCGTTAGTCGTAACTCGTAACTCGTTGCTCATAACTCGGAACTCGAGTCTTGATCTCGGATCTTGCAAATCAATGACGATAACCTCGAACTCGTATCCTAGATCTAGTAGTTCGTAACTCGTTGGTTATAGGTGGAAACTCGCATCTTGTACCTAATGACGCGGAACTCAGATCTCGGAACTCGTATCAGGTAACCGATAACTCGGAGCTCGTATCTTGTGACTCGTAACTCGTTACCCATAACTCGGAACTCCTATTTTGTATCTAGTAGCTCGTAACTCATTGTTGATTACCTGGAACTCGCATCTTGTGTCTCGCAGCTCGTAACTCGTTACGATAAGTGGGAACTCGCATCTTATATGTTGTAACTCATAACCCGGAACCCGTATCTTGTGTTTCGTAGGTTGTAACCCATTACCAATAACAAGGAACTCGTATCTTGCCTCTCGTGGTTCTTAAATCGATACCGATAAGTGGGAAATCGCTACTTGTATCTCGTAGCTCGTAAATCGTTACCGATAAGTGGGAACTCGCAACTTGTATCTTGTGACGCGTAACTCAGAACTTGGAACTCGTAACGCGCTCCAGAAAACTCGGAGCTTGTATCTTGTATATCTTATCTTGTAACTCGTAACTTGTAACTCGTAACTCGTAACCCGTAGCTCGTTGCCCATAACTCCGAACTCGAATCTTGATCTCGTATCTTGTAAATCAATGACGATAACATCGAACTCGTATCCTAGAACTAGTGGTTCGTAACTCGTTACCGATAGGTGGAAACTCGCATCTTGTATCTCATGACGCGAAACTCAGAACTCGGAACTCGTAACGCGTAACCGACAACTCGGTGCGCGTAACTTGTAACTCGTAACTCGTTACCCATAACTCGGAACTCGTATCTTGTATCTAGTAGCTGGTAACCCAATACTGATTACCTGGAACTCGTATCTTGTGTCTCGTAGCTCGTAACCCGTTACGATAAGTGGGTACTCGCATCTTGTATCTCGTAACTCGTAACTAGTACCTCGTAGATCGTAATTCGTAATTCGTAACTCGTAACTCGTATATTATAACTCGCAACTCGAAACTCGTAACTCGTAACTCGTAAATCGCAGCTTATAACTCGCTACTCATATCCCGGAACTCGCATCGTGTGTATCGTAGCTCGTAACCCATTATCAATAACAAGGAACTTGTATCTTGCCTCTCGTAGCTCGTAAATCGTTACCGATAAGTGGGAACTCGCAACTTGTATCTCGTGACGCGTAACTCAGAACTTGGAACTCGTAACGCGTTATCGATAACTCGGAGCTTGTATCTTGTATATCTTATCATGTAACTCGTAACGTGTAACTCGTAACTCATTACCTATGACTCAAAACTCGTATCTTCTATCTCGGATCTCGCAAATCATTGCCGGTAACCTGGAACTCGTATCCTAGATCTTGAAGATCGCAGCTCGTTACCAATAAGTGGGAACTCGCATCTTGCATCTTGTCACGTGTAACTCAGAACTCGTAACTAGTAACGCGTTACCGATAACTCGGAGCTTGTATTTTGTAACTCATAACTCGTAACTCGTTACTCATAACTCAGAACTCGTACCTTATATATCGTAACTTGCAATCCATTACCGATAACCTGGAACTCGTATCTTGCATCTCGTAGCTCGTAAATCGTTACCGATAAGTGGGAACTCGCAACTTGTATCTCGTGACGCGTAACTCAAAACATGGAACTCGTAATGCGTGATCAATAACTCGAAGCTTGTATCTTGTATCTCTTACCTTGTAACTCGTAACTCGTAACTCGTAACTCGTTACCCATTACTCGGAACTCGGTTCTTCTATTTCGGGTTTCGCGAATCACTGCCGATAACCTGGAACTCGGTTCCTAGATCATGAAGATCGTAACTCGTTACTAAGAAGTGGGAACCCGCATCTTGTATCTCGTAACGTGTAACTCAGAACTCGGAACTACTAACGCGTTACCGATAACTCGGATCTCGTATCTTGTTACTCGTAACTCGTCACTCGTTACCCATAACTCGGAACTCGTATCTGATATATTGTAACTTGTAATCAACTACCAATAACCTGGAACTCGTATCTTGCATCTCGTAGCTCGTAAATCGTTTCCGATAAATGGAAACTCGCATCTTGTATCTCGTGAAGTTTAACTCAGGACTCGGAACTCGAAGGTGTTACCGACAACTCGGAGCTAGTATCTTGTATCACTTACTTTGTAACTCGTAACTCGTTGCCCATAACTCGGAACTTGAATCTTGATCTCGGATCTTGTAAATCAGTGACGATAACCTCGATTTCGTATCCTAGATCTAGTAGTTCGTAACTCGTTACCGATAGGTGGAAACTCGCATCTTGTATCTTAAGACGCGGAACTCAGAACTCGGAACTCGTATCAGGTAACCGATAACTCGGAGCTCGTATCTTGTAACTCGTAACTCATTACCCATAACTCGGAACTCATATCTTGTATCTAGTAGCTCGTAACTCATTACTGATTACCTGGAACTCGTATCTTGTGTCTCGTAGCTCGTAACTCATTACGATAAGTGGGAACTCGCATCTTGTATCTCGTAACTCGCAATAGTACCTCGTAGATCGTAAGTCGTAATTCGTATCTCGTAACTCGTAGATCGTAACTCGCAACTCGAAACTTGCATCTCGAAAATCCTAACTCGTAACTCGTAACCCGTAAATCGCAGCTTATAACTCGCTACTTATAACCCGGAACTCGTATCTTGTGTATCGTAGCTTGTAACCGATTGCCAATAACAAGGAACTCGTATCTTGCCTCTCGTAGCTCGTAAATCGTAACCGATAAGTGGGAACTCGCACCTTGTATCTCGTGACGCGTAACTCAGAACTTGGAACTCGTAACGCGTTACCGATAACTCGGAGCTTGTATCTTGTATTTCTTACCTTGTAACTCGTAACTCGTTACCCATTACTCGGAACCCGTATCTTCTATCTCGGGTCTCTCAAATCATTGCCGACAACCTGGAACTCGTATCCTAGATCTTTTAAGATCGTAACTCATTACCAATAAATTGGAACTCGCATCTTGGATCTTGTGACGTGTAACTCAGAACTCGGAACTAGTAACGCGTTACCGATGACTCGGAGCTCGTATCTCGTAACTCGTAACTCTTAACTCGTTACCCATAACCTCGAACTTGTATCCTAGATCTAGTAGTTCGTAACTCGTTACCTATAGGTGGAAGCTCGCATCTTGTATCTCATGACGCGTAACTCAGAACTCGTAACTCGTAACTCGATACCCATTACTCGGAACTCGCATCTTCTATCTCGCATCTCGCAAATCATTGCCGATAACCTGGAACTCGTATACTAGATCTTGAAGATCGTAACTCGTTACCAATAAGTGGGAACTCGCAACCTGTATCTCGTGACGTATAACTGAGAACTCGGAACTAGTAACGCGTTACCGATAACTCGGAGCTCGTATGTTGTATCCCTTACCTTGTAACTCGTAACCCGTAACTCGTTGCCCTTAACTCGGAACCCGAATCTTGATCTCGGATCTTGTAAATCAATGACGATAACCTCGAACTGGTATCCTAGATCTAGTAGTTCGTAACTCGTTACCGATAGGTGGAAACGCGCATCTTGTATCTCGTGACGTGTAACTCAGAACTTGGAACTAGTAACGCGTTACCGATAACTCGGAGCTTGTATCTTGTAACTCGTCACTCGTAACTCGTTACTCATAACTCAGAACTCGTATCTCATATATCGTAACTTGCAATCGATTACCGATAACCTGGAACTCGTATCTTGCATCTCGTAGCTCGTAAATCGTTACCGATAAGTGGGAACTCGCAACTTGTATCTCGTGACGCGTAACTCAGAACATGGAACTCGTAATGCGTTATCGATAACTCGAAGCTTGTATCTTGTATCTCTTACCTTGTAACTCGTAACTCTTAACCCGTTACTTATTACTCGGAACTCGTATCTTCTATCTCCGATCTCGCAAATCATTGCCGATAACCTGGAACTCGTATCCTAGATCTTGAAGATCGTAACTCGTTACCAATAAGTGGGAACTCGCATCTTGTATCTCGTGACGTGTAACTCAGAACTCGGAACTAGTAACGCGTAACCTATAACTCGAAGCTCGTATCTTGTATCACTTACCTTGTAAGTCGTAACTCGTAACTCGTAACTCGTTACCCATAACTCGGAACTCGTATCTTATATATAGTAACTTGTAATCAATTACCGATAACCTGGAACACGTATCTTGCATCACGTTACTCGTAAATCGTTAACGATAAATGGGAACTCGCATCTTGTATCTCATGACGTGTAACTCAGTACTCGGAACTCGAAAGTTTTACCGATATCTCGGAGCTCGCATCTTGTATCACTTACCTTGTAACTCGTAACTCGTAAACCGTAACTGGTTGCCCATAACTCAGAACTCGAATCTTGCTCTCTTATCTTGTAATTCAATGACGATAACCTCGAACTGGTATCCTAGATCTAGTAGCTCGTAACTCGTTACCGATAGGTGGAAACTCGCATCTTGTATCTCATGACGCGAAACTCAGAACTCATAACGCGTAACCGACAACTAGGTGCGCGTATCTTGTAACTTGTAACTCGTTACCCATAACTCGGTACTCCTGTCTTGTATCTAGTAGCTCGTGACTCATTACTGATTACCTGGAACTCGCATCTTGTGTCTCGCAGCTCGTAACTCATTACGATAACTGGGAACTCGCATCTTGTATGTCGTAATCCATAACCCGGAACCCGTATCTTGTGTATCGTAGCTTGTAACCCATTGCCAATAACAAGGAACTCGTATCTTGCCTCTTGTTGTTCGTAACTCGTTACCGACAGGTGGAAGCTCCCATCTTGTATCTCATGACGCGTAACTCAGAACCTGGAACTCGTAACAGGTAACTCGGAGCTTGTATCTTGTAACTTGTAACTCGTTACCCATAAATTGGAACTCGTATCTTGTATCTAGTAGCTCGTAACTCATTACTGACTACCTGGAATTCGTGTCGTGTGTCTCGTAACTCGTTACGATAAGTAGGTACTCGCATCTTGTATCTCGTAACTCGTAACTAGTACCTCGTAGATCGTAAGTCGTAATTCGTATCTCGTAACTCGTATATCGTAACTCGCAACTCGAAACTCGTATATCACAGCTTATAACTCGCTACTCATATCCCGGAACTCGCATCTTATGTATCGTAGCTTGTAACCCATTATCAATAACAAGGAACTCGTATCTTGCCTCTCGTAGCTCGTAAATCGTTACCGATAAGTGGGAACTCGCAACTTCCATCTCGTGACGCGTAACTCAGAACTTGGAACTCGTAACGCGTTACCGAAAACTCGGAGCTCGTATCTTGTATCACTTATCTTGTCACTCGTTACTCGTAACCCGTAACTCGTACCTCAAATCTTGATCTCGGATCAAATCAATTACCTTGTAACTCGTAACTCGTAACCCGTAACTCGTTGCCCATAACTCAGAACTCAGATCTAGATCTCGTATCTTGTAAATCAATGACGATAACTTCGAACTGGTATCCTAGATCTAGTAGTTCGTAACACGTTACTTATAGGTGGAAACTCGCATCTTGTACCTCTTGACGCGGAACTCAGAACTCGGAACTCGTAACAGGTAACCGATAACTCGGAGCTCGTATCTTGTGACTTGTAACTCGTTACCCATAACTCGGAACTCGTATCTTGTATCTAGTAGCTCGTAACTCATTACTGATTAGCTGGAACTCGTATCTTGTCTCTCGTAGCTCGTAACTGGTACCTCGTAGATCGTAAGTCGTAATTCGTAACTTGTAACTCGTATATCGTAACTCGCAACTCGAAACTCGTTACTCGTAACTCGTAAATCGCAGCTTATAACTCGCTACTCATATCCCGGAACTCGCATCTTGTGTATCGTAGCTTGTAACCCATTATCAATAACCAGGAACTTGTATCTTGCCTCTCGTAGCTCGTAAATCGTTACCGATAAGTGGGAACTCGCAACTTGTATCTCGTAACTCGTAAGTAGTACCTCGTAGATTGTAAGTCGTAATTCGTAACTCGTAACTCGTATATCATAACTCGCAACTCGAAACTCGTAACTCTTAAATCGCAGCTTATAACTCGCTACTCATATCCCGGACCTCGCATCTTGTGTATCGTAGCTTGTAACCCATTATAAATAACAAGGAACTGGTATCTTGCCTCTCGTAGCTCGTAAATCGTTACCGATAAGTGGGAACTTGCTACTTGTATCTCGTGACGCGTAACTCAGAACATGTAACTCGTAACTCGTTACCCATTACTCGGAACTCGTATCTTATATATGGTAACTTGTAATCCATTACCGATAATCTGGAACTCATAGCTTGCATCTCGTAGCTCGTAAATCGTAAATAGTACCTCGTAGATCGTAAGTCGTAATTCGTAACTCGTAACTCGTATATCGTAACTCGCAACTCGAAACTCGTAACTCGCAACTCGAAACTCGTAACTCGTAAATCGCAGCTTATAACTCGCTACTCATATCCCGGAACTCGCATCTTGTGTATCGTAGCTTGTAACACATTATCAATAACAAGGAACTTGTATCTTGCCTGGCGTAGCTCGTAAATCGTTACCGATAAGTGGGAACTCGCAACTTGTATCTCGTGACGCGTAACTCAGAACTTGGAACTCGTAACGCGTTACCGAAAACTCGGAGCTCGTATCTTGTATCACTTATCTTGTAACTCGTTACTCGTAACCCGTAACTCGTACCTCGAATCTTGATCTCGGATCAAATCAATTACCTTGTAACTCGTAACTCGTAACCCGTAACTCGTTGCCCATAACTCCGAACTCAGATCTAGATCTCGTATCTTGTAAATCAATGACGATAACTTCGAACTGGTATCCTAGATCTAGTAGTTCGTAACACGTTACTTATAGGTGGAAACTCGCATCTTGTACCTCATGACGCGGAACTCAGAACTCGGAACTCGTAACAGGTAACCGATAACTCGGAGCTCGTATCTTGTGACTTGTAACTCGTTACCCATAACTCGGAACTAGTATCTTGTATCTAGTAGCTCGTAACTCATTACTGATTAGCTGGAACTCGTATCTTGTGTCTCGTAGCTCGTAACTCGTTACGAATAGTGGGTACTCGCATCTTGTATCTCGTAACTCGTAACTAGTACCTCGTAGATCGTAGGTCGTAATTCGTAACTCGTATATCGTAACTCGCAACTTGAAACTCGTAACTCGTAAATCGCAGCTTATAACTCGCTACTCATATCCCGGAAATCGCACCTTGTGTATCGTAACTTGTAACCCATTATCAATAACAAGGAACTTGTATCTTGCTTCTCGTAGCTCGTAAATCGTTACCGATAAGTGGGAACTCGCAACTTGTATCTCGTGACGGGTTACCGATAACTCGGAGCTTGTATCTTGTATATCTTTTCCTGTAACTCGTAACTCGTTACCCATTACTCGGAACTCGTATCTTATATATGGTAACTTGTAATCCATTACCGATAATCTGGAACTCATATCTTGCATATCGTAGCTCGTAAATCGTAACTAGTACCTCGTAGATCGTAAGTCGTAATTCGTAACTCGTAACTCGTATATCGTAACTCGCAACTCGAAACTAGTAACTCGTGAATCGCAGCTTATAACTCGCTGCTCATATCCCGGAACTCGCAACTTGTATCTCGTGACGTGTAACTCAGAACTTGGAACTAGTAACGAGTTACCGATAACTCGGAGCATGTATCTTGTAACTCATAACTCGTAACTTGTTACTCATAACTCAGAACTCGTTTCTTATATATCGTAACTTGCAATCCATTACCGATAACCTGGAACTCGTATCTTACCTCTCGTAGCTCGTAAATCGTTACCGATAAGTGGCAACTCGCAACTTGTATCTCGTGACGCGTAACTCAGAACTTGGAACTCGTAACGCGTTACCGAAAACTCGGAGCTTGTATCTTGTATCTCTTATCTTGTAACTCATAACTTGTAACTCGTAACTCATTACCTATGACTCGAAACTCGTATCATCTATCTCGGATCTCGCAAATCATTGCCGATAACGTGGAACTATTATCCTAGATCTTGAACATCGTAACTCGTTACCAATAAGTGGGAACCCGCGTCTTGTATCTCGTGACGTGTAACTCAGAACTCGGAACTAGTAACGCGTTACCGATGACTCGAAGCTCGTATCTTGTATCACTTACCTTGTAAGTCGTAACTCGTAGCTCGTAACTCGTTACCCATAACTCTTAACTCGTATCTTATATATCGTAACTTGTAATCCATTAACGATAACCTGGAACTCGTATCTTGCATCTCGTTGCTCGTAAATCATTACAGAATAAATGATAACTCGCATCTAGTATCTCGTGACGCGTAACTTAGGACTCGGAACTCGAAAGTTTTACCGATATCTTTGAGCTCGTAACTTGCACCACTTACCTTGTAACTCGTAACTCGTAACCCGTAACTCGTTGCCCATAACTCCGAACTCAGATCTAGATCTCGTATCTTGTAAATCAATGACGATAACTTCGAACTGGTATCCTAGATCTAGTAGTTCGTTACTCGTTACCGATAGGTGGAAACTCGCATCTTGTATCTCATGACGCGAAACTCAGAACTCGGAACACCGTAACGCGTAACCGACAACTCGGTGCGCGTATCTTGTAACTCGTAACTCGTTACTCATAACTCGGAACTCCTATCTTGTATCTAGTAGCTCGTAACTCATTGTTGATTACCTGGAACTCACATCTTGTGTCTCGCAGCTCGTAACTCGTTACGATAAGTGGGAACTCGCATGTTGTATGTCGTAACTCATAACCCGGAACCCGTATCTTGTGTATCGCAGCTTGTAACCCATTACCAAGAACAAGGAACTCGTATCTTGCCTCTAGTAGCTCGTAAATCGTTACCGATAAGTGAGAACTCGCAACTTGTATCTCGTGACGCTTAACTCAGAACTTGGAACTCGTAACGCGTTACCGATAACTCGGAGCTTGTATCTTGTATCTCTTATCCTGTAACTCGTAACTTGTAACTCGTAACTCGTTACCTATGACTCGAAACTCGTATCTTCTATCTCGGATCTCGCAAATCATTGCCGGTAACCTGGAACTCGTATCCTAGATCTTGAAGATCGTAGCTCGTTACCAATAAGTGGGAACTCGCATCTTGTATCTTGCGACGTGTAACTCAGGACTCGGAACTCGAAGATGTCATCGATAACTCGGAGCTGGTATCTTGTATCACCTATCTTGTAACTCTTTAGTCCTAACCCGTAACTCGTTGCTCATAACTCGGAACTCGAGTCTTGATCTCGGATCTTGCAAATCAATCACGATAACCTCGAACTCGTATCCTAGATCTAGTAGTTCGTAACTCGTTACTTATAGGTAGAAACTCGCATCTTGTACCTCATGACGCGGAACTCAGAACTCGGAACTCGTATCAGGTAACCGATAACTCGGAGCTCGTATCTTGTGACTCGTAACTCTTTACCCATAACTCGGAACTCGTATCTTGGATCTAGTAGCTCGTAACTCATTACGATAAGTGGGTACTCGCATCTTGTATCTCGTAACTCGTAACTAGTACCTCGTAGATCGTAAGTCGTAGTTAATAACTCGTAACTCGTATATCGTAACTCGCAACTCGTAACTCGTATATCGCCGCTTATAACTCGCTACTCTTATTCCGGAACTCGCATCTTGGGTATCGTAGCTTGTAACCCATTATCAATAACAAGGAACTCGTATCTTGCCTCTCGTGGCTCGTAAATCGTTACCGATAAGTGGGAACTCGCAACTTGTATCTCGTGACGCGCAACTCAGAACTTGGAACTCGTAACGCGTTACCGAAAACTCGGAGCTTGAATCTTGTATACGAGTATCTTATCTTGTAACTCGTAACTTGTAACTCGTAACTCGTAACCCGTTACTCATTGCCCATAACTCCGAACTCGAATCTTGATCTCGTATCTTGTAAATCAATGACGATAACATCGAACTCGTATCCTAGAACTAGTGGTTCGTAACTCGTTACCGATAGGTGGAAACTCGCATCTTGTATCTCATGACGCGAAACTCAGAACTCGGAACTCGTCACGCGTAACCGACTACTCGGTGCGCGTATCTCGTAACTTGTAACTCGTTACCCATAACTCGGAACTCCTATCTTGTATCTAGTAGCTCGTAACTCATTGTTGATTACCTGGAACTCGCATCTTGAGTCTCGCAGCTCGTAACTCGTTACGATAAGTGGGAACTCGCATCTTGTATGTCGTAACTCATAACCCGGAACCCGTATCTTGTGTATCGTAGCTTGTAACCCATTACCAAGAACAAGGAACTCGTATCTTGCCTCTCGTAGTTCGTAAATCGTTACCGATAAGTGGGAAATCGCTACTTGTATCTCGTGACGCATAACTCAGAACTAGGAACTCGTAACGCGTTACAGATAACTCGGAACCTGTATCTTGTATCTCTTACCCTGTAACTCGTAACTCTTAACTCGTAAATCGCAGCTTATATCTCGCTACTCATATCCCGGAACTCGCATCTTATGTATCGTAGCTTGTAACCCATTATGAATAACAAGGAACTCGTATCTTGCCTCTCGTAGCTCGTAAATCGTTACCGATAAGTAGGAACTCACAACTTGTATCTCGTGACGCGTAACTCAGAACTTGTAACTCGTAACGCGTTACCGATAACTCGGAGTTTGTATCTTGTATCTCTTATCTTGTAACTCGTATCTTGTGACTCGTAACTCGTTACCCATAACTCGGAACTCGTATCTTGCATCTAGTAGCTCGTAACTCATTACTGATTACCTGGAACTCGTATCTTGTGTCTCGTAACTCGTTACGATAAGTGGGTACTCGCATCTTGTATCTAGTAACTCGTAACTAGTACCTCGTAGATCGTAAGTCGTGATTCGTATCTCGTAAATCGTATATCGTAACTCGCAACTCGAAACTCGTAACTCGTAACTCGTAAATCGCAGCTTATAACTCGCTACTCATATCCCGGAACTCGCATCTTGTGTATCGTAGCTTGTAACCCATTATCAATAACAAGGAACCTGTATCTTGCCTCTCGTAGCTCGTAAATCGTTACCTATAAGTGGAAACTCGCAACTTGTATCTCGTGACGCGTAACTCAGAATTTGAACTCGTAACGCGTTACCGATAACTCGGAGCTTGTATCTTGTATATCTTATCCTGTAACTCGTAACTTGTAACTCGTAACTCGTCACCTATGACTCGAAACTCGTATCTTCTATCTCGGTTCTCGCAAATCATTGCCGGTAACCTGAAACTCATATCCTAGATCTTGAAGATCGCAGCTCGTTACCAATAAGTGGGAACTCGCATCTTGCATCTCGTGACGTGTAACTCAGAACTCGGAACTAGTAACGCGTTACCAATAATTCGGAGCTTGTATCTTATAACTCATAACTCGTAACTCGTTGCTCATAACTCAGAACTCGTATCTTATATATCGTAACTTGCAATCCATTACCGATAATCTGGAGCTCGTATCTTGCATCTCGTAACTCGTAACTCGTAACTCGTTACCCATTACTCGGAACTCGTTTCTTCTATCTCGGATCTCGTGAATCACTGCCGATAACCTGGAACTCAGTTCCTAGATCATGAAGATCGTAACTCGTTACTAAGGAGTGGGAACCCGCATCTTGTATCTCGTAACGTGTAACTCAGAACTCGGAACTCGTAACGCGTTACCGATAACTCGGAGCTCGTATCTTGTAACTCGTAACTCGTTACCCATAACTCGGAACCCGTATCTAATATATTGTAACCTGTAATCCACTACCAATAACCTGGAACTCGTATATTGCATCTCGTAGCTCGTAATTCGTTTCCGATGAATGGGAACTCGCATCCTGTATCTCATGACGTTTAACTCAGGACTCGGTATTCGAAGGTGTTATCGATAACACGGGGCTCGTATCTTGTATCACTTATCTTGTAACTCGTTAGTCGTAACCCGTAACTCGTTGCTCATAACTCGGAACTCGAGTGTTGATCTCGGATCTTGCAAATCAATGACGATAACCTCAAACTCGTATCCTAGATCTAGTAGTTCGTAACTCGTTACTTATAGGTGGAAACTCTTGTACCTAATGACGCGGAACTCAGAACTCGGAACTCGTATCAGGTAACCGATAACTCGGAGCTCGTATCTTGTGACTCGTAACTCGTTACCCATAACTCGGAACTCCTATCTTGTATCTAGTAGCTCGTAACTCATTGTTGATTACCTGGAACTCGCATCTTGTGTCTCGCAGCTCGTAACCCGTTACGAAAAGTGGGAACTCGCATCTTATATGTTGTAGCTCATAACCCGGAACCCGTATCTTGTGTATCGTAGCTTGTAACCCATTACCAATAACAAGGAACTCGTATCTTGCCTCTCGTGGTTCGTAAATCGTTACCGATAATTGGAAAATCGCTACTTGTATCTCGTAGCTCGTAAATCGTTACCGATAAGTGAGAACTCGCAACTTGTATCTTGTGACGCGTAACTCAGAACTTGGAACTCGTAACGCGCTACCGAAAACTCGGAGCTTGTATCTTGTATATCATATCTTGTAACTCGTAACTTGTAACTCGTAACCCGTAGCTCGTTGCCCATAACTCCGAACTCGAGTGTTGATCTCGTATCTTGTAAATCGATGACGATAACATCGAACTCGTATCCTAGAACTAGTGGTTCGTAACTCATTACCGATAAGTGGAAACTCGCATCTTGTATCTCATGACGCGAAACTCAAAACTCGGAACTTGTAACGCGTAACCGACAACTCGGTGCGCGTAACTTGTAACTCGTAGCTCGTTACCCATAACTCGGAACTCCTATCTTGTATCTAGTAGCTCGTAACTCATTGTTGATTACCTGGAACTCGCATCTTGTGTCTCGTAGCTCGTAACTCGTTACGATAAGTTGGTACTCGCATCTTGTATCTCGTAACTATTACCTCGTAGATCGTAAGTCGTAATTCGTAACTCGTAACTCGTATATCGTAACTCGCAACTCGAAACTCGAAACTCGAAACTCGTAACTCGTAAATCGCAGCTTATAACTCGCTACTCATATTCCGGAACTCGCATCTTATGTATCGTAGCTTGTAACCCATTATCAATAACAAGGAACTCGTATCTTGCCTCTCGTAGCTCGTAATTCGTTACCAATAAGTAAGAACTCGCAACTTGTATCTAGTGACGCGTAACTCAGAACTTGGAATTCGTAACGCGTTACCGATAAGTCTGAGCTTGTATCTTGTATCTCTTATCTTGTAACTCGTAACTTGTAACTCGTAACTCGTTACCTATGACTCGAAACTCGTATCTTCTATCTCGGATCTCGCAAATCATTGCCAGTAACCTGGAACTCGTATCCTAGATCTTGAAGATCGTAGCTCGTTACCAATAAGTGGGAACTCGCATCTTGTATCTTGCGACGTGTAACTAAGGACTTGGAACTCGAAAGTGTTACCGATAGCTCGGAGCTCGTATCTTGTATCACTTATCTTGTAACTCGTTACTCGTAACCCGTAACTCGTTGCTCATAACTCGGAACTCGAATCTTGATCTCGGATCTTGCAAATCAATGACTATAACCTCGAACTCGTGTCCTAGAACTAGTAGTTCGTAACTCGTTACCGATAGGTGGAAGCCCGCTTCTTGTATCTCATGACGTGAAACTGAGAACTCGGAACTCGTAACGCGTAACCGATAACTCGGAGCTCGATCTTGTAACTCGTAACTCGTTACCCATAACTCGGAACTCGTATCTTGCATCTAGTAGCTTGTGAATTACTGATTACCTGGAACTCGTATCTTGTGTCTCGCAGCTCGTAACTCGTTACGATAAGTGGGAACTCGCATCTTATATGTTGTAACTCATAACCCGGAACCCGTATCTTGTGTATCGTAGCTTGTAACCCATTACAAATAACAAGGAACTCGTATCTTGCCTCTCGTAGTTCGTAAATCGTTACCGATAAGTGGGAAATCGCTACTTGTATCTCGTGACGCATAAGTCAGAACTTGGAACTCGTAACGCGTTACCCATAACTCGGAGCCTGTATCTAGTATCTCTTACCTTGTAACTCGTAACTCGTAACTTGCTACCCATTACTCGGAACTCGAATGTTATATATGGTAACTTGTAATCCATTACCGATAACTTGGAACGCATATCTTGCATCTCGTAGCTCGTAAATCGTTACCGATAGGTGGAAACTCGCATCTTGTATCTCATGACGCGAAACTCAGAACTCGGAACTCGTAACGCGTAACCGATAACTCGGAGCTCGTATCTTCTAACTCGTAACTCGTTACCCATAACTCGGAACTCATATCTTGTATCTAGTAGCTCTTAACTCATAACTGATTACCTGGAGCTCGTGTCTTGTGTCTCGTAGCTCGTAACTCGTTACGATAAGTGGGTACTCGCATCTTGTATCTCGTAACTCGTAACTAGTACCTCGTAGATCGTAAGTCGTAATTCGTAACTCGTATTTCGTAATATGTATATCGTAACTCGCAACTCGAAACTCGTAACTCGTAAATCGCAGCTTATAACCCGCTACTCATATCCCGGAACTCGCATCTTGAGTATCGTAGCTTGTAACCCATTATCAATAACAAGGAACTTGTATCTTGCCTCTCGTAGCTCGTAAATCGTTACCGATAGTTGGGAACTCGCAACTTGTATCTCGTGACGCGTAACTCAGAACTTGGAACTCGTAACGCGTTACCGATAACTCGGAGCTTGTATCTTGTATATCTTATCCTGTAACTTGTAACTTGTAACTCGTAACTCATTACCTATGACTCGAAACTCGTATCTTCTATCTCGGATCTCGCAAATCATTGCCGGTAACCTGGAACTCGTATCCTAGATCATGAAGATCGTAACTAGTTACTAAGAAGTGGGAACCCGCATCTTGTATCTCGTAACGTGTAACTCAGAACTCGGAACTAGTAACGCGTTACCGCTAACTCGGAGCATGTATCTTGTAACTCGTTACTCATAACTCAGAACTCGTATCTTATATATCGTAACTTGCAATCGATTATCAATAACCTGGAGCTCGTATCTTGCATCTCATAGCTTGTAAATCGTTTCCGATAAGTGGGAACTCGCAACTTGTATCTCGTGACGCGTAACTCAGAACATGGAACTAGTAATGCGTTATCAATAACTCGGAGCTTGTATCTTGTATCCTGTAACTCGTAACTTGTAACTTGTAACTCGCTACCCATTACTCGGAACTCAAATCTTATATATGATAACTTGTAATCCATTACCGATAATCTGGAACTCATATCTTGCATCTCGTAGCTCGTAAATCGTAACTAGTACCTCGTAGATCGTAAGTCGTAATTCGTAACTCGTAACACGTATATCGTAACTCGCATCTCGAAACTCGTAACTCGTAACTCGTAACTAGTAAATCGCAGCTTATAACTCGCTGCTCATATCCCGGAACTCGCATCTTGTGTATCGTAGCTTGTAGCCCATTATCAATAACAAGGAACTTGTATCTTGCCTCTCGTAGCTCGTAAATCGTTACCGATAAGTGGGAACTCGCAACTTGTATCTCGTGACGCGTAACTCAGAACTTGTATCTCGTAACGCGTTACCGATAACTCGGAGCTTGTATCTTGTATATCTTATCCTGTAACTCGTAACTTGTAACTCGTAACTCGTTACCTATGACTCGAAACTCGTATCTTCTATCTCGGATCTCGCAAATCATTGCCGGTAACCTGGAACTCGTATCCTAGATCATGAAAATCGTAACTAGTTACTAAGAAGTGGGAACCCGCATCTTGTATCTCGTAACGTGTAACTCAGAACTCGGAACTAGTAACGCGTTACCGCTAACTCGGAGCATGTATCTTGTAACTCGTAACTCGTAACTCGTTACTCATAACTCAGAACTCGTATCTTATATATCGTAACTTGCAATCCATTATCAATAACCTGAAGCTCGTATCTTGCATCTCATAGCTTGTAAATCGTTTCCGATAAGTGGGAACTCGCAACTTGTATCTCGTGACGCGTAACTCAGAACATGGAACTAGTAATGCGTTATCAATAACTCGGAGCTTGTATCTTGTATATCTTATCCTGTAACTCGTAACTTGTAACTCGTAACTCGCTACCCATTACTCGGAACTCGAATCTTATATATGATAACTTGTAATCCATTACCGATAATCTGGATCTCATATCTTGCATCTCGTAGCTCGTAAATCGTAACTAGTACCTCGTAGATCGTAAGTCGTAATTCGTAACTCGTAACTCGTATATCGTAACTAGCAACTCGAAACTCGTAAATCGTATATCGTGACTCGTAACTCGTAAATCGCAGCTTATAACTCGCTAATCATATCCCGGAACTCGCATCTTGTGTATCGTAGCTTGTAACCCATTATCAATAACAAGGAACTCGTATCTTATATATTGTAACCTGTAATCCACTACCAATAACCTGGAACTCATATCTTGCATCTCGTAGCTCGTAAATCGTTTCCGATAAATGGGAACTCGCATCTTGTATCTCGTGACGTTTAACTCAGGACTCGGAACTCGAAGATGTTATCGATAACTCGGAGCTCGTATCTTGTATCACTTATCTTGTAACTCTTTAGTCGTAACCCGTAACTCGTTGCTCTTAACTCGGAACTCGAGTCTTGATCTCGGATCCTGCAAATCAATGACGATAACCTCGAACTCGTATCCTAGATCTAGTAGTTCGTAAATCGTTACTTATAGGTGGAAACTCGCATCTTGTACCTCATAACGCGGAACTCAGAACTCGGAACTCGTATCAGGTAACCGATAACTCGGAGCTCGTATCTTGTGACTCGTAACTCGTTACCCATAACTCGGAACTCGTATCTTGGATCTAGTAGCTCGTAACTCATTACTGATTACATGGAACTCGTATCATGTGTCTCGTAGCTCGTAACTCGTTACGATAAGTGGGTACTCGCATCTTGTATCTCGTAACTCGTAACTAGTACCTCGTAAGATCGTACTTCGTAACTCGTAACTCGTATATCGTAACTCGCAACTCGAAACTCGAAACTCGTAACTCGTAAATCGCCGCTCATAACTCGCTACTCATATTCCGGAACTCGCATCTTGTGTATCGTAGCTTGTAACCCATTATCAATAACAAGGAACTCGTATCTTGCCTCTCGTAGCTCGTAAATCGTTACCGATAAGTGGGAACTCGCAACTTGTATCTCGTGACGCGTAACTCAGAACTTGGAACTCGTAACGCGTTACCAAAAACTCGGAGCTTGTATCTTGTATATCTTATCTTGTAAATCGTAACTTGTAACTCGTAACTCGTAACCCGTAACTCGTAACACGTAACTCGTTGCTCATAACTCCGAACTCGAATCTTGATCTCGTATCTTGTAAATCAATGACGATAACATCGAACTCGTATCCTAGAACTAGTGGTTCGTAACTCGTTACCGATAGGTGGAAACTCGCATCTTGTATCTCATGACACGAAACTCAGAACTCGGAACTCGAAACTCGTAACGCGTAACCGACAACTCGGTGCACGTATCTTGTAACTCGTAACTCGTTACCCATAACTCGGAACTCCTATCTTGTATCTAGTAGCTCGTAACTCATTGTTGATTACCTGGAACTCGCATCTTGTGTATCGCAGCTCGTAACTCGTTACGATAAGTGGGAACTCGCATCTTATATGTTGTAACTCATAACCCGGAACCCGTATGTTGTGTATCGTAGCTTGTAACCCATTACAAATAACAAGGAACTCGTATCTTGCCTCTCGTAGTTCGTAAATCGTTACCGATATGTGGGAAATCGCTACTTGTATCTCGTGACGCATAACTCAGAACTTGGAACTCGTAACGCGTTACCGATAACTCGAAGCTTGTATCTTGTATATCTTATCCTTTAACTCGTAACTTGTAACTCATAACTCGTTACCCATTACTCGGGACTCGTATCTTATATATGGTAACTTGTAATCCATTACCGATAATCTGGAACTCATATCTTGCATCTCGTAGCTCGTAAATCGTAACTAGTACCTCGTAGATCGTAAGTCGTAATTCGTAACTCGTAACTCGTATATCGTAACTCGCAACTCGAAACTCGTAACTCGTAACTCGTAACTCGTAAATCGCAGCTTATAACTCGCTGCTCATATCCCGGAACTCGCTTCTTGTGTATCGTAGCTTATAGCCCATTATCAATAACAAGGAACTTGTATCTTGCCTCTCGTAGCTCGTAAATCGTTACCGATAAGTGGGAACTCGCAACTTGTATCTCGTGACGCGTAACTCAGACCTTGGATCTCGTAACGCGTTACCGATAACTCGGAGCTTGTATCTTGTATATCTTATCCTGTAACTCGTAACTTGTAACTCGTAACTCGTTACCTATGACTCGGAACCCGTATCTTCTATCTCGGATCTCGCAAATCATTGCCGGTAACCTGGAACTCGTATCCTAGATCTTGAAGATCGCAGCTCGTTACCAATAAGTGGGAACTCGCATCTTGCATCTCGTGACGTGCAACTCAGAACTTAGAACTAGTAACGCGTTACCGATAACTCGGAGCATGTATCTTGTAACTCATAACTCGTAACTCGTTACTCATAACTCAGAACTCGTATCTTATATATCGTAACTTGGAATCCATTACCGATAACCTGGAACTCGTATCTTGCATCTCGTAGCTCGTAAATCGTTACCGATAAGTGGGAACTCTCAACTTGTATCACGTGACGCGTAACTCAGAACATGGAACTCGTAATGCGTTATCAATAACTCGAAGCATGTATCTTGTATCTCTTACCTTGTAACTCGTAACTCGTAACTCGTTACCCATTACTCGGAACTCGTTTCTTCTATCTCGGATCACGTGAATCACTGCCGATAACCTGGAACTCAGTTCCTAGATCATGAAGATCGTAACTCGTTACTAAGAAGTGGGAACCCGCATCTTGTATCTCGTAACGTGTAACTCAGAACTCGGAACTGGTAACGCGTTACCGATGACTCGAAGCTCGTATTTTGTATCACTTAACTTGTAAGTCGTAACTCGTAGCTCGTAACTCGTTACCCATAACTCTTAACTCGTATCTTATATATCGTAACTTGTAATCCATTAACGATAACCTGGAACTGGTATCTTGCTTCTGGTTGCTCGTAAATTATTACAGAACAAATGAGAACTCGCATCTTGTATCTCGTGACGCGTAACTCAGGACTCGGAACTCGAAAGTTTTACCGATATCTCGGAGCTCGTATCTTGCATCACTTACCTTGTAACTCGTAACTCGTAACCCGTAACTTGTTGCCCATAACTCCGAACTCGGATCTAGATCTCGTATCTCGTAAATCAATGACGATAACTTCGAACTGGTATCCTAGAACTAGTAGTTCGTAACTCGTTACCGATAGGTGGAAACTTGCATCTTGTATCTCATGACGCGAAACTCAGAACTCGGAACACCGTAACGCGTAACCGACAACTCGGTGCGCGTATCTTGTAACTCGTAACTCGTTACCCATAACTCGGAACTCCTATCTTGTATCCAGTAACTCGCATCTTGTGTCTCGCAGCTCGTAACTCGTTACGATAAGTGGGAACTCGCATCTTGTATGTCGTAACTCATAACCCGGAACCCGTATCTTGTGTATCGTAACTTGTAACACATTACCAAGAACAAGGAACTCGTATCTTGCCTCTCGTAGTTCGTAAATCGTTACCGATAAGTGGGAAATCGCTACTTGTATCTAGTGACGCATAACTCAGAACTTGGAACTCGTAACGCGTTACAGATAACTCGGAACCTGTATCTTGTATCTCTTACCCTGTAACTCGTAACTCTTAACTCGTAAATCGCAGCTTATAACTCGCTACTCATATCCCGGAAATCGCACCTTGTGTATCGTAGCTTGTAACCCATTATCAATAACAAGGAACTTGTATCTTGCTTCTCGTAGCTCGTAAATCGTTACCGATAAGTGGGAACTCGCAACTTGTATCTCGTGACGGGTTACCGATAACTCGGAGCTTGTATCTTGTATATCTTTTCCTGTAACTCGTAACTCGTTACCCATTACTCGGAACTCGTATCTTATATATGGTAACTTGTAATCCATTACCGATAATCTGGAACTCATATCTTGCATATCGTAGCTCGTAAATCGTAACTAGTACCTCGTAGATCGTAAGTCGTAATTCGTAACTCGTAACTCGTATATCGTAACTCGCAACTCGAAACTAGTAACTCGTGAATCGCAGCTTATAACTCGCTGCTCATATCCCGGAACTCGCAACTTGTATCTCGTGACGTGTAACTCAGAACTTGGAACTAGTAACGAGTTACCGATAACTCGGAGCATGTATCTTGTAACTCATAACTCGTAACTTGTTACTCATAACTCAGAACTCGTTTCTTATATATCGTAACTTGCAATCCATTACCGATAACCTGGAACTCGTATCTTGCATCTCGTAGCGCGTAAATCGTTACCGATAAAGTGGGAACGCGCAACTTGTATCTCGCGACGCGTAACTCAGAACATGGAACTCGTAATGCGTTATCAATAACTCGAAGCTTGTATCTTGTATCTCTTACCTTGTAACTCGTAACTCGTAACTCGTTACCCATTACTCGGAACTCGTTTCTTCTATCTCGGATCTCGCGAATCACTGCCGATAACCTGGAACTCGGTTCCTAGATCATGAAGATCGTAACTCGTTACTAAGAAGTGGGAACCCGCATCTTGTATCTCGTAACGTGTAACTCAGAACTCGGAACTAGTAACGCGTTACCGATAACTCGGAGCTCGTATCTTGTAACACGTAACTCGTAACTCGTTACCCATAACTCGGAACTCGTATCTTATATATTGTAACTTGTAATCCACTATCAATAACCTGGAACTCGTATCTTGCATCTCGTAGCTCGTAAATCGTTTCCCATAAATGGGAACTCGCATCTTGTATCTCGTGACGTTTAACTCAGGACTCGGAACTCGAAGGTGTTACCGACAACTCGGAGCTTGTAACTTGTATCACTTACTTTGTAACTCGTAACTCGTAACACGTAACTCGTTGCCCATAACTAGGAACTCGAATCTTGATCTCGGATCTTGTAAATCAGTGACGATAACCTCGAACTCGTATCCTAGATCTAGTAGTTCGTAACTCGTTACCGATAGGTGGAAACTCGCATCTTGTATCTTATGACGCGGAACTCAGAACTCGGAACTCGTATCTTGATACGAGTTCCGATAACTCGGAGCTCGTATCTTGTAACTCGTAACTCGTTACCCGTAACTCGGAACTCATATCTTGTATCTAGTATCTCGTAACTCATTACTGATTACCTGCAACTCGTATCTTGTATCTCGTAACTCGCAATAGTACCTCGTAGATAGTAAGTCGTAACTCGTAACTCGTAACTCGTTACCCGTAACTCGTAAATCGCAGCTTATAACTCGCTACTCATATTCCGGAACTCGCATCTTATGTATCGTAGGTTGTAACCCATTATCAATAACAAGGAACTCGTATCTTACCTCTCGTAGCTCGTAAATCGTTACCGATAAGTGGCAACTCGCAACTTGTATCTCGTGACGCGTAACTCAGAACTTGGAACTCGTAACGCGTTACCGAAAACTCGGAGCTTGTATCTTGTATCTCTTATCTTGTAACTCATAACTTGTAACTCGTAACTCATTACCTATGACTCGAAACTCGTATCATCTATCTCGGATCTCGCAAATCATTGCCGATAACGTGGAACTATTATCCTAGATCTTGAACATCGTAACTCGTTACCAATAAGTGGGAACCCGCGTCTTGTATCTCGTGACGTGTAACTCAGAACTCGGAACTAGTAACGCGTTACCGATGACTCGAAGCTCGTATCTTGTATCACTTACCTTGTAAGTCGTAACTCGTAGCTCGTAACTCGTTACCCATAACTCTTAACTCGTATCTTATATATCGTAACTTGTAATCCATTAACGATAACCTGGAACTCGTATCTTGCATCTCGTTGCTCGTAAATCATTACAGAATAAATGATAACTCGCATCTAGTATCTCGTGACGCGTAACTTAGGACTCGGAACTCGAAAGTTTTACCGATATCTTTGAGCTCGTAACTTGCACCACTTACCTTGTAACTCGTAACTCGTAACCCGTAACTCGTTGCCCATAACTCCGAACTCAGATCTAGATCTCGTATCTTGTAAATCAATGACGATAACTTCGAACTGGTATCCTAGATCTAGTAGTTCGTTACTCGTTACCGATAGGTGGAAACTCGCATCTTGTATCTCATGACGCGAAACTCAGAACTCGGAACACCGTAACGCGTAACCGACAACTCGGTGCGCGTATCTTGTAACTCGTAACTCGTTACTCATAACTCGGAACTCCTATCTTGTATCTAGTAGCTCGTAACTCATTGTTGATTACCTGGAACTCACATCTTGTGTCTCGCAGCTCGTAACTCGTTACGATAAGTGGGAACTCGCATCTTGTATGTCGTAACTCATAACCCGGAACCCGTATCTTGTGTATCGCAGCTTGTAACCCATTACCAAGAACAAGGAACTCGTATCTTGCCTCTAGTAGCTCGTAAATCGTTACCGATAAGTGAGAACTCGCAACTTGTATCTCGTGACGCTTAACTCAGAACTTGGAACTCGTAACGCGTTACCGATAACTCGGAGCTTGTATCTTGTATCTCTTATCCTGTAACTCGTAACTTGTAACTCGTAACTCGTTACCTATGACTCGAAACTCGTATCTTCTATCTCGGATCTCGCAAATCATTGCCGGTAACCTGGAACTCGTATCCTAGATCTTGAAGATCGTAGCTCGTTACCAATAAGTGGGAACTCGCATCTTGTATCTTGCGACGTGTAACTCAGGACTCGGAACTCGAAGATGTCATTGATAACTCGGAGCTCGTATCTTGTATCACCTATCTTGTAACTCTTTAGTCCTAACCCGTAACTCGTTGCTCATAACTCGGAACTCGAGTCTTGATCTCGGATCTTGCAAATCAATCACGATAACCTCGAACTCGTATCCTAGATCTAGTAGTTCGTAACTCGTTACTTATAGGTAGAAACTCGCATCTTGTACCTCATGACGCGGAACTCAGAACTCGGAACTCGTATCAGGTAACCGATAACTCGGAGCTCGTATCTTGTGACTCGTAACTCTTTACCCATAACTCGGAACTCGTATCTTGGATCTAGTAGCTCGTAACTCATTACGATAAGTGGGTACTCGCATCTTGTATCTCGTAACTCGTAACTAGTACCTCGTAGATCGTAAGTCGTAGTTAATAACTCGTAACTCGTATATCGTAACTCGCAACTCGTAACTCGTATATCGCCGCTTATAACTCGCTACTCTTATTCCGGAACTCGCATCTTGGGTATCGTAGCTTGTAACCCATTATCAATAACAAGGAACTCGTATCTTGCCTCTCGTGGCTCGTAAATCGTTACCGATAAGTGGGAACTCGCAACTTGTATCTCGTGACGCGTAACTCAGAACTTGGAACTCGTAACGCGTTACCGAAAACTCGGAGCTTGAATCTTGTATACGAGTATCTTATCTTGTAACTCGTAACTTGTAACTCGTAACTCGTAACCCGTTACTCATTGCCCATAACTCCGAACTCGAATCTTGATCTCGTATCTTGTAAATCAATGACGATAACATCGAACTCGTATCCTAGAACTAGTGGTTCGTAACTCGCTACCGATAGGTGGAAACTCGCATCTTGTATCTCATGACGCGAAACTCAGAACTCGGAACTCGTAACGCGTAACCGACTACTCGGTGCGCGTATCTCGTAACTTGTAACTCGTTACCCATAACTCGGAACTCCTATCTTGTATCTAGTAGCTCGTAACTCATTGTTGATTACCTGGAACTCGCATCTTGTGTCTCGCAGCTCGTAACTTGTTACGATAAGTGGGAACTCGCATCTTGTATGTCGTAACTCATAACCCGGAACCCGTATCTTGTGTATCGTAGCTTGTAACCCATTACCAAGAACAAGGAACTCGTATCTTGCCTCTCGTAGTTCGTAAATCGTTACCGATAAGTGGGAAATCGCTACTTGTATCTCGTGACGCATAACTCAGAACTAGGAACTCGTAACGCGTTACAGATAACTCGGAACCTGTATCTTGTATCTCTTACCCTGTAACTCGTAACTCTTAACTCGTAAATCGCAGCTTATATCTCGCTACTCATATCCCGGAACTCGCATCTTATGTATCGTAGCTTGTAACCCATTATGAATAACAAGGAACTCGTATCTTGCCTCTCGTAGCTCGTAAATCGTTACCGATAAGTAGGAACTCACAACTTGTATCTCGTGACGCGTAACTCAGAACTTGTAACTCGTAACGCGTTACCGATAACTCGGAGTTTGTATCTTGTATCTCTTATCTTGTAACTCGTATCTTGTGACTCGTAACTCGTTACCCATAACTCGGAACTCGTATCTTGCATCTAGTAGCTCGTAACTCATTACTGATTACCTGGAACTCGTATCTTGTGTCTCGTAACTCGTTACGATAAGTGGGTACTCGCATCTTGTATCTAGTAACTCGTAACTAGTACCTCGTAGATCGTAAGTCGTGATTCGTAACTCGTAAATCGTATATCGTAACTCGCAACTCGAAACTCGTAACTCGTAACTCGTAAATCGCAGCTTATAACTCGCTACTCATATCCCGGAACTCGCATCTTGTGTATCGTAGCTTGTAACCCATTATCAATAACAAGGAACCTGTATCTTGCCTCTCGTAGCTCGTAAATCGTTACCGATAAGTGGGAACTCGCAACTTGTATCTCGTGACGCGTAACTCAGAATTTGAACTCGTAACGCGTTACCGATAACTCGGAGCTTGTATCTTGTATATCTTATCCTGTAACTCGTAACTTGTAACTCGTAACTCGTCACCTATGACTCGAAACTCGTATCTTCTATCTCGGATCTCGCAAATCATTGCCGGTAACCTGAAACTCATATCCTAGATCTTGAAGATCGCAGCTCGTTACCAATAAGTGGGAACTCGCATCTTGCATCTCGTGACGTGTAACTCAGAACTCGGAACTAGTAACGCGTTACCAATAATTCGGAGCTTGTATCTTATAACTCATAACTCGTAACTCGTTGCTCATAACTCAGAACTCGTATCTTATATATCGTAACTTGCAATCCATTACCGATAATCTGGAGCTCGTATCTTGCATCTCGTAACTCGTAACTCGTAACTCGTTACCCATTACTCGGAACTCGTTTCTTCTATCTCGGATCTCGTGAATCACTGCCGATAACCTGGAACTCAGTTCCTAGATCATGAAGATCGTAACTCGTTACTAAGGGGTGGGAACCCGCATCTTGTATCTCGTAACGTGTAACTCAGAACTCGGAACTCGTAACGCGTTACCGATAACTCGGAGCTCGTATCTTGTAACTCGTAACTCGTTACCCATAACTCGGAACCCGTATCTAATATATTGTAACCTGTAATCCACTACCAATAACCTGGAACTCGTATATTGCATCTCGTAGCTCGTAATTCGTTTCCGATGAATGGGAACTCGCATCCTGTATCTCATGACGTTTAACTCAGGACTCGGTATTCGAAGGTGTTATCGATAACACGGGGCTCGTATCTTGTATCACTTATCTTGTAACTCGTTAGTCGTAACCCGTAACTCGTTGCTCATAACTCGGAACTCGAGTGTTGATCTCGGATCTTGCAAATCAATGACGATAACCTCAAACTCGTATCCTAGATCTAGTAGTTCGTAACTCGTTACTTATAGGTGGAAACTCTTGTACCTAATGACGCGGAACTCAGAACTCGGAACTCGTATCAGGTAACCGATAACTCGGAGCTCGTATCTTGTGACTCGTAACTCGTTACCCATAACTCGGAACTCCTATCTTGTATCTAGTAGCTCGTAACTCATTGTTGATTACCTGGAACTCGCATCTTGTGTCTCGCAGCTCGTAACCCGTTACGAAAAGTGGGAACTCGCATCTTATATGTTGTAGCTCATAACCCGGAACCCGTATCTTGTGTATCGTAGCTTGTAACCCATTACCAATAACAAGGAACTCGTATCTTGCCTCTCGTGGTTCGTAAATCGTTACCGATAATTGGAAAATCGCTACTTGTATCTCGTAGCTCGTAAATCGTTACCGATAAGTGAGAACTCGCAACTTGTATCTTGTGACGCGTAACTCAGAACTTGGAACTCGTAACGCGCTACCGAAAACTCGGAGCTTGTATCTTGTATATCATATCTTGTAACTCGTAACTTGTAACTCGTAACCCGTAGCTCGTTGCCCATAACTCCGAACTCGAGTGTTGATCTCGTATCTTGTAAATCGATGACGATAACATCGAACTCGTATCCTAGAACTAGTGGTTCGTAACTCATTACCGATAAGTGGAAACTCGCATCTTGTATCTCATGACGCGAAACTCAAAACTCGGAACTTGTAACGCGTAACCGACAACTCGGTGCGCGTAACTTGTAACTCGTAGCTCGTTACCCATAACTCGGAACTCCTATCTTGTATCTAGTAGCTCGTAACTCATTGTTGATTACCTGGAACTCGCATCTTGTGTCTCGTAGCTCGTAACTCGTTACGATAAGTTGGTACTCGCATCTTGTATCTCGTAACTATTACCTCGTAGATCGTAAGTCGTAATTCGTAACTCGTAACTCGTATATCGTAACTCGCAACTCGAAACTCGAAACTCGAAACTCGTAACTCGTAAATCGCAGCTTATAACTCGCTACTCATATTCCGGAACTCGCATCTTATGTATCGTAGCTTGTAACCCATTATCAATAACAAGGAACTCGTATCTTGCCTCTCGTAGCTCGTAATTCGTTACCAATAAGTAAGAACTCGCAACTTGTATCTAGTGACGCGTAACTCAGAACTTGGAATTCGTAACGCGTTACCGATAAGTCTGAGCTTGTATCTTGTATCTCTTATCTTGTAACTCGTAACTTGTAACTCGTAACTCGTTACCTATGACTCGAAACTCGTATCTTCTATCTCGGATCTCGCAAATCATTGCCAGTAACCTGGAACTCGTATCCTAGATCTTGAAGATCGTAGCTCGTTACCAATAAGTGGGAACTCGCATCTTGTATCTTGCGACGTGTAACTAAGGACTTGGAATTCGAAAGTGTTACCGATAGCTCGGAGCTCGTATCTTGTATCACTTATCTTGTAACTCGTTACTCGTAACCCGTAACTCGTTGCTCATAACTCGGAACTCGAATCTTGATCTCGGATCTTGCAAATCAATGACTATAACCTCGAACTCGTGTCCTAGAACTAGTAGTTCGTAACTCGTTACCGATAGGTGGAAGCCCGCTTCTTGTATCTCATGACGTGAAACTGAGAACTCGGAACTCGTAACGCGTAACCGATAACTCGGAGCTCGATCTTGTAACTCGTAACTCGTTACCCATAACTCGGAACTCGTATCTTGCATCTAGTAGCTTGTGAATTACTGATTACCTGGAACTCGTATCTTGTGTCTCGCAGCTCGTAACTCGTTACGATAAGTGGGAACTCGCATCTTATATGTTGTAACTCATAACCCGGAACCCGTATCTTGTGTATCGTAGCTTGTAACCCATTACAAATAACAAGGAACTCGTATCTTGCCTCTCGTAGTTCGTAAATCGTTACCGATAAGTGGGAAATCGCTACTTGTATCTCGTGACGCATAAGTCAGAACTTGGAACTCGTAACGCGTTACCCATAACTCGGAGCCTGTATCTAGTATCTCTTACCTTGTAACTCGTAACTCGTAACTTGCTACCCATTACTCGGAACTCGAATGTTATATATGGTAACTTGTAATCCATTACCGATAACTTGGAACGCATATCTTGCATCTCGTAGCTCGTAAATCGTTACCGATAAATGGGAACTCGCATCTTGTATCTCGTGACGCCTAACTCAGGACTCGGAGCTCGAAGGTGTTACCGATAATTCGGAGCTCGTATCTTGTATCACTTACCTTGTAACTCGTAACTCGTAACCCGTAACTCGTTGCTTATAACTCGGAACTCGAATCTTGATCGCGGATCTTGTAAATCAATGACGATAACCTCGAACTCCTCTCCTAGAACTAGTAGTTCGCAACTCGTTACCGATAGGTGGAAACTCGCATCTTGTATCTCATGACGCGAAACTCAGAACTCGGAACTCGTAACGCGTAACCGATAACTCGGAGCTCGTATCTTGTAACTCGTAACTCGTTACCCATAACTCGGAACTCATATCTTGTATCTAGTAGCTCTTAACTCATAACTGATTACCTGGAACTCGTGTCTTGTGTCTCGTAGCTCGTAACTCGTTACGATAAGTGGGTACTCGCATCTTGTATCTCGTAACTCGTAACTAGTACCTCGTAGATCGTAAGTCGTAATTCGTAACTCGTATTTCGTAATTTGTATATCGTAACTCGCAACTCAAAACTCGTAACTCGTAAATCGCAGCTTATAACCCGCTACTCATATCCCGGAACTCGCATCTTGAGTATCGTAGCTTGTAACCCATTATCAATAACAAGGAACTTGTATCTTGCCTCTCGTAGCTCGTAAATCGTTACCGATAGTTGGGAACTCGCAACTTGTATCTCGTGACGCGTAACTCAGAACTTGGAACTCGTAACGCGTTACCGATAACTCGGAGCTTGTATCTTGTATATCTTATCCTGTAACTTGTAACTTGTAACTCGTAACTCATTACCTATGACTCGAAACTCGTATCTTCTATCTCGGATCTCGCAAATCATTGCCGGTAACCTGGAACTCGTATCCTAGATCTTGAAGATAGCAGCTCGTTACCAATAAGTGGGAACACGCATCTTGGCATCTCGTGACGTGTAACTCAGAACTCGGAACTAGTAACGCGTTACCGATAACTCGGAGCTTGTATCTTGTATATCTTATCCTGTATCTTGTAACTCGTAACTCGTTACCCATAACTCGGAACTCGTATCTTATATATTGTAACTTGTAATCCACTGCCAATAACCTGGAACTCGTATCTTGCATCTCGTAGCTCGTAAATCGTTTCCGATAAATGGGAACTCGCATCTTGCATCTCGTGACGTTTAACTCAGGACTCGGAACTCGACAACTTGGAGCTTGTATCTTGTATCACTTACTTTGTAACTCGTAACACGTAACTAGTTGCCCATAACTCGGAAGTCGAATCATGATCTCGGATCTTGTAAATCAGTGACGATAACCTCGAATTCGTATCCTAGATCTAGTAGTTCGTAACTCGTTACCGATAGGTGGAAACTCGCATCTTGTGTCTTATGACGCGGAACTCAGAACTCGGAACTCGTATCAGGTAACCGATAATTTGTAGCTCGTATCTTGCCACTCGTAACTCGTTACCCATAACTCGGAACTCATGTCTTGTATTTAGTAGCTCGTAATTCATTACTGATTACCTGGAACTCGTATCTTGTGTCTCGTAGTTCGTAACTCGTTACGATGAGTGGGAACTCGCATCTTGTATCTCGTAACTCGCAATAGTACCTCGTAGATAGTAAGTCGTAACTCGTAACTCGTTACCCGTAACTCGTAAATCGCAGCTTATAACTCGCTACTCATATTCCCGAACTCGCATCTTATGTATCGTAGCTTGTAACCCATTATCAATAACAAGGAACTCGTATCTTACCTCTTGTAGCTCGTGAATCGTTACCGATAAGTGGGAACTCGCAACTTGTATCTCGTGACGCGTAACTCAGAACTTGGAACTCGTAACGCGTTACCGAACACTCGGAGCTTGTATCTTGTATCTCTCATCTTGTAACTCATAACTTGTAACTCGTAACTCGTTACCTATGACTCGAAACTCGTATCTTCTATCTCGGATCTCGCAAATCATTGCCGATAACGTGGAACTATTATCCTAGATCTTGAACATCGTAACTCGTTACCAATAAGTGGGAACTCGCATCTTGTATCTCGTGACGTGTAACTCAGAACTCGGAACTAGTAACGCGTCACCGATGACTCGAAGCTCGTATCTTGTATCTCTTACCTTGTAAGTCGTAACTCGTAGCTCGTAACTCGTTACCCATAACTCTTAACTCGTATCTTATATATCGTTACTTGTAATCCATTAACGATAACCTGGAACTCGTAAATCATTACAGAATAAATGAGAACTCGCATCTTGTATCTCATGACGCGAAACTCAGAACTCGGAACTCGTAACGCGTAACCGACAACTCCGTGCGCGTAACTTGTGACTCGTCACTCGTTACCCATAACTCGGAACTCCTATCTTGTATCTAGTAGCTCGTAACTCATTGTTGATTACCTGGAACTCGCATCTTGTGTCGCGCAGCTCGTAACTCGTTACGATAAGTGGGAACTCGCATCTTGTATGTCGTAACTCATAACCAGGAACCCGTAGCTTGTGTATCGTAGCTTGTAACCCATTACCAAGAACAAGGAACTCGTATCTTGCCTCTCGTAGCTCGTAAATCGTTACCGATAAGTGGAAAATCGCTACTTGTATCTCGCGACGCATAACTCAGAACTTGGAACTCGTAACGCGGTACCGAAAACTCGGAGCTCGTATCTTGTATCTCTTATCTTGTAACTCGTAACTCGTAACTCGTAACTCGTAACTCGTAACTCGTTACCCATTACTCGGAACTCGTATCTTATATCTGGTAACTTGTAATCCATTACCGATAACCTGGAATGCATATATTGGATCTCGTAGCACGTAAATCGTTACCGATAAATGGGAACTCGCATCTTGTATCTCGTGACGCCTAACTCAGGACTCAGAGCTCGAAGGTGTTACCGATAATTCGCAGCTCGTATCTTGTATCACTTACCTTGTAACTCGTAACCTGTTACTCGTTGCCCATAACTCGGAACTCGAATCTTGATCTCGGATCTTGTAAATCAATGACAATAACCTCGAACTCGTCTCCTAGAACTAGTAGTTCGTAACTCGTTACCGATAGGTGGAAGCTCGCTTCTTGTATCTCATGATGCGAAACTCAGAACTCGGAACTCGTAACGCGTAACCGATAACTCGGAGCTCGTATCTTGTAACTCGTAACTCGTTACCCATAACTCGGAACACTTATCTTGTTTCTAGTAGCTCGTAACTCATTGCTGATTACCTGGAACTCGTATCTTGTGTCTCGTAGCTCGTAGCTCGTTACGATAAGAGGGAACTCGCATCTTGTATCTCGTAACTCGTAACTCAGAACTTGGAACTCGTAACGCGGTACCGATAACTCGGAGCTTGTATCTTGTATCTCTTACCTTGTAACTCGTAACTCGTTACCCATTACTCGGAACCCGTATCTTATATATCGCAACTTGCAATCGATTACCGATAACCTGGAACTCGTATCTTGCATCTCGTAGCTCGTAAATCGTTTACCGATAAGTGGGAACTCGCAACTTGTATCTCGTGACGCGTAACTCAGGACATGGAATTCGTAATGCGTTATCGATAACTCTAAGCTTGTATCTTGTATCACTTACCTTGTAACTCGTAACTCGTAACCCGTAACTCGTTGCCCATAACTCCGAACTCGAATCTTGATCTCTTATCTTGTAATTCAATGACGATAACCTCGAACTGGTATCCTAGATCTAGTAGTTCGTAACTCGTTACCGATAGGTGGAAACTCGCATCTTGTATCTCATGACGCGAAACTCATAAATCGTAACGCGTAACCGACAACTAGGTGCGCGTATCTTGTAACTTGTAACTCGTTACCCATAACTCGGTACTCCTATCTTGTATCTAGTAGCTCGTAACTCATTACTGATTACCTGGAACTCGCATCTTGTGTCTCGCAGCTCGTAACTCGTTACGATAAGTGAGAACTCGCATCTTGAATGTCGTAATTCATAACCCGGAACCCGTATCTTGTGTATCGTAGCTTGTAACTCATTGCCAATAACAAGGAACTCGTATCTTGCCTCTTGTAGTTCGTAACTCGTTACCGACAGGTGGAAGCTCGCATCTTGTATCTCATGACGCGTAACTCAGAACTTGGAACTCGTAACAGGTAACCGACAACTCGGAGCTTCTATCTTGTAACTTGTAACTCGTATCTTGTATCTAGTAGCTCGTAATTCATTACTGATTACCTGGAACTCGTGTGTTGTGTCTCGTGGCTCGTAACTCGTTACGATAAGTGGGTACTCGCATCTTGTATCTCGTAACTCGTAACTAGTACCTCGTAGATCGTAAGTCGCAATTCGTAACTCGTAACTCGTATATCGTAACTCGTAACTCGTAACTCGTAACTCGTAACTCGTAAATCGCAGCTTATAACTCGCTACTCATATCCCGGAACTCGCATCTTGTGTATCGTAGCTTGTAACCCATTATCAGTAACAAGAAACTTGTATCTTGCCTCTCGTAGCTCGTAAATCGTTACCGATAAGTGGGAACTCGCAACTTGTATCTCGTGGCGCGTAACTCAGAACTTGGAACTCGTAACGCGTTACCGAAAACTCGGAGCTTGTATCTTGTATCTCTTATATTGTAACTCATAACTTGTGACTCGTAACGCGTTACCTATGACTCGAAACTCGTATATTCTGTCTCGGATCTCGCAAATCATTGCCGGTAACCTGGAACTCGTATCCTAGTTCTTGAAGATCGTAGCTCGTTACCAATAAGTGAGAACTCGCATCTTGTATCTCATGAAGCGAAACTCAGAACTCGTAACGCGTAACCGACAACTAGGTGCGCGTATCTTGTAACTTGTAACTCGTTACCCATAACTCGGTACTCCTATCTTGTATCTAGTAGCTCGTAACTCATTACTGATTACCTGGAACTCGAATCTTGTGTGCCGCAGGTCGTAACTCGTTACGATAAGAGGGAACTCGCATCTTGTATGTCATAATTCATAACCCGGAACCCGTATCTTGTGTATCGTAGCTTGTAACCCATTGCCAATAACAAGGAACTCGTGTCTTGCCTCTTGTAGTTCGTAACTCGTTACCGACAGGTGGAAGCTCGCATTTTGTATCTCATGACGCGTAACTCAGAACTTGGAACTCGTAACAGGTAACCGACAACTCGGAGCTTGTATCTTGTAACTTGTAACTCGTTACCCATAACTTGGAACTCGTATTTTGTATCTAGTAGCTCGTAACTCATTACAGATTACCTGGAACTCGTGTCTTGTGTCTCGTAGCTCGTAACTCGTTACGATAAGTGGGTACTCGCATCTTGTATCTCGTAACTCGTAACTAGTACCTTGTAGATCGTAAGTCGTAATTCGTAACTCGTATATCGTAACTCGTAACTCGTAACTCGTAACTCGTAACTCGTAACTCGTAACTCGTAACTCGTAACTCGTAACTCGTAACTCGTAACTCGTAACTCGTAACTCGTAACTCGTAACTCGTAACTCGTAACTCGTAACTCGTAACTCGTAACTCGTAACTCGTAACTCGTAACTCGTAACTCGTAACTCGTAACTCGTAACTCGTAACTCGTAACTCGTAACTCGTAATTCGTAACTCGTAACTCGTAACTCGTAACTCGTAACTCGTAAATCGCAGCTTATAACTCGCTACTCATATCCCGGAACTCGCATCTTGTGTATCGTAGCTTGTAACCCATTATCAGTAACAAGAAACTTGTATCTTGCCTCTCGTAGCTCGTAAATCGTTACCGATAAGTGGGAACTCGCAACTTGTATCTCGTGGCGCGTAACTCAGAACTAAGAACTCGTAACGCGTTACCGAAAACTCGGAGCTTGTATCTTGTATCTCTTATCTTGTAACTCATAACTTGTAACTCGTAACTCGTTACCTATGACTCGAAACTCGTATCTTCTGTCTCGGATCTCGCAAATCATAGCCGGTAACCTAGAACTCGTATCCTAGTTCTTGAAGATCGTAGCTCGTTACCAATAAGTGAGAACTCGCATCCTGTATCTTGCGACGTGTAACTCAGGACTCGGATCTCGAAAGTACCTTACTTATCTTCTAACTCGTTACTCGTAACCCGTAACTCGTTGCTCATAACTCGGAACTCGAATCTTGATCTCGGATCTTGCAAATCAATGACGATAACCTCGAACACGTATCCTAGATCTAGTAGTTCGTAACTCGCTACTTATAGGTGGAAACTCGCATCTTGTACCTCATGAGGCGGAACTCAGAACTCGGAACTCGTAACAGGTAACCGATAACTCGTAGCTCGTATCTTGTGACTTATAACTCGTTACCCATAACTCGGAACTCGTATCCTGTATCTAGTAGCTCGTAACTCATTACTGATTACCTGGAACTCGTATCTTATGTCTCGTAGCTCGTAACTAGTACCTCGTAGATCGTAAGTCGTAATTCGTGACTCGTAACTCGTATATCGTAACTCGCAGCTCGAAACTCGTAACTCGTAACTCGTAACTCGTGAATCGCAGCTTATAACTCGCTACTCATATCCCGGAACTCGCATCTTGTGTATCGTAGCTTGTAACCCATTATCAATAACAAGGAACTTGTATCTTGCCTCTCGTAGCTCGTAAATCGTTACCGATAAGTGGGAACTCGCAACTTGTATCTCGTGACGCGTAACTCAGAACTTGTAACTCGTAACGCGTTACCGATAACTCGGAGCTTGTATCTTGTATATCTTATCCTGTAACTCGTAACTTGTAACTCGTAACTCGTTACCCATTACTCGGAACTCGTACCTTATATATGGTAACTTGTAATCCATTACCGATGATCTGGAACTCATATCTTGCATCTCGTAGCTCGTAAATCGTAAATAGTACCTCGTAGATCGTAAGTCGTAATTCGTAACTCGTAACTCGTATATCATAACTCGCAACTCGAAACTCGCAACTCGAAACTCGTAACTCGTAACTCGTAAATCGCAGCTTATAACTCGCTACTCATATCCCGGAACTCGCATCTTGTGTATCGTAGCTTGTAACCCATTATCAATAACAAGGAACCTGTATCTTGCCTCTCGTAGCTCGTAAATCGTTACCGATAAGTGGGAACTCGCAACTTGTATCTCGTGACGCGTAACTCAGAACTTGGAACTCGTAACGCGTTACCGATAACTCGGAGCTTGTATCTTGTAACTCGTAACTCGTAACTCGTGACTCGTAACTCGTTACTCATAACTCAGAACTCGTATCTTATATATCGTAGCTTGCAATCCATTACCGATAACCTGGAGCTCGTATCTTGCATCTCGTAGCTCGTAAATCGTTACCGATAAGTGGGAACTCTCAACTTGTATCACGTGACGCGTAACTCAGAACATGAAACTCGTGATGCGTTATCAATAACTCGAAGCTTGTATCTTGTATCTCTTACCTTGTAACTCGTAACTCGTAACTCGTTACCCATTACTCGGAACTCGTTTCTTCTATCTCGGATCTCGTGAATCACTGCCGATAACCTGGAACTCGCATCTTGTGTCTCGCAGCTCGTAACTCGTTACGATAAGTGGGTACTCGCATCTTGTATCTTGTAACTCGTAACTAGTACCTAGTAGATCGTAAGTCGTAATTCGTAACTCGTAACTCGTAACTCGTATATCGTAACTCGTAACTCGTAACTCGTAACTCGTAACTCGTAACTCGTAACTCGTAACTCGTAACTCGTAACTCGTAACTCGTAACTCGTAACTCGTAACTCGTAACTCGTAACTCGTAACTCGTAACTCGTAACTCGTAACTCGTAACTCGTAACTCGTAACTCGTAACTCGTAACTCGTAAATCGCAGCTTATAACTCGCTACTCATATCCCGGAACTCGCATCTTGTGTATCGTAGCTTGTAACCCATTATCAGTAACAAGAAACTTGTATCTTGCCTCTCGTAGCTCGTAAATCGTTACCGATAAGTGGGAACTCGCAACTTGTATCTCGTGGCGCGTAACTCAGAACTAAGAACTCGTAACGCGTTACCGAAAACTCGGAGCTTGTATCATGTATCTCTTATCTTGTAACTCATAACTTGTAACTCGTAACTCGTTACCTATGACTCGAAACTCGTATCTTCTGTCTCGGATCTCGCAAATCATTGCCGGTAACCTAGAACTCGTATCCTAGTTCTTGCAGATCGTAGCTCGTTACCAATAAGTGGGAACTCGCATCTTGTATCTTGCGACGTGTAACTCAGGACTCGGATCACGAAAGTGTTACCGATAACTCGGAGCTCGTATCTTGTATCACTTATCTTCTAACTCGTTACTCGTAACCCGTAACTCGTTGCTCATAACTCGGAACTCGAATCTTGATCTCAGATCTTGCAAATCAATGACGATAACCTCGAACACGTATCCTAGATCTAGTAGTTCGTAACTCGCTACTTATAGGTGGAAACTCGCATCTTGTACCTCATGAAGCGGAACTCAGAACTCGGAACTCGTATCAGGTAACCGATAACTCGGAGCTCGTATCTTGTGACTTGTAACTCGTTACCCATAACTCGGAACTCGTATCTTGTATCTAGTAGCTCGTAACTCATTACTGATTACCTGGAACTCGTATCTTATGTCTCGTAGCTCGTAACTAGTACCTCGTAGATCGTAAGTCGTAATTCGTAACTCGGAACTCGTATATCGTAACTCGTAAATCGCAGCTTATAACTCGCTACTCATATCCCGGAACTCGCATCTTGTGTATCGTAGCTTGTAACCCATTCTCAATAACAAGGAACTTGTATCTTGCCTCTCGTAGCTCGTAAATCGTTACCGATAAGTGGGAACTCGTAACTTGTATCTCGTGACGCGTAACTCAGAACTTGTAACTCGTAACGCGTTACCGATAACTCGGAGCTTGTATCTTGTGTATCTTATCCTGTAACTCGTAACTTGTAACTCGTAACTCGTTACCCATTACTCGGAACTCGTATCTTATATATGGTAACTTGTAATCCATTACCGATGATCTGGAACTCATATCTTGCATCTCGTAGCTCGTAGCTCGTAAATAGTACCTCGTAGATCGTAAGTCGTAATTAGTAACTCGTAACTCGTATATCATAACTCGCAACTCGAAACTCGTAACTCTTAAATCGCAGCTTATATCTCGCTACTCATATCCCGGAACTCGCATCTTGTGTATCGTAGCTTGTAACCCATTATCAATAACAAGGTACTTGTATGTTGCCTCTCGTAGCTCGTAAATCGTTACCGATAAGTGGGAACTCGCAACTTGTATCTCGTGACGCGTAACTCAGAACTTGTATCTCGTAACGCGTTACCGATAGCTCGGAGCTTGAGTCTTGTATATCTTATCCTGTAACTCGTAACTTGTAACTCGTACCTCGTTACCTATGACTCGAAACTCGTATCTTCTATCTCGGATCTCGCAAATCATTGCCGGTAACCTGGAACTCGTATCCTAGATCATGAAGATCGTAACTAGTTACTAAGAAGTGGGAACCCGCATCTTGTATCTCGTAACGTGTAACTCAGAACTCGGAACTAGTAACGCGGATAACTCGGAGCATGTATCTTGTAACTCGTAACTCGTAACTCGTTACTCATAACTCAGAACTTGTATCTTATATATCGTAACTTGCAATCCATTTTCAATAACCTGGAGCTCGTATCTTGCATCTCATAGCTTGTAAATCGTTTCCGATAAGTGGGAACTCGCAACTTGTATCTCGTGACGCGTAACTCAGAACATGGAACTAGTAATGCGTTATCAATAACTCGGAGCTTGTATCTTGTATATCTTATCCTGTAACTCGTAACTTGTAACTCGTAACTCGCTACCCATTACTCGGAACTCGAATCTTATATATGATAACTTGTAATCCATTACCGATAATCTGGAACTCATATCTTGCATCTCGTAGCTCGTAAATCGTAACTAGTACCTCGTAGATCGTAAGTCGTAATTCGTAACTCGTAAATCGCAGATTATAACTCGCTACTCATATCCCGGAACTCGCATCTTGTGTATCGTAGCTTGTAACCCATTATCAGTAACAAGAAACTTGTATCTTGCCTCTCGTAGCTCGTAAATCGTTACCGATAAGTGGGAACTCGCAACTTGTATCTCGTGACGCGTAACTCAGAACTTGGATGTTGTAACGCGTTACCGATAACTCGGAGCTTGTATCTTGTATATCTTATCCTGTAACTCGTAACTTGTAACTCGTAACTCGTTACCTATGATTTGGAACCCGTATCTTCTATCTCGGATCTCGCAAATCATTGCCGGTAACCTGGAACTCGTATCCTAGATCTTGAAGATCGCAGCTCGTTACTAAGGAGTGGGAACCCGCAACTTGTATCTCGTGACGCGTAACTCAGAACTTGTATCTCGTAACGCGTTACCGATAACTCGGAGCTTGTATCTTGTATATCTTATCCTGTAACTCGTAACTTGTAACTCGTAACTCGTTACCTATGACTCGAAACTCGTATCTTCTATCTCGGATCTCGCAAATCATTGCCGGTAACCTGGAACTCGTATCCTAGATCATGAAGATCGTAACTAGTTACTAAGACGTGGGAACCCGCATCTTGTATCTCGTGACGTGTAACTCAGAACACGGAACTAGTAACGCGTTACCAATAACTCGGAGCTTGTATCTTGTAACTCGTAACTCGTAACTCGTTGCTCATAACTCAGAACTCGTATCTTATATATCGTAACTTGCAATCCATTACCTATAACCTGGAGCTCGTGCATCTCGTAGATCGTAAATCGTTACCGGTAAGTGGGAACTCGCAACTTGTATCTCGTGACGCGTAACTCAGAACATGGAACTCGTAATGCGTTATCAATAATTCGAAGCTTGTATCTTGTATCTCTTACCTTGTAACTCGTAACTCGTTACCCATTACTTGGAACTCGTTTCTTCTATCTCGGATCTCGTGAATCACTGCCGGTAACCTAGAACTCGTATCCTAGTTCTTGCAGATCGTAGCTCGTTACCAATAAGTGGGAACTCGCATCTTGTATCTTGCGACGTGTAACTCAGGACTCGGATCACGAAAGTGTTACCGATAACTCGGAGCTCGTATCTTATCTTCTAACTCGCTACTCGTAACCCGTAACTCGTTGCTCAAAACTCGGAACTCGAATCTTGACCTCGGATCTTGCAAATCAATGACGATAACCTCGAACACGTATCCTAGATCTAGTAGTTCGTAACTCGCTACTTATAGGTGGAAACTCTTGTACCGAATGACGCGGAACTCAGAACTCGGAACTCGTATCAGGTAACCGATAACTCGGAGCTCGTATCTTGTGACTCGTAACTGGTTACCCATAACTCGGAACTCCTATCTTGTATCTAGTAGCTCGTAACTCATTGTTGATTACCTGGAACTCGCATCTTGTGTCTCGCAGCTCGTAACTCGTTACGATAAGTGGGAACTCGCATCTTATATGTTGTAACTCATAACCCGGAACCCGTATCTTGTGTATCGTAGCTTGTAACCCATTACCAATAACAAGGAACTCGTATCTTGCCTCTTGTAGTTCGTAACTCGTTATCGACAGGTGGAAGCTCGCATTTTGTATCTCATGACGCGTAACTCAGAACTTGGAACTCGTAACAGGTAACCGACAACTCGGAGCTTGTATCTTGTAACTTGTAACTCGTTACCCATAACTTGGAACTCGTATCTTGTATCTAGTAGCTCGTAACTCATTACTGATTACCTGGAACTCGTGTCTTGTGTCTCGTAGCTCGTAACTCGTTACGATAAGTGGGTACTCGCATCTTGTATCTTGTAACTCGTAACTAGTATCTTGTAGATCGTAAGTCGTAATTCGTAACTCGTAACTCGTATATCGTAACTCGTAACTCGTAACTCGTAACTCGTAACTCGTAACTCGTAACTCGTAACTCGTAACTCGTAACTCGTAACTCGTAACTCGTAACTCGTAACTCGTAACTCGTAACTCGTAACTCGTAACTCGTAACTCGTAACTCGTAACTCGTAACTCGTAACTCGTAACTCGTAACTCGTAACTCGTAACTCGTAACTCGTAACTCGTAACTCGTAACTCGTAACTCGTAACTCGTAACTCGTAACTCGTAACTCGTAACTCGTAACTCGTAACTCGTAACTCGTAACTCGTAACTCGTAACTCGTAACTCGTAACTCGTAACTCGTAACTCGTAACTCGTAACTCGTAACTCGTAACTCGTAACTCGTAACTCGTAACTCGTAACTCGTAAATCGCAGCTTATAACTCGCTACTCATATCCCGGAACTCGCATCTTGTGTATCGTAGCTTGTAACCCATTATCAGTAACAAGAAACTTGTATCTTGCCTCTCGTAGCTCGTAAATCGTTACCGATAAGTGGGAACTCGCAACTTGTATCTCGTGGCGCGTAACTCAGAACTAAGAACTCGTAACGCGTTACCGAAAACTCGGAGCTTGTATCATGTATCTCTTATCTTGTAACTCATAACTTGTAACTCGTAACTCGTTACCTATGACTCGAAACTCGTATCTTCTGTCTCGGATCTCGCAAATCATTGCCGGTAACCTAGAACTCGTATCCTAGTTCTTGCAGATCGTAGCTCGTTACCAATAAGTGGGAACTCGCATCTTGTATCTTGCGACGTGTAACTCAGGACTCGGATCACGAAAGTGTTACCGATAACTCGGAGCTCGTATCTTGTATCACTTATCTTCTAACTCGCTACTCGTAACCCGTAACTCGTTGCTCATAACTCGGAACTCGAATCTTGATCTCGGATCTTGCAAATCAATGACGATAACCTCGAACACGTATCCTAGATCTAGTAGTTCGTAACTCGCTACTTATAGGTGGAAACTCGCATCTTGTACCTCATGAGGCGGAACTCAGAACTCGGAACTCGTAACAGGTAACCGATAATTCGGAGCTCGTATCTTGTGACTTGTAACTCGTTACCCATAACTCGGAACTCGTATCTTGTATCTAGTAGCTCGTAACTCATTACTGATTACCTGGAACTCGTATCTTATGTCTCGTAGCTCGTAACTAGTACCTCGTAGATCGTAAGTCGTAATTCGTAACTCGTAACTCGTATATCGTAACTCGTAAATCGCAGCTTATAACTCGCTACTCATATCCCGGAACTCGCATCTTGTGTATCGTAGCTTGTAACCCATTCTCAATAACAAGGAACTTGTATCTTGCCTCTCGTAGCTCGTAAATCGTTACCGATAAGTGGGAACTCGCAACTTGTATCTCGTGACGCGTAACTCAGAACTTGTAACTCGTAACGCGTTACCGATAACTCGGAGCTTGTATCTTGTGTATCTTATCCTGTAACTCGTAACTTGTAACTCATAACTCGTTACCCATTACTCGGACCTCGTATCTTATATATGGTAACTTGTAATCCATTACCGATGATCTGGAACTCATATCTTGCATCTCGTAGCTCGTAAATCGTAAATAGTACCTCGTAGATCGTAAGTCGTAATTAGTAACTCGTAACTCGTATATCATAACTCGCAACTCGAAACTCGTAACTCTTAAATCGCAGCTTATATCTCGCTACTCATATCCCGGAACTCGCATCTTGTGTATCGTAGCTTGTAACCCATTATCAATAACAAGGTACTTGTATCTTGCCTCTCGTGGCTCGTAAATCGTTACCGATAAGTGGGAACTCGCAACTTGTATCTCGTGACGCGTAACTCAGAACTTGTATCTCGTAACGCGTTACCGATAACTCGGAGCTTGTATCTTGTATATCTTATCCTGTAACTCGTAACTTGTAACTCGTAACTCGTTACCTATGACTCGAAACTCGTATCTTCTATCTCGGATCTCGCAAATCATTGCCGGTAACCTGGAACTCGTATCCTAGATCATGAAGATCGTAACTAGTTACTAAGAAGTGGGAACCCGCATCTTGTATCTCGTAACGTGTAACTCAGAACTCGGAACTAGTAACGCGTTACCGCTAACTCGGAGCATGTATCTTGTAACTCGTTACTCATAACTCAGAACTCGTATCTTATATATCGTAACTTGCAATCGATTATCAATAACCTGGAGCTCGTATCTTGCATCTCATAGCTTGTAAATCGTTTCCGATAAGTGGGAACTCGCAACTTGTATCTCGTGACGCGTAACTCAGAACATGGAACTAGTAATGCGTAATCAATAACTCGGAGCTTGTATCTTGTATCCTGTAACTCGTAACTTGTAACTTGTAACTCGCTACCCATTACTCGGAACTCAAATCTTATATATGATAACTTGTAATCCATTACCGATAATCTGGAACTCATATCTTGCATCTCGTAGCTCGTAAATCGTAACTAGTGCCTCGTAGATCGTAAGTCGTAATTCGTAACTCGTAACACGTATATCGTAACTCGCATCTCGAAACTCGTAACTCGTAACTCGTAACTAGTAAATCGCAGCTTATAACTCGCTGCTCATATCCCGGAACTCGCATCTTGTGTATCGTAGCTTGTAGCCCATTATCAATAACAAGGAACTTGTATCTTGCCTCTCGTAGCTCGTAAATCGTTACCGATAAGTGGGAACTCGCAACTTGTATCTCGTGACGCGTAACTCAGAACTTGTATCTCGTAACGCGTTACCGATAACTCGGAGCTTGTATCTTGTATATCTTATCCTGTAACTCGTAACTTGTAACTCGTAACTCGTTACCTATGACTCGAAACTCGTATCTTCTATCTCGGATCTCGCAAATCATTGCCGGTAACCTGGAACTCGTATCCTAGATCATGAAGATCGTAACTAGTTACTAAGAAGTGGGAACCCGCATCTTGTATCTCGTAACGTGTAACTCAGAACTCGGAACTAGTAACGCGTTGCCGCTAACTCGGAGCATGTATCTTGTAACTCGTAACTCGTAACTCGTTACTCATAACTCAGAACTCGTATCTTATATATCGTAACTTGCAATCCATTATCAATAACCTGAAGCTCGTATCTTGCATCTCATAGCTTGTAAATCGTTTCCGATAAGTGGGAACTCGCAACTTGTATCTCGTGACCCGTAACTCAGAACATGGAACTAGTAATGCGTTATCAATAACTCGGAGCTTGTATCTTGTATATCTTATCCTGTAACTCGTAACTTGTAACTCGTAACTCGCTACCCATTACTCGGAACTCGAATCTTATATATGATAACTTGTAATCCATTACCGATAATCTGGAACTCATATCTTGCATCTCGTAGCTCGTAAATCGTAACTAGTACCTCGTAGATCGTAAGTCGTAATTCGTAACTCGTAACACGTATATCGTAACTCGCATCTCGAAACTCGTAACTCGTAACTCTTAACTCGTAAATCGCAGCTTATAACTCGCTACTCATATCCCGGAACTCGCATCTTATGTATCGTAGCTTATAACCCATTATCAATAACAAGGAACTCGTATCTTGCCTCTCGTAGCTCGTAAATCGTTACCGATAAGTGGGAACTCGCAACTTGTATCTCGGACGCGTAACTCAGAACTTGGAACTCGTAACGCGTTACCGATAACTCGGAGTTTGTATCTTGTATCTCTTATCTTGTAACTCGTAACTTGTAACTCGTACCTCGTTACCTATGACTCGAAACTCATATCTTCTATCTCGGATCGCGCAAATCATTGCCGGTAACCTAAAACTCGTATCCTAGATCTTGAAGATCGTAGCTCGTTAGCAATGAGTGGGAACTCGCATCTTGTATCTCGCGACGTGTAACCCAGGACTCGGATCTCGAAAGTGTTACCGATAACTCGGAGCTCGTATCTTGTATCACTTATCTTGTAACTCGTTAGTCTTAGCCCGGAACTCGTTGCTCATAACTCGGAACTCGAATCATGATCTCGGATCTTGCAAATCAATGACGATAAACTCGAACTGGTATCCTAGATCTAGTAGGTCGTAACTCGTTACTTATAGGTGGAAACTCGCATCTTGTACCTCATGACGCGGAACTCAGAACTCGGAACTCGTAACAGGTAACCGATAACTCGGAGCTCGTATCTTGTGACTCGTAACTCGTTACCCATAACTCGGAACTCGTATCTTGCCTCTCGTAGCTCTTAAATCGTTACCGATATCTTATCCTGTAACTCGTAACTTGTAACTCGTAACTCGTCACCTATGACTCGAAACTCGTATCTTCTATCTCGGATCTCGCAAATCATTGCCGGTAACCTGGAACTCATATCCTAGATCTTGAAGATCGCAGCTCGTTACCAATAAGTGGGAACTCGCATCTTGCATCTCGTGACGTGCAACTCAGAACTTAGAACTAGTAACGCGTTACCGATAACTCGGAGCATGTATCTTGTAACTCATAACTCGTAACTCGTTACTCATAACTCAGAACTCGTATCTTATATATCGTAACTTGGAATCCTTTACCGATAACCTGGAACTCGTATCTTGCATCTCGTAGCTCGTAAATCGTTACCGATAAGTGGGAACTCTCAACTTGTATCACGTGACGCGTAACTCAGAACATGGAACTCGTAATGCGTTATCAATAACTCGAAGCATGTATCTTGTATCTCTTACCTTGTAACTCGTAACTCGTAACTCGTTACCCATTACTCGGAACTCGTTTCTTCTATCTCGGATCACGTGAATCACTGCCGATAACCTGGAACTCAGTTCCTAGATCATGAAGATCGTAACTCGTTACTAAGAAGTGGGAACCCGCATCTTGTATCTCGTAACGTGTAACTCAGAACTCGGAACTGGTAACGCGTTACCGATGACTCGAAGCTCGTATTTTGTATCACTTAACTTGTAAGTCGTAACTCGTAGCTCGTAACTCGTTACCCATAACTCTTAACTCGTATCTTATATATCGTAACTTGTAATCCATTAACGATAACCTGGAACTGGTATCTTGCATCTGGTTGCTCGTAAATTATTACAGAACAAATGAGAACTCGCATCTTGTATCTCGTGACGCGTAACTCAGGACTCGGAACTCGAAAGTTTTACCGATATCTCGGAGCTCGTATCTTGCATCACTTACCTTGTAACTCGTAACTCGTAACTCGTAACCCGTAACTTGTTGCCCATAACTCCGAACTCGGATCTAGATCTCGTATCTCGTAAATCAATGACGATAACTTCGAACTGGTATCCTAGAACTAGTAGTTCGTAACTCGTTACCGATAGGTGGAAACTTGCATCTTGTATCTCATGACGCGAAACTCAGAACTCGGAACACCGTAACGCGTAACCGACAACTCGGTGCGCGTATCTTGTAACTCGTAACTCGTTACCCATAACTCGGAACTCCTATCTTGTATCCAGTAACTCGCATCTTGTGTCTCGCAGCTCGTAAATCGTTACCGATAAGTGGGAACTCGCAACTTGTATCTCGTGACGCGTAACTCAGAACTTGGAACTCGTAACGCATTACCGATAACTCGGAGCTTGTATCTTGTATATCTTATCCTGTAACTCGTAACTTGTAACTCGTAACTCATTGCCTATGACTCCAAACTCGTATCTTTTATCTCGGATCTCGCAAATCATTGCCGGTAACCTGGAACTCGTATCCTAGATCTTGAACATCGTAGCTCGTTACCGATAAGTGGGAACTCGCATCTTGCATCTCGTGACGTGTAACTCAGAACTCGGAACTAGTAACGCGTTACCGATAACTCGGGGCTTGTATCTTGTAACTCGTAACTCGTAACTCGTTACTCATAACTCAGAGCTCGTATCTTATATATCGTAACTTGCAATCCATTACCGATAACCTGGAGCTCGTATCTTGCATCTCGTAGCTCGTAAATCGTTACCGATAAGTGGGAACTCGTAACTTGTATCTCGTGACGCGTAACTCAGAACATGTAACTCGTAATGCGTTATCAATAACTCGAAGCTTGTATCTTGTATCTCTTACCTTGTAACTCGTAACTCGTAACTCGTTACCCATTACTCGGAACTCGTTTCTTCTATCTCGGATCTCGTGAATCACTGCCGATAACCTGGAATTCAGTTCCTAGATCATGAAGATCGTAACTCGTTACTAAGAAGTGGGAACCCGCATCTTGTATCTCGTAACGTGTAACTCAGAACTCGGAACTAGTATTGCGTTGCTGATAACTCGAAGCTCGTATCTTGTAATTCGTAACTCGTTACCCATAACTCGGAACTCATATCTTGTATCTAGTAGCTCTTAACTCATAACTGATTACCTGGAACTCGTATCTTTTGTCTCGTAGCTCGTAACTCGTTACGATAAGTGGGTACTCGCATCTTGTATCTCGTAACTCGTAACTAGTACCTCGTAGATCGTAAGTCGTAGTTCGTATCTCGTAACTCGTATATCGTAACTCGTAACTAGTACCTCGTAACTCGTAACTCGTAAATCGCAGCTTATAACTCGCTACTCATATCCCGGAACTCGCATTTTGTGTATCGTAGCTTGTAACCCATTATCAATAACAAGGAACTTGTATCTTGCTTCTCTTAGCTCGTAAATCGATACCGATAAGTGGGAACTCGCAACTTGTATCTCGTGACGCGTAACTCAGAACTTGGAACTCGTTACGCGTTACCGATAACTCGGAGCTTGTATCTTGTATATATTATCCTGTAACTCGTAACTTGTAACTCGTAACTCATTACCTATGACTCGAAACTCGTATCTTCTATCTCGGATCTCGCAAATCAATGCCGGTAACCTGGAACTCGTATCCTAGATCTTGAGGATCGCAGCTCGTTACCAATAAGTGGGAACTCGCATCTTGCATCTCGTGACGTGTAACTCAGAACTCGGAACTAGTAACGCGTTACCGATAACTCGGAGCTTGTATCTCGTAACTCGTAACTCGTTACCCATAACTCGGAACTCGTATCTTATATATTGTAACTTGTAATCCACTACCAATAACCTGGAACTCGTATCTTGCATCTCGTAGCTCGCAACTTGTATCTCGTGACGCGTAACTCAGAACTTGGAACTCGTAACGCGTTACCGAAAACTCGGAGCTTGTATCTTATATCTCTTATCTTGTAACTCATAACCTGTAACTCGTAACTCGTTACCTTTGACTCGAATCTCGTATCTTCTATTTCGGATCTCGCAAATCATTGCCGATAACGTGGAACTATTATCCTAGACCTTCGTCATCACTTACCTTGTAACTCGTAACTCGTAACCCGTAACTCGTTGCCCATAACTCCGAACTCGGATCTAGATCTCGTATCTTGTAAATCAATGACGATAACCTCGAACTCGTATCCTAGATCTAGTAGCTCGTAACTCATTACTGATTACCTGGAACTCGTATCTTGTGTCTCGTAGCTCGTAACTCGTAACGATAAGTGGGAACTCGCATCTTGTATCTCGTAACTCGCAATAGTACCTCGTAGATAGTAAGTCGTAACTGGTAAGTCGTTACCCGTAACTCGTAAATCGCAGCATATAGCTCGGTACTCATATTCCGGAACTCGCATCTTATGTATCGTAGCTTGTAACCCATTATCAATAACAAAGAACTCGTATCTTACCTCTCGTAGCTCGTAAATCGTTACCGATAAGTGGGAACTCGCAACTTGTATCTCGTGACGCGTAACTCAGAACTTGGAACTCGTAACGCGTTACCGAAAACTCGGAGCTTGTATCTTGTATCTCTTATCTTGTAACTCATAACTTGTAACTCGTAACTCGTTACCTATGACTCGAAACTCGTATCTTCTATCTCGGATCTCGCAAATCATTGCCGATAACGTGGAACTATTATCCTAGATCTTGAACATCGTAACTCGTTACCAGTAAGTGGGAACTCGCATCTTGTATCTCGTGACGTGTAACTCAGAAGTCGGAGCTAGTAACGCGTTACCGATGACTCGAAGCTCGTATCTTGTATCACTTACCTTGTAAGTCGTAACTCGTAGCTCGTAACTCGTTACCCATAACTCTTAACTCGTATCTTATATATCGTAACTTGTAATCCATTAACGATAACCTGGAACTCGTATCTTGCATCTCGTTGCTCGTAAATCATTATAGAATAAATGAGAACTCGCATCTTGTATATCATGACGCGAAACTCAGAACTCGGAACTCGTAACGCGTAACCGACAACTCGGTGCGCGTATCTTGTAACTCGTCACTCGTCACCCATAACTTGGAACTCCTATCTTGTATCTAGTAGCTCGTAACTCATTGTTGATTACCTAGAACTCGCATCTTGTGTCTCGCAGCTCGTAACTCGTTACGATAAGTGGGAACTCGCATCTTGTATGTCGTAACTCATAACCCGGAACCAGTATCTTGTGTATCGTAGCTTGTAACCCATTACCAAGAACATGCAACTCGTATCTTGCCTCTCGTAGTTCGTAAATCGTTACCGATAAGTGGGAAATCGCTACTTGTATCTCGTGACGCATAACTCAGAACTTGGAACTCGTAACGCGTTACCGATAGCTCGGAGCCTGTATCTTGTATCTCTTACCCTGTAACTCGTAACTCGTAACTCGTTACCCATTACTCGGAACTCGTATCTTATATCTGGTAACTTGTAATCCATTACCGATAACCAGGAACGCATATATTGGATCTCGTAGCTCGTAAATCGTTACCGATAAATGGGAACTCGCATCTTGTATCTCGTGACGCCTAACTCAGGACTCAGAGCTCGAAGGTGTTACCGATAATTCGGAGCTCGTATCTTGTATCACTTACCTTATAACTCGTCACTCGTAACCTGTAAATCGTTGCCCATAACTCGGAACTCGAATCTTGATCTCGGATCTTGTAAATCAATGACAATAACCTCGAACTCGTGTCCTAGAACTAGTAGTTCGTAACTCGTTACCGATAGGTGGAAGCCCGCTTCTTGTATCTCATGACGTGAAACTGAGAACTCGGAACTCGTAACGCGTAACCGATAACTCGGAGCTCGATCTTGTAACTCGTAACTCGTTACCCATAACTCGGAACACTTATCCTGTTTCTAGTAGCTCGTACTCATTACTGATTACCTGGAACTCGTATCTTGTGTCTCGTAGCTCGTAGCTCGTTACGATAAGTGGGAACTCGCATATTGTATCTCGTAACTCGTAACTAGTACCTCGTAGATCGTAAGTCGCATTTCGTTACTCGTAACTGGTATATCGTAACTCGCAACTCGAAACTCGCATCTCGAAAATCGTAACTCGTAACTCGTAACTAATAACCCGTAAATCGCAGCTTATAACTCGCTACTTATAACCCGGAACTCATATCTTGTGTATCTTAGCTTGTAACCCATTGCCAATAACAACGAACTCGTATCGTGCCTCTCGTAGCTCGTAAATCGTTACCGATAAGTGGGAACTCGCAACTTGTATCTCATGACGCGAAACTCAGAACTCGGAACTCGTAACGCGTAACCGATAACTCGGAGCTCGTATCTTGTAACTCGTAACTCGTTACCCATAACTCGGAACACTTATCTTGTTTCTAGTAGCTCGTAACTCATTACTGATTACCTGGAACTCGTATCTTGTGTCTCGTAGCTCGTAGCTCGTTACGATAAGTGGGAACTCGCATATTGTATCTCGTAACTCGTAACTAGTACCTCGTAGATCGTAAGTCGCATTTCGTTACTCGTAACTGGTATATCGTAACTCGCAACTCGAAACTCGCATCTCGAAAATCGTAACTCGTAACTCGTAACTCGTAACCCGTAAATCGCAGCTTATAACTCGCTACTTATAACCCGGAGCTCATATCTTGTGTATCTTAGCTTGTAACCCATTGCCAATAACAACGAACTCGTATCTTGCCTCTCGTAGCTCGTAAATCATTACCGATAAGTGGGAACTCGCAACTTGTATCTCGTGACGCGTAACTCAGAACTTGGAACTCGTAACGCGTTACCGATAACTCTTGTATCTCTTACCTTGTAACTCGTTACCCATTACTCGGAACCCGTATCTTCTATCTCGGATCTCTCAAATCGTTGCCGATAACCTGGAACTCGTATCCTAGATCTTGAAGATCGTAACTCGTTACCAGTAAGTGGGAACTCGCATCTTGTATTTCGTGACGTGTAACTCAGAACTCGGAACTAGTAACGCGTAACCGATAACTCGAAGCTAGTATCTTGTATCACTTACCATGTAAGTCGTAACTCGTAACTCGTAACTCGTTACCCATACCTCGGAACTCGTATCTTATATATAGTAACTTGTAATCCATTACCGATAACCTGGAACACGTATCTTGGATCTCGTTACTCGTAAATCGTTAACGATAAATGGGAACTCGCAACTTGTATCTCGTGACGCGTAACTCAGAACTTGTATCTCGTAACGCGTTACCGATATCTCGGAGCTTGTATCTTGTATATCTTATTCTGTAACTCGTAACTTGTAACTCGTAACTCGTTACCTATGACTCGAAACTCGTATCTTCTATCTCGGATCTCGCAAATCATTGCCGGTAACCTGGAACTCGTATCCTAGATCATGAAGATCGTAAGTAGTTACTAAGAAGTGAGAACCCGCATCTTGTATCTCGTAACGTGTAACTCAGAACTCGGAACTAGTAACGCGTTACCGATAACTCGGAGCATGTATCTTGTAACTCGTAACTCGTTACTCATAACTCAGAACTCGTATCTTATATATCGTAACTTGCAATCCATTATCGATAACCTGGAGCTCGTATCTTGCATCTCATAGCTTGTAAATCGTTTCCGATAAGTGGGAACTCGCAACGTGTATCTCGTGACGCGTAACTCAGAACTTGGAACTCGTAACGCGTTACCGATATCTCGGAGCTTGTATCTTGTATATCTTATTCTGTAACTCGTAACTTGTAACTCGTAACTCGTTACCTATGACTCGAAACTCGTATCTTCTATCTCGGATCTCGCAAATCATTGCCGGTAACCTGGAACTCGTATCCTAGATCTTGAAGATCGCAGCTCGTTACCAATAAGTGTGAACTCGCATCTTGCATCTCGTGACGTGTAACTCAGAACTCGGAACTAGTAACGCGTTACCGATAACTCGGAGCTTGTATCTTGTATATCTTATCCTGTAACACGTAACTTGTAACTCGTAACTCGTTACCCATTACTCGGAACTCGAATCTTATATATGGTAACTTGTAATCCATTACCGATAATCTGGAACTCATATCTTGCATCTCGTAGCTCGTAAATCGTAACTAGTACCTCGTAGATCGTAAGTCGTAATTCGTAACTCGTAACTCGTATATCGTAACTCGCAACTCGAAACTCGTAACTCGTAACTCGTAACTAGTAAATCGCAGCTTATAACTCGCTGCTCATATCCCGGAACTCGCATCTTGTGTATCGTAGCTTGTAGCCCATTATCAATAACAAGGAACTTGTATCTTGCCTCTCGTAGCTCGTAAATCGTTACCGATAAGTGGGAACTCGCAACTTGTATCTCGTGACGCGTAACTCAGAACTTGGATCTCGTAACGCGTTACTGATAACTCGGAGCTTGTATCTTGTATATCTTATCCTGTAACTCGTAACTTGTAACTCGTAACTCGTTACCTATGATTTGGGACCGGTGTCTTCTATCTCGGATCTCGCAAATCATTGCCGGTAACCTGGAACTCGTATCCTAGATCTTGAAGATCGCAGCTCGTTACCAATAAGTGGGAACTCGCATCTTGCATCTCGTGACGTGTAACTCAGAACTTGGAACTAGTAACGCGTTACCGATAACTCGGAGCATGTATCTTGTAACTCATAACTCGTAACTCGTTACTCATAACTCAGAACTCGTATCTTATATATAGTAACTTGGAATCCATTACCGATAACCTGGAACTCGTATCTTGCATCTCGTAGCTCGTAAATCGTTACCGATAAGTGGGAACTCGCAACTTGTATCTCGTGACGCGTAACTCAGAACATGGAACTAGTAATGCGTTATCAATAACTCGAAGCTTGTATCTCTTACCTTGTATCTCGTAACTCGTAACTCGTAAGTCTTTACCCATTACTCGGAACTCGTTTCTTCTATCTCGGATCTCGCGAATCACTGCCGATAACCTGGAACTCAGTTCCTAGATCATGAAGATCGTAACTCGTTACTAAGAAGTGGGAACCCGCATCTTGTATCTCGTAACGTGTAACTCAGAACTCGGAACTAGTAACGCGTTACCGATAACTCGGAACTCGTATCTTGCATCTCGTAGCTCGTAAATCGTTTCCGATAAATGGGAACTCGCATCTTGTATCTCGTGACGTTTAACTCAGGACTCGGAACTCGAATGTGTTACCGACAACTCGGAGCTTGTATCTTGTATCACTTACTTTGTAACTCGTAACTCGTAACACGTAACTCGTTGCCCATAACTCGGAGCTCGAATCTTGATCTCGGATCTTGTAAATCAGTGACGATAACCTCGAACTCGTATCCTTGATCTAGTAGTTCGTAACTCGTTACCGATAGGTGGAAACTCGCATCTTGTATCTTATGACCGATAACTCGGAGCTCGTATCTTGTAACTCGTAACTCGTTACCCATAACTCGGAACCCATATCTTGTATCTAGTAGCTCGTAACTCATTACTGATTACCTGGAACTCGTATCTTGTGTCTCGTAGCCCGTAACTCGTTACGATAAGTGGGAACTCGCAACTTGTATCTCGTGACGCGTAACTCAGAACTTGGATCTCGTAACGCGTTACCGATAACTCGGAGCTTGTATCTTGTATATCTTATCCTGTAACTCGTAACTTGTAACTCGTAACTCGTTACCTATGACTCGAAACTCGTATCTTCTATCTCGGATCTCGCAAATCATTGCCGGTAACCTGGAACTCGTATCCTAGATCTTGAAGATCGCAACTCGTTACCAATAAGTGGGAACTCGCATCTTGCATCTCGTGACGTGTAACTCAGAACTTGGAACTAGTAACGCGTTACCGATAACTCGGAGCATGTATCTTGTAACTCGTAACTCTTAAGTCGTTACTCATAACTCAGAACTCGTATCTTATATATCGTAACTTGCAATCCATTATCGATAACCTGGAGCTCGTATCTTGCATCTCGTAGCTCGTAAATCGTTACCGATAAGTGGGAACTCGCAACTTGTATCTCGTGACGCGTAACTCAGAACATGGAACTCGTAATGCGTTATCAATAACTCGAAGCTTGTATCTTGTATCTCTTACCTTGTAACTCGTAACTCGTAACTCGTAAGTCGTTACCCATTACTCGGAACTCGTTTCTTCTATCTCGGATCTCGCGAATCACTGCCGATAACCTGGAACTCGGTTCCTAGATCATGAATATCGTAACTCGTTACTAAGAAGTGGGAACCCGCATCTTGTATCTCGTAACGTGTAACTCAGAACTCGGAACTAGTAACGCGTTACCGATAACTCGGAGCTCGTATCTTGTAACTCGTAACTCGTAACTCGTTACCCATAACTCGGAACTCGTATCTTATATATTGTAACTTGTAATCCACTACCAATAACCTGGAACTCGTATCTTGCATCTCGTAGCTCGTAAATCGTTTCCGATAAATGGGAACTCGCATCTTGTATCTCGTGACGTTTAACTCAGGACTCGGAACTCGAATGTGTTACCGACAACTCGGAGCTTGTATCTTGTATCACTTACTTTGTAACTCGTAACTCGTAACACGTAACTCGTTGCCCATAACTCGGAGTTCGAATCTTGATCTCGGATCTTGTAAATCAGTGACGATAACCTCGAACTCGTATCCTTGATCTAGTAGTTCGTAACTCATTACCGATAGGTGGAAACTCGCATCTTGTATCTTATGACCGATAACTCGGAGCTCGTCACTCATTACTGATTACATGGAACTCGTATCTTGTGTCTCGTAGCTCGTAACTCGTTACGATAAGTGGGTACTCGCATCTTGTATCTCGTAACTCGTAACTAGTACCTCGTAAGATCGTAAGTCGTAGTTCGTTACTCGTAACTCGTATATCGTAACTCGAAACTCGTAACTCGTGAATCGCCGCTCATAACTCGCTACTCATATTCCGGAACTCGCATCTTGTGTATCGTAGCTTTTAACCCATTATCAATAACAAGGAACTCGTGTCTTGCCTCTCGTAGCTCGTAAATCGTTACCGATAAGTGGGAACTCCCAACTTGTATCTCGTGACGCGTAACTCAGAACTTGGAACTCGTAACGCGTTACCGAAAACTCGGAGCTTGTATCTTGTATATCTTATCTAGTAACTCGTAACTTGTAACTCGTAACTCGTAACCCGTAACTCGTAACCCGTAACTCGTAACCCATAACTCGTTGCTCATAACTCCGAACTCGAATCTTGATCTCGTATCTTGTAAATCAATGACGACAACATCGAACTCGTATCCTAGAACTAGTGGTTCGTAACTCGTTACCGATAGGTGGAAACTCGCATCTTGTATCTCATGACACGAAACTCAGAACTCGGAACTCGGAACTCGTAACGCGTAACCGACAACTCGGTGCACGTATCTTGTAACTCGTAACTCGTTACCCATAACTCGGGACTCGTATCTTATATATAGTAACTTGTAATCCATTACCGATAACCTGGAACACGTATCTTGGATCTCGTTACTCGTAAATCGTTAACGATAAATGGGAACTCGCATCTTCAATGACGATAATCTCGAACTGGTATCCTAGATCTAGTAGTTCGTAACTCGTTACCAATAGGTGGAAACACGCATCTTCTATCTCATGACGCGAAACTCAGAACTCGTAACGCGTAACCGACAACTAGGTGCGCGTATCTTGTAACTTGTAACTCGTTACCCATAACTCGGTACTCCTATCTTGTATCTAGTAGCTCGTAACTCATTTACTGATTAACTGGAACTCGCATCTTGTGTCTCGCAGCTCGTAACTCGTTACGATAAGTGGGAACTTGCATCTTGTATGTCGTAATTCATAACCCGGAACCCGTATCTTGTGTATCGTAGCTTGTAACCCATTGTCAATAACAAGGAACTCGTATCTTGCCTCTTGTAATTCGTAACTCGTTACCGACAGGTGGAAGCTCGCATCTTGTATCTCATGACGCGTAACTCAGAACTTGGAACTCGTAACGCGTAACCGACAACTCGGTGCGCGTATCTTGTAACTCGTAACTCGTTACCCATAACTCGGAACTCCTATCTTGTATCTAGTAGCTCGTAACTCATTGTTGATTACCTGGAACTCGCATCTTGTGTCTCGCAGCTCGTAACTCGTTACGATAAGTGGGAACTCACATCTTATATGTTGTAACTCATAACCCGGAACCCGTATCTTGTGTATCGTAGCTTATAACCCATTACAAATAACAAGGATTTCGTATCTTGCCTCTCGTAGCTTGTAACCCATTGCCAATAACAAGGAACTCGTATCTTGCCTCTCGTAGTTCGTAACTCGTTACCGACAGGTGGAAGCTCGCATCTTGTATCTCATGACGCGTAACTCAGAACTTGGAACTCGTAACGCGTAACCGACAACTCGGTGCGCGTATCTTGTAACTCGTAACTCGTTACCCATAACTCGGAACTCCTATCTTGTATCTAGTAGCTCGTAACTCATTGTTGATTACCTGGAACTCGCATCTTGTGTCTCGCAGCTCGTAACTCGTTACGATAAGTGGGAACTCACATCTTATATGTTGTAACTCATAACCCGGAACCCGTATCTTGTGTATCGTAGCTTATAACCCATTACAAATAACAAGGATTTCGTATCTTGCCTCTCGTAATTCGTAAATCGTTACCGATAAGTGGGAAATCGCTACTTGTATCTCGTGACGCATAACTCAGAGCTTGGATCTCGTAACGCGTTACCCATTACTCGGAACTCGTATCTTATATATGGTAACTTGTAATCCATTACCGATAACCTGGAACGCATATCTTGCATCTCGTAGCTCGTAAATCGTTACCGATAAATGGGAAACGCATCTTGTATCTCGTGACGCCTAACTCAGGACTTGGAGCTCGAAGGTGATACCGATAATTCGGAGCTCGTATCTTGTATCACTTACCTTGTAACTCGTAACTCGTAACTCGTTGCTTATAACTCGGAACTCCAATCTTGATCGCGGATCTTGTAAATCAATGACGATAACCTCGAACCCGTCTCCTAGAACTAGTAGTTCGCAACTCGTTACCGATAGGTGGAAACTCGCATCTTGTATCTCATGACGCGAAACTCAGAACTCGGAATTCGTAACGCGTAACCGATAACTCGGAGCTCGTATCTTGTAACTCGTAACTCGTTACCCATAACTCGGAACTCATATCTAGTAGCTCTTAACTCATAACTGATTACCTGGAACTCGTGTCTTGTGTCTCGTAGCTCGTAACTAGTACCTCGTAAATCGTAGCTTATAACTCGCTACTCATATCCCGGAACTCGCATCTTGTGTATCGTAGCTTTTAACCCATTATCAATAACAAGGAACTTGTATCTTGCCTCTCGTAGCTCGTAAATCGTTACCGATAAGTGGGAACTCGCAACTTGTATCTCGTGACGCGTAACTCAGAACTTGGAACTCGTAACGCATTACCGATAACTCGGAGCTTATATCTTGTATCTCTTATGTTGTAACACATAACTTGTAACTCGTAACTCGTTACCTATGACTCGAAACTCGTATCTTCTGTCTCGGATCTCGCAAATCATTGCCGGTAACCTGGAACTCGTATCCTAGTTCTTGAAGATCGTAGCTCGTTACCAATAAATGGGAACTCGCATCATGTATCTCGTGACGCGTAACTCAGGACTCGGAACTCGAAAGTTTTACCGATATCTCGGAGCTCGTATCTTGCATCACTTACCTTGTAACTCGTAACCCGTAACTCGTTGCCCATAACTCCGAACTCGGATCTAGATCTCGCATCTTGTATATCAATGACGATAACTTCGAACTGGTATCCTAGATCTAGTAGTTCGTAACTCGTTACCGATAGGTGGAAACTCGCATCTTGTATCTCATGACGCGAAACTCAGAACTCGGAACTCGTAACGCGTAACCGACAACTTGGTGCGCGTATCTTGTAACTCGTAACTCGCTACACATAACTCGGAACTCATATCTTGTATCTAGTAGCTCTTAACTCATAACTGATTACCTGGAACTCGCATCTTGTATCTCGTAACTCGTAACTAGTACCTCGTAACCCGTAAATCGCAGCTTATAACTCGCTCCTTATAACCCGGAACTCGTATCTTGTGTATAGTAGCTTGTAACCCATTGCCAATAAAAAGGAACTCGTATCTTGCCTCTCGTAGCTCGTAAATGGTAACCGATAAGTGGAAACTCGCACCTTGTATCTCGTGACGCGTAACTCAGAACTTGGAACTCGTAACGCGTTACCGATAACTCGGAGCTTGTATCTTGTATCTCTTACCTTGTAACTCGTAACTCGTAACTTGTTACCCATTACTCGGAACCCGTATCTTCTATCTCGGATCTCTCAAATCATTGCCGATAACCTGGAACTCGTATCCTAGATCTTGAAGATCGTAACTCATTACCAATAAGTGGGAACTCGCATATTGTATCTCGTGACGTGTAACTCAGAACTCGGAACTAGTAACGCGTTACCGATAACTCGGAGCTTGTATCTTGTAACTCGTAAGTCGTAACTCGTTAACCATAAGTTGGAACTCGTACCTTATATATCGTAGCTTGACATCCAATACCGATAACCTGGGACTCGTATCTTGCATGTCGTAGCTCGTAAATCGTTACCGATAAATTGGAACTCGCATCTTGAATCTTGTGACGTGTAACTCAGAACTCGGAACTAGTAACGCATTACCGATGACTCGGAGCTCGTATCTTGTAACTCGTAAGTCGTAACTCGTAACTCGTAACTCGTTACCCATAACCTCGAACTCGTATCCTAGATCTAGTAGTTCGTAACTCGTTACCGATAGGTGGAAGCTCGCATCTTGTATCTCATGACGCGTAACTCAGAACTTGGAACTCGTAACGCGTTACCGATAACTCGGAGCTTGTATCTTGTATCTCTTACCTTGTAACTCATAACTCGTAACTCGTTACCCGTTACTCGGAACTCGCATCTTCTATCTCGGATCTCGCAAATCATTGCCGATAACCTGGAACTCGTATCCTAGATCTTGAAGATCGTAACTCGTTACCAATTAGTGGGAACTCGCAACCTGTATCTCGTGACGTATAACTCAGAACTCGGAACTAGTAACGCGTTACCATAACTCGGAGCTCGTATGTTGTATCCCTTACCCTGTAACTCGTAACCCGTATCCCGTAACTCGTTGCCCATAACTCGGAACCCGAATCTTGATCTCGGATCTTGTAAATCAATGACGATAACCTCGAACTGGTATCCTAGATCTAGTAGTTCGTAACTCGTTACCGATAGGTGGAAACTCGCATCTTGTATCTCGTGACGTGTAACTCAGAACTTGGAACTAGTAACGCGTTACCGATAACTCGGAGCTTGTATCTTGTAACTCGTAACTCGTAACTCGTTACTCATAACTCAGAACTCGTATCTTATATATCGTAACTTGCAATCGATTACCGATAGCCTGGAACACGTATCTTGGATCTCGTTACTCGTAAATCGTTAACGATAAATGGGAACTCGCATCTTGTATCTCATGACGTGTAACTCAGTACTCGGAACTCGAAAGTTTTACCGATATCTCGGAGCTCGCATCTTGTATCACTTACCTTGTAACTCGTAACTCGTTACCCATAACTCGGAACTCATATCTTGTATCTAGTAGCTCTTAACTCATAACTGATTACCTGGAACTCGTGTCTTGTGTCTCGTAGCTCGTAACTCGTTACGATAAGTGGGTACTCGCATCTTGTATCTTGTAACTCGTAACTAGTACCTCGTAGATCGTAAGTCGTAATTCGTAACTTGTAACTCGTAAATCGCAGCTTACAACTCGCTACTCATATCCCGGAACTCGCATCTTATGTATCGTAGCTTGTAACCCATTATCAATAACAAGGAACTCGTATCTTGCCTCTCGTAGCTCGTAAATCGTTACCGAAGTCGGAGCTTGTATCTTCTATCTCTTATCTTGTAACTTGTAACTCGTAACTCGTTACTTATTACTCGGAACTCGTTTCTTCTATCTCGGATCTCGTGAATCACTGCCGATAACCTGGAACTCAGTTCCTAGATCATGAAGATCGTAACTCGTTACTAAGAAGTGGGAACCCGCATCTTGTATCTCGTAACGTGTAACTCAGAACTCGGAACTAGTAACGCGTTACCGAAAACTCGGAGCTTGTATCTTGTATATCTTATCTTGTAACTCGTAACTTGTAACTCGTAACTCGTAACCCGTAACTTGTTGCCCATAACTCCGAACTCGAATCTTGATCTCGTATCTTGTAAATCAATGACGATAACATCGAACTCGTATCCTAGAACTAGTGGTTCGTAACTCGTTACCGATAGGTGGAAACTCGCATCTTGTATCTCATGACGCGAAACTCAGAACTCGGAACTCGTAACGCGTAACCGACAACTCGGTGCGCGTATCTTGTAACTCGTAACTCGTTACCCATAACTCGGAACTTTTATCTTGTATCTAGTAGCTCGTAACTCATTGTTGATTACCTGGAACTCGCATCTTGTGTCTCGTAGCTCGTAACTCGTTACGATAAGTGGGTACACGCATCTTGTATCTCGTAACTAGTACCTCGTAGATCGTAAGTCGTAACTCGTATATCGTAACTCGCAACTTGAAACTCGTAACTCGTAAATCGCAGCTTATAACTCGCTACTCATATTCCGGAACTCGCATCTTGTGTATCGTAGCTTGTAACCCATTATCAATAACAAGGAACTCGTATCTTGCCTCTCGTAGCTCGAAAATCGTTACCGATAAGTGGGAACTCGCAACTTGTATCTCGTGACGCGTAACTCAGAACTTGGAACTCGTAACGCGTTACCGATAACTCGGAGCTTGTATCTTGTATATCTTATCCTGTAACTCGTAACTTGTAACTCGTAACTCGTCACCTATGACTCGAAACTCGTATCTTCTATCTCGGATCTCGCAAATCATTGCCGGTAACCTGGAACTCGTATCCTAGATCTTGAAGATCGCAGGTCGTTACCAATAATTGGGAACTCGCAATTTGTATCTCGTGAAGCGTAACTCACAACATGGAACTCGTAATGCGTTATCGATAGCTCGAAGCTTGTATCTTCTATCTCTTACCTTGTAACTCGTAACTCTTAACCCGTTACCCATTACTCGGAACTCGTATCTTCTATCTCGGATCTCGCAAATCATTGCCGATAACGTGGAACTCGTATCCTAGATCTTGAACATCGTAACTCGTTACCAATAAGTGGGAACTTGCATCTTGTATCCCGTGACGTGTAACTCAGAACTCGGAACCAATAACGCGTTACCGATAACTCGGAGGTTGTATCTTGTAACTCGTAGCTCGTAACTCGTTACTCATACCTCAGAACTCGTATCTTATATATCGTAACTTGTAATACTTAACGATAACCTGGAACTCGTATCTTAAATCTCGTTGCTCGTGAGTCATTACAGAATAAATGGGAACTCGCATCTTGTATCTCGTGACGCGTAACTCCGGACTCGGAACTCGAAAGTTTTACCGATATCGCGGAGCTCGTATCTTGTATCACTTACTTTGTAACTCGTAACTCGTAACACGTAACTCGTTGCCCATAGCTCGGAACTCGAATCTTGATCTCGGATCTTGTAAATCAGTGACGATAACCTCGAACTCGTATCCTAGATCTAGTAGTTCATAACTCGTTACCGATAGGTGGAAGCTCGCATCTTGTATCTTATGACGCGGAACTATGAACTCGGAACTCGTATCAGGTAACCGATAACTCGGAGCTCGTATCTTGTAACTCGTAACTCGTTACCCATAACTCGGAACCCATATCTTGTATCTAGTAGCTCGTAACTCATTACTGATTACCTGGAACTCGTATCTTGTGTCTCGTAGCTCGTAACTCGTTACGATAAGTGGGAACTCGCATCTTGTATCTCGTAACTCGCAATAGTACCTCGTAGATAGTAAGTCGTGACTCGTAACTCGTACCTCGTTGCCCGTAACTCGTAAATCGCAGCTTATAACTCGCTACTCATATTCCGGAACTCGCATCTCATGACCGTAGCTTGTAACCCATCATCAATAACAAGGAACTCGTATCTTACATCTCGTAGCTCGTAAATCGTTACTGATAAGTGGGAACTCGCAACTTGTGACTCGTGACGCGTAACTCAGATCTTGGAACTCGTAACGCGTTACCGAAAACTCGGAGCTTGTATCTTGTATCTCTTATCTTGTAACTCATAACTTGTAACTCGTAACTCGTCACCTATGGCTCGAAACTCGTATCTTCTATCTCGGATCTCGCAAATCATTGCCGATAACGTGGAACTATTATCCTAGATCTTGAACATCGTAACTCGTTACCAATAAGTGGGAACTCGCTTCTTGTATCTCGTGACGTGTAACTCAGAACTCGGAACTAGTAACGCCTTACCGATGACTCGAAGCTCGTATCTTGTATCACTTACCTTGTAAGTCGTAACTCGTAGCTCGTAACTCGTTACCCATAACTCTTAACTCGTATCTTATATATCGTAACTTGTAATCCATTAACGATAACCTGGAACTCGTATCTTGCATCTTGTTGCTCGTAAATCATTACAGAATAAATGAGAACTAGCATCTTGTATCTCGTGACGCGTAACTCAGGACTTGGAACTCGAAAGTTTTACCGATATCGCGGAGCTCGTATCTTGCATCACTTACCTTGTAACTCGTAACTCGAAACTTGTAAATCGATGACGATAACTTCGAACTGGTATCCTAGATCAAGTAGTTCGTAACTCATTACCGATAGGTGGAAACTCGCATCTTGTATCTCACGACGCGAAACTCAGAACTTGGAACTCGTAACGCGTAATCGACAACTCGGTGCGCGTATCTTGTAACTCGTAACTCGTTACCCATAACTCGGAACTCCTATCTTGTATCTAGTAGCTCGTAACTCATTGTTGATTACCTGGAACTCGCATCTTGTGTCTCGCAGCTCGTAACTCGTTACGATAAGTGGGAACTCGCATCTTGTATGTCGTAACTCATAACCCGGAACCCGTATCTTGTGTATCGTAGCTAGTAACCCATTACCAAGAACAAGGAACTCGTATCTTGCCTCTCGTAGTTCGCAAATCGTTACTGATAAGTGGGAAATCGCTACTTGTATCTCTTGACGCATACCTCAGAACTTGGAACTCGTAACGCGTTACCGATAACTCGGAACCTGTATCTTGTATCTCTTACCCTGTAACTCGTAACTTGTAACTCGTAACTCGTAACTCGTAACTCGTAACTCGTAACTCGTAACTCGTAACTCGTAACTCGTAACTCGTAACTCGTAACTCGTAACTCGTAACTCGTAACTCGTAACTCGTAACTCGTAACTCGTAACTCGTAACTCGTAACTCGTAACTCGTAACTCGTAACTCGTATCTCGTAACTCGTAACTCGTTACCCATTACTCCGAACTCGTATCTTATATATGGTAACTTGTAATCCATTACCGATAACCTGGAACGCATAGCTTGGATCTCGTAGCTCGTAAATGGTAACCGATAAGTGGGAACTCGCACCTTGTATCTCGTGATGCGTAACTCAGAACTTGGAACTCGTAACGCGTTACAGATAACTCGGAGCTTGTATCTTGTATCTCTTACCCTGTAACTCGTAACTCGTAACTTGTTACCCATTACTCGGAACCCGTATCTTCTATCTCGGATCTCTCAAATCATTGCCGATAACCTGGAACTCGTATCCTAGATCTTGAAGATCGTAACTCATTACCAATAAGTGGGAACTCGCATATTGTATCTCGTGACGTGTAACTCAGGACTCGGAACTAGTAACGCGTTACCGCTAACTCGGAGCTTGTATCTTGTAACTCGTAACTCGTTAACCATAAATTGGAACTCGTACCTTATATATCGTAGCTTGTAATCCAATACCGATAACCTGGGACTCGTATCTTGCATGTCGTAGCTCGTAAATCGTTACCGATAAATTGGAACTCGCATCTTGAATCTTGTGACGTGTAACTCAGAACTCTGAACTAGTAACGCGTTACCGATGAATCGGAGCTCGTATCTTGTAACTCGTAACTCGTAACTCGTTACCCATAACCTCGAACTCGTATCCTAGATCTAGTAGTTCGTAACTCGTTACCGATAGGTGGAAGCTCGCATCTTGTATCTCATGACGCGTAACTCAGAACTTGGAACTCGTAACGCGTTACCGATAACTCGGAGCTTGTATCTTGTATCTCTTACCTTGTAACTCATAACTCGTAACTCGTTACCCATTACTCGGAACTCGCATCTTCTATCTCGGATCTCGCAAATCATTGCCGATAATCTGGAACTCGTATCCTAGATCTTGAAGATCGTAACTCGTTACCAATAAGTGGGAACTCGCAACCTGTTTCTCGTGACGTATAACTCAGAACTCGGAACTAGTAACGCGTTACCGATAACTCGGAGCTCGTATGTTGTATCCCTTACCTTGTAACTCGTAACCCGTAACTCGTTGCCCATAACTCGGAACCCGAATCTTGGTCTCGGATCTTGTAAATCAATGACGATAACCTCGAACTGGTATCCTGGTATCCTAGATCTAGTAGTTCGTAACTCGTTACCGATAGGTGGAAGCTCGCATCTTGTATCTTATGACGCGGAACTATGAACTCGGAACTCGTAACGCGTTACCGAAAACTCGGAGCTTGTATCTTGTATCTCTTATCTTGTAACTCATAACTTGTAACTCGTAACTCGTTACCTATGGCTCGAAACTCGTATCTTCTATCTCGGATCTCGCAAATCATTGCCGATAACGTGGAACTATTATCCTAGATCTTGAACATCGTAACTCGTTACCAATAAGTGGGAACTCGCATCTTGTATCTCGTGACGTGTAACTCAGAACTCGGAACTAGTAACGCTTTACCGATGACTCGAAGCTCGTATCTTGTATCACTTACCTTGTAAGTCGTAACTCGTAGCTCGTAACTAGTTACCCATAACTCTGAACTCGTATCTTATATATCGTAACTTGTAATCCATTAACGATAACCTGGAACTCGTATCTTGAATCTCGTTGCTCGTAAATAATTACAAAATAAATGAGAACTCGCATCTTGTATCTCGTGACGCGTAACTCAGGACTTGGAACTCGAAAGTTTTACCGATATCGCGGAGCTCGTATCTTGCATCACTTACCTTGTAACTCGTAACTCGTAACCCGTAACTTGTTGCCCATAACTCCGAACTCGGATCTAGATCTCGTATCTTGTAAATCGATGACGATAACTTCGAACTGGTATCCTAGATCTAGTAGTTCGTAACTCGTTACCGATAGGTGGAAACTCGCATCTTGTATCTCATGACGCGAAACTCAGAACTTGGAACTCGTAACGCGTAACCGACAACTCGGTGCGCGTATCTTGTAACTCGTAACTCGTTACCCATAACTCGGAACTCCTATCTTGTATCTAGTAGCTCGTAACTCATTGTTGATTACCTGGAACTCGCATCTTGTGTCTCGCAGCTCGTAACTCGTTACGATAAGTGGGAACTCGCATCTTGTATGTCGTAACTCATAACCCGGAACCCGTATCTTGTGTATCGTAGCTTGTAACCCATTACCAAGAACAAGGAACTCGTATCTTGCCTCTCGTAGTTCGTAAATCGTTACCGATAAGTGGGAAATCGCTACTTGTATGTCTTGACGCATAACTCAGAACTTGGAACTCGTAACATGTTACCGATAACTCGGAACCTGTATCTTGTATCTCTTACCCTGTAACTCGTAACTCTTAACTCGTAAATCGCAGCTTATAACTCGCTACTTATATACCGGAACTCGCATCTTATGTATCGTAGCTTGTAACCCATTATCAATAACATTGAACTCGTATCTTTCCTCTCGTAGCTCGTAAATCGTTACCGATAAGTGGGAACTCGCAACTTGTATCTCGTGATGCGTAACTCAGAACTTGGAACGCGTAACGCGTTACCGATAACTCGGAGCTTGTATCTTGTATCTCATATCTTGTAACTCGTAACTTGTAAATCGTAACTCGTTGCCTATGACTCGAAACTCGTATCTTCTATCTCGGATTGTGATGGTATGCAATACAGTTTAAAGAACTTAAAGGAAATAAGTAAAACTGCTGCCATCGAATTATTGTTACTATGCGGAAACTCGTAGTAGTAGGAACATTCACATTATTCATATTTATTGCTATGCAAGCAAGTAGCATGTCGCTGCACTTTTAGATATGTAATTATTTTTAATCAATAAATGTAGTATGGTTTTGGAATTGAACGACTGTGTTTGATTCGAGCACGGGTCGAGAGTTCGAACCTTTGTGCCCAAACCTTACCAAAGAACAAGTATATTACATGGCGATCCTGCCAGTTCCGTGCTTAAGTGGCTGATTACCTTCTGTTTTATTAGTACATTTTCTTCTCAAAAATTACCTTGAAAGAAAAGTTGAAGAAAATGGGAAAAACTCAATCGAAGGAAGAAGTTATAATTGCACAAAGTGGAAATAGTGGAGGTGGTACAGCTGATGGGCGCAACAATATAGCCGCTATGGATTTACTTAAATTAGTAGGCGGTGCTGTGTTAATCGTCGGTCTAATATGGTTTTGCTGTCGTCGGTCGAGGAAGGCTTTGGAGCTCAAAATAAGGAGAGAAATTCGTCGAAGTCAGGAACTCGCCTAGTGCAATGTGCTATGTAGTGCTGAGTGAATAGACATCTGCATGAAAGATGATGTGATGGATAAACTAAAGAGTAAGATGAGACTACTTTATAAATTATTTCGTCCATGACTGCGGAATTTAGAGACTTATTGGAACATCTCGTTAAACTTATAGCTAATGTTAAGAAAGATCCTCAAGAGCGTAGAGAAAATCTTGAGAGAGTCAACAAACATTTGAATGACTTAGAAACCATTGATAATCGATTTAGTCAGCTTAAGATTAAATTTAATGAGACTAAACACCATGAAGATGTTTTAGGTTTAGTTAGCAGTTTAGTTAGGCAGATTACTTTAAATTTAAATTCATGTAGACAACTTTTATTAGAAAGAGTAGAAACTATTACAGCAAATAGGTTAGGAAATGTTGATGTACCGGAAACGGAGCAAGGGCAAGTTAATAGTGTCATAGGTAGCATTTCAGCGGTAAACATGGCTGAAAAGTTTGACATAAGAACTGCAGCTTCCATTTTGCCTAACATGGACGGGAGCGAAGATGCCACCAAGCAATTGATTGATGGGATTGAGCTCTATAGCGAAATGTTAGACACTGATGGCAAGACGATGCTTATTAAGTATATTATTAAGGTAAAATTAACGCAAAACGCCAAAGTACGTTTGGAACCAACCTATAACACTACAGAGGAATTAGTTGCCGACATGAAAAAGCACCTGCTCACGAAAAAATCATCGGCTGCTCTGGCAACCCAATTATTTAACTCAAAACAAGGTCACAAGGGCATTGATGATTATGGTAAACATATTGAAAGGTTAATGATTGATTTAACTTTATCTCAAGCGGAAAATAGTAATTCGTTACCAATTCTTAGGTCGGTGAATGAAAAACATGCTATAAATGCTTTTACGAACGGCTTGCGAGATAGTAGTTTGAAAACAATAATAAAAGCTAGGAATTACGATAATCTAAGAGATGCCATATCAGGGGCTAAAGATGAAGAGGTAGCAAATTTTTCTAATACATCTTCGGCTGATCTACTTTATATGCGTAGTCGCCACCAAAATTTTCGCGGCAATAATATCAGTAGAGGTAGGACTTATAGCTCTTTCAGGGGAAATTCTAGATACAATGGAAGAGGAAGTAGTAATAATAGTAGATATTACGATAGTACCTATCACAGCAACAATCAGCAAACGGTAAACCGAAATATTATATCCTCAGCATCGAGAGGTAGAAATAATTTTTCTCGTAGACAACGAGGCACCAATTTTAATAACAGAAGTAGCAACGGTCGCGTGTATGTTGCTGAAACTGCTGAAACTGCTGAATGTGAGAATAATAGTTTGTTTTTTCGAGTCTAAAGTGAATGGAAATGTTGGATTTTTAAATAATATGAATGGTTTAAATTATATTCGAGTAAAATGGGGTTCAAAACAATTATTGTGTTTATGCGATACAGGAGCAAGTTTGAGTTGTATATTTTCGAATGCTTTTACAAATAACAGCAATATTGACAGAACGAAAAAGATTAAAATAATAGGAATCTCTGGGTCTACAGTTTCCCTGGGATCAGCAGATATTCAAATTACTATAAATAACGTTAATATTAATCACGAGTTTAATGTCATTGAAAGCTTTGATAGCAATATACAGGGTGTGTTAGGATCGGATTTTTTTAACAAATATAATTCTACAATCAATTATGAAAATTTTACTTTTTCTCTATGGGTTGATAACAAGAAAATAATTGTTCCTTTAGAATCAAAGGATCATAACTGCATACTCGTGCCTCCGAGATGTGAAGTTATCAAGTATATTGATACTAAGTTACAGGGTGAATGGTTAGTTATGAATGACGAAGTTTGTGAAGGAGTGCTCATAGCAAGTATGATAGTAGATGCAAAGGAGAACAAAATGCCAGTTAGATTCTTAAATACAACTGAACGAGAAATTACGCTTAAAAATTATCACCCTGCAGTAAGAAACATACAAGATTATGAGGTTTGTAAATTCGGAGAAAGCAGAATAACGGTGGAACGTGTAGAGAAAATATTAAGTTTGATTAACACTAAGTCACTAAACAGAGAGGAGAAACTGTCAATTGATAAGATATGTGCCAAATTTGCAGACATTTTTTATCTAGATAACGACCCTTTAACAGTATCCAACATTTATAAGCAAAAAATTCGATTAAAATAAAACGCAACTCCGGTGTACGTCAAACCTTATAGATTACCACAGATTCAAAAAGATGAGTTGGATAAACAAATTTCAAAAATGTTAAAAGATGATATAATAGAACCTTCAATTTCAGAATATTCGTCTCCATTATTGTTAGTCCCGAAAAAAGCTTATCCTAATGGTGAGAAAAAATACAGAGTGGTTATAGACTACAGATTGTTGAATAGGCAAATTGAGGATGAAAAATTTCCTCTCCCCAATATAGCTGACATCTTAGATTCACTTTCTGGTTCTATTTATTATTCACATTTAGATTTAGTTCAATCTTATTACCAGTTAGAACTCCATCCAACTAGTAGGCCTATAACATCTTTTACAACAAATCAAGGTCAGTTTCAGATGAAGCGGTTACCAATGGGTTTGAAAATCAGCCCAAGCGTTTTTTCAAGACTCATGACTGTAGCGATGTCAGGTTTAAATGACGCATGTTTTGTATACCTGGACGACCTTTGTATTTTTGGAAATTCACTACAACATCATAATCAAAATTTGATTAAAGTAATGGACAGACTTAGAGCTGCAAATTTAAAACTTAATCCTAATAAGTGCGAATTTTTGAAAAAAGAAATTTTATATTTGGGTCACTTAATATCTTCTGACGGAATACTACCTGATCCAGAAAAAACCAAAGCAGTTATAAAATATCCCATTCCAAAAAACGCAGACGAGACTAAACGTTTTGTCGCGTTTGCCAATTACTACCGAAAATTTATAAATAATTTTGCAGAAATTGCATATCCTTTGAACAGATTAGCTAGAAAAGGAGTAGTGTTCGATTGGTCAAAAGATTGTCAAAAATCCTTTGAAGTACTAAAAAATGCTCTTGTCAATCCACCAATTTTGCAATACCCAAATTTTTCTGCCAATCACGAATTCATCTTGAGGACTGATGCTAGCGGATTTGCAGTAGGAGCGATACTGTCAAACTCGAATGACAAACCCGTAGCATTTGCATCAAGGTCGTTAAACAATGCTGAAAAAAATTATTGTACCATTGAAAAAGAACTTTTGGCTATCGTATGGAGTGTTAAACATTTTCGCCATTATTTACTAGGTAGGAAGTTTAAAGTATTATGTGATCACAAACCATTGATTTATTTGTTCAATATGACCAATGCATCAAGTCGACTAACCAAATTTAGACTAATTCTAGAAAAATATCAGTTTTCTGTTCATTATGTGCCAGGTTCTGAGAATGTAACTTCAGATGCCTTATCTCGTGTGTGTGTAGATTCTGATGAGTTGAAAGAAATGAATGAAAGAGTAAATGGAATTGTAAATGTGATGACCCGAGCACAACACAAAAGACAGGAAAACAGTTTAGATATGAAAAGTAGGTCTACAGATGACAGGATTGATCACCCGGTTATTGTAGAGTTACTCAAGTGTCCACCTCATACAGTAGAATTACGACCGATATCATGTACGCAATTTGCTGAATTGAAAAATAAAAAACTAGCTAGTCATAATAAAAAGTTAAAAATGATACATAATGATATATTATACGACGTCGATTCGCAAATTATTTATGTTATTCAGAATGCTCGACCAGCGTATGACTTAGGTACATCGTTGGGACATCTGGAAAAAATTTGCAATGAATATAATATTCCGGAATTGTTTATTATGAAAAATGGAAATTCAGCAGAGTTTTTAAATGATTTAATAAAAGTGAAAAATCGCTTGCGTAATAGTGCACTGAAAATTATAATAATTAAAGACAAACAACGCGTTGAAGACAAAGAATTAAAACAATTAATAATTAATGATTACCACATGCTACCTACAGGGGGACATGCAGGTATAACTCGAATGTGTAAAAATATTGGGAAAAACTATTTTTGGTCTAGCTTGGAGAAAGACGTGAAGGATTTTGTCAAACGGTGCGACGAATGTCAAAAATATAAATATTCAAAAATGGTCAAACAACCATTGAAAATAACTACAACAGCTACTTCAGCTTTCGAAAAAGTTTTCCTAGATTTAGTAGGTCCTTTACCTGAAGACATACAAAATAATAAATACATTCTAACAATTCAATGTGATCTTTCTAAATTTGTTGAATGTTATCCATTACCGGACAAGGAAACGACAACTGTGGCAAAGTCATTCGTAGAAAACTTTATACTGCGTTTTGGTATCCCACAGGATATAGTCACCGATCAGGGAACTGAATTTTTGTCAAATATTTTCAAAGAAACTTGTAAGTTGTTGAAAATTAATCAATTAAATTCAACCGCACATCACCATGAGACCTTGGGTGCTTTGGAAAATTCGCATAAACATCTGTCAGCATACCTTCGAATGCAAGTGTCCAAAGGTATAAATAATTGGAATGCCTGGGTACCCTTTTGGTGTTTTTCATATAATAATAGCGTAAATACAAGTACAAAGTATACACCATTTGAACTGGTATTCGGAAAATCTTGCATAATTCCAAGTAACGTCAAAACTAGTGTAGATCCCTTGTATAACTTTGATAGTTACCCAAAAGAACTTAAATTTATACTACAAAAGGCTTGGAATGATGCTAGAGATAATATTTTGGATACGAAATATAAAAGAAAAGAATATTTTGATAGAAACTGTGAAGCAATTAGTTACGCACCAGGTGAAAAAGTGTTATTACAAAACAATAATAGAGTGAATAAAATGGACATATTGTTTAAAGGACCTTATACGATTGTTGAAGACAAAGGTGTGAACGTTATTTTGAATATTGATGGTAAATCTGTGGAAGTGCATAAAAATAGAGTTAAACGGTACCTATAGTGATTAAGTTATTTAAGTTATATAAGTTATTTAGTGTTAAAAATTATTAAGAAAAAACTATGTTATAACATGTTTTTACTTTTTTTGGCAGGGAAGGTGTGATGGTATGCAATACAGTTTAAAGAACTTAAAGGAAATAAGTAAAACTGCTGCCATCGAATTATTGTTACTATGCGGAAACTCGTAGTAGTAGGAACATTCACATTATTCATATTTATTGCTATGCAAGCAAGTAGCATGTCGCTGCACTTTTAGATATGTAATTATTTTTAATCAATAAATGTAGTATGGTTTTGGAATTGAACGACTGTGTTTGATTCGAGCACGGTTCGAGAGTTCGAACCTAAGTGCCCAAACCTTACCAAAGAACAAGTATATTACAGGATTTCGCAAATCATTGCCGGTAACCTGGAACTCGTATCCTAGATCTTGGAGATCGCAGCTCGTTACCAATAAGTGGGAACTCGCATCTTGCATCTCGTGACGTGTAACTCAGAACTCGGAAGTAGTAACGCGTTACCGATAACTCGGAACTTGTATCTTGTAACTCGTAACTCGTAACTCGTTGCTCATAACTCAGAACTCGTATCTTATATATCGTAACTTGCAATCCATTACCGATAACCTGGAGCTCGTATCTTGCATCTCGTAGCTCGTAAATCGTTACCGATAAGTGGGAACTCGCAACTTGTATCTCGTGACGCGTAACTCAGAACATGGAACTCGTAACGCGTTATCAATAACTCGAAGCTTGTATCTTGTATCTCTTACCTTGTAACTCGTAACTCGTAACTCTTAACTCGTAACTCGTAACTCGTAACTCGTAACTCGTAACTCGTAACTCGTAACTCGTTACCCATTACTCGGAACTCGTTTCTTCTATCTCGGATCTCGTGAATCACTGCCGATAACCTGGAACTCAGTTCCTAGATCATGAAGATCGTAACTCGTTACTAAGAAGTGGGAACCCGCATCTTGTATCTCGTAACGTGTAACTCAGAACTCGGAACTAGTAACGCGTTACCGATAACTCGGAGCTCGTATCTTGTAACTCGTAACTCGTATCTTATATATTGTAACCTGTAATCCACTACCAATAACCTGGAACTCGTATATTGCTTCTCGTAGCTCGTAAATCGTTTCCGATAAATGGGAACTCGCATCTTGTATCTCGTGACGTTTAACTCAGGACTCGGAACTCGAAGATGTTATCGATAACTCGGCGCTCGTATCTTGTATCACTTATCTTGTAACTCGTTAGTCGTAACCCGTAACTCGTTGCTCATAACTCGGAACTCGAGTCTTGATCTCGGATCCTGCAGATCAATGACGATAACCTCGAACTCGTATCCTAGATCTAGTAGTTCGTAAATTGTTACATATAGGTGGAAACTCGCATCTTGTACCTCATGACGCGGAACTCAGAACTCGGAACTCGTATCAGGTAACCGATAACTCAGCTCGTATCTTGTGACTCGTAACTCGTTACCCATAACTCGGAACTCGTATCTTGGATCTAGTGGCTCGTAACTCATTACTGATTACAACTCATTATTGATTACCTGGAACTCGCATCTTGTGTCTCGCGGCTCATAACTCGTTACGATAAGTGGGAAGTCGCATCTTGTATGTCGTAATTCATAACCCGGAACCCGTATCTTGTGTATCGTAGCTTGTAACCCATTGCCAATAACAAGGAACTCGTATCTTGCCTCTTGTAGTTCGTAAATCGTTACCGATAAGTGGGAACTCGCAACTTGTATCACGTGACGCATAACTCAGAACATGGAACTCGTAATGCGTTATCGATAACTCGAAGCTTGTATCTTGTATCTCTTACCTTGTAACTCGTAACTCTTATCCCGTTACCCATTACTCGTAACTCGTATCTTCTATCTCCGATCTCGCAAATCATTGCCGATAACCTGGAACTCGTATCCTAGATCTAGTAGTTCGTAACTCGTTACCGATAGGTGGAAGCTCGCATCTTGTATCTCATGACGCGTAACTCAGAACTTGGAACTCGTAACGCGTTACCGATAACTCGGAGCTTGTATCTTGTATCTCTTACCTTGTAACTCGTAACTCGTAACTCGTTACCCATTACTCGGAACTCGCATCTTCTATCTCGGAACTCGCAAATCATTGCCGATAACCTGGAACTCGTATCCTAGATCTTGAAGATCGTAACTCGTTACCAATAAGTGGGAACTCGCAACCTGTATCTCGTGACGTATAACTCAGAACTCGGTACTAGTAACGCGTTACCAATAACTCGGAGCTCGTATGTTGTATCCCTTACCTTGTAACTCGTAACCCGTAACTCGTTGCCCATAACTCGGAACCCGAATCTTGATCTCGGATCTTGTGAATCAATGACGATAACCTCGAACTGGTATCCTAGATCTAGTAGTTCGTAACTCGTTACCGATAGGTGGAAACTCGCATCTTTTATCTCGTGACGTGTAACTCAGAACTCGGAACTAGTAACGCGTTACCGATAACTCGGAGCTTGTATCTTGTAACTCGTAACTCGTAACTCGTAACTCGTTACTCAGAACTCGTATCTTATATATCGTAACTTGCAATCGATGACCAATAGCCTGGAACACGTATCTTGGATCTCGTTACTCGTAAATCGTTAACGATAAATGGGAACTCGCATCTTGTATCTCATGACGTGTAACTCAGTACTCGGAACTCGAAAGTTTTACCGATATCTCGGAGCTCGCATCTTGTATCACTTACCTTGTAACTCGTAACTCGTAACCCGTAACTGGTTGCCCATAACTCCGAACTCGAATCTTTATCTCTTATCTTGTAATTCAATGACGATAATCTCGAACTGGTATCCTAGATCTAGTAGTTCGTAACTCGTTACCAATAGGTGGAAACTCGCATCTTCTATCTCATGACGCGAAACTTAGAACTCGTAACGCGTAACCGACAACTAGGTGCGTGTATCTTGTAACTTGTAACTCGTTACCCATAACTGGGTACTCCTATCTTGTATCTAGTAGCTCGTAACTCATTATTGATTACCTGGAACTCGCATCTTGTGTCTCGCGGCTCGTAACTCGTTACGGTAAGTGGGAACTCGCATCTTGTATGTCGTACTTCATAACCCGGAACCCTTATCTTGTGTATCGTAGCTTGTAACCCATTGCCAACAACAAGGAACTCGTATCTTGCCTCTTGTAGTTCGTAACTCGTTACCGACAGGTGGAAGCTTGCATCTTGTATCTCATGACGCGTAACTCAGAACTTGGAACTCGTAACAGGTAACCGACAACTCGGAGATTGTATCTTGTAACTTGTAACTCGTTACCCATATCTTGGAACTCGCATCTTGTATCTAGTAGCTCGTAACTCATTACTGATTACCTGGAACTCGTGTCTTGTGTCTCGTAGCTCGTAACTCGTTACGATAACTGGGTACTCGCATCTTGTATCTCGTAACTCGTAACTAGTACCTCGTAGATCGTAAGTCGTAATTCGTAACTCGTAACTCATATATCGTAACTCGCAACTCGAAACTCGTAAATCACAGCTTATAACTCGCTACTCATATCCCGGAACTCGCATCTTATGTATCGCAGCTTGTAACCCATTATCAATAACAAGGAACTCGTATCTTGCCTCTCGTAGCTCGTAAATCGTTACCGAAGTCGGAGCTTGTATCTTCTATCTCTTATCTTGTAACTCGTAACTTGTAACTCGTTACTTATTACTCGGAACTCGTTTCTTCTATCTCGGATCTCGTGAATCACTGCCGATAACCTGGAACTCAGTTCCTAGATCATGAAGATCGTAAATCGTTACTAAGAAGTGGGAACCCGCATCTTGTATCTCGTAACGTGTAACTCAGAACTCGGAACTAGTAACGCGTTACCGAAAACTTGGAGCTTGTATCTTGTATATCTTATCTTATAACTCGTAACTTGTAACTCGTAACTCGTAACCCGTAACTTGTTGCCCATAACTCCGAACTCGAATCTTGATCTCGTATCTTGTAAATCAATGACGATAACATCGAACTCGTATCCTAGAACTAGTAGTTCGTAACTCGTTACCGATAGGTGGAAACTCGCATCTTGTATCTCATGACGCGAAACTCAGAACTCGGAACTCGTAACGTGTAACCGACAACTCGGTGCGCGTATCTTGTAACTCGTAACTCGTTACTCATAACTCGGAACTTTTATCTTGTATCTAGTAGCTCGTAACTTATTGTTGATTACCTGGAACTCGCATCTTGTGTCTCGTAGCTCGTAACTCGTTACGATAAGTGGGTACTCGCATCTTGTATCTCGTAACTAGTACTTCGTAGATCGTAAGTCGTAACTCGTATATCGTAACTCGCAACTTGAAACTCGTAACTCGTAAATCGCAGCTTATAACTCGCTACTCATATTCCGGAACTCGCATCTTGTGTATCGTAGCTTGTAACCCATTATCAATAACAAGGAACTCGTATCTTGCCTCTCGTAGCTCGTAAATCATTACCGATAAGTGGGAACTCGCATCTTGTATCTCGTGACGCGTAACTCAGAACTTGGAACTCGTAACGCGTTACCGATAACTCGGAGCTTGTATCTTGTAACTCGTAACTCGTAACTCGTAACTCGTTACTCAGAACTCGTATCTTATATATCGTAACTTGCAATCGATGACCAATAGCCTGGAACACGTATCTTGGATCTCGTTACTCGTAAATCGTTAACGATAAATGGGAACTCGCATCTTGTATCTCATGACGTGTAACTCAGTACTCGGAACTCGAAAGTTTTACCGATATCTCGGAGCTCGCATCTTGTATCACTTACCTTGTAACTCGTAACTCGTAACCCGTAACTGGTTGCCCATAACTCCGAACTCGAATCTTTATCTCTTATCTTGTAATTCAATGACGATAATCTCGAACTGGTATCCTAGATCTAGTAGTTCGTAACTCGTTACCAATAGGTGGAAACTCGCATCTTCTATCTCATGACGCGAAACTTAGAACTCGTAACGCGTAACCGACAACTAGGTGCGTGTATCTTGTAACTTGTAACTCGTTACCCATAACTGGGTACTCCTATCTTGTATCTAGTAGCTCGTAACTCATTATTGATTACCTGGAACTCGCATCTTGTGTATCGTAGCTTGTAACCCATTATCAATAACAAGGAACTCGTATCTTGCCTCTCGTAGCTCGTAAATCATTACCGATAAGTGGGAACTCGCATCTTGTATCTCGTGACGCGTAACTCAGAACTTGGAACTCGTAACGCGTTACCGATAACTCGGAGCTTGTATCTTGTATATCTTATCCTGTAACTCGTAACTTGTAACTCGTAACTCGTCACCTATGACTTTAAACTCGTATCATCTATCTCGGATCTCGCAAATCATTGCCGGTAACCTGGAACTCGTATCCTAGATCTTGAAGATCGCAGCTCGTTACCAATAAGTGGGAACACGCATCTTGCATCTCGTGACGTGTAACTCAGCACTCGGAACTAGTAACGCGTTACCGATAACTCGGAGCTTGTATCTTGTAATCCGTAACTTGTAACTCGTAACTCGTTACTCATAACTCGGAACTCATATCTTGTATCTAGTAGCTCTTAACTCATAACTGATTACCTGGAACTCGTGTCTTGTGTCTCGTAGCTCGTAACTCGTTACGATAAGTGGGAACTCGCATCTTATATGTTGTAACTCATAACCCGGAACCCGTATCTTGTGTATCGTAGCTTGTAACCCATTACAAATAACCAGGAACTCGTATCTTGCCTCTCGTAGTTCGTAAATCGTTACCGATAAGTGGGAAATCACTACTTGTATCTCGTGACGCATAACTCAGAACTTGGAACTCGTAACGCGTTACCCATAACTCGGAGCCTGTATCTAGTATCTCTTACCCTGTAACTCGTAACTCTTAACTCGTAACTCGTTACTCGTAAATCGCAGCTTATAACTCGCTACTCATATTCCGGAACTCGCATCTTATGTATCGTAGCTTGTAACCCATTATCAATAACAAGGAACTCGTATCTTACCTCTCGTAGCTCGTAAATCGTTACCAATAAGTGGGAGCTCGCTTCTTGTATCTCGTGACGTGTAACTCAGAACTGGTAACTAGTAACGCGTTACCGAAGACTCGAAGCTCGTATCTTGTATCACTTACCTTGTATGTCGTAACTCGTAGCTCGTAACTCGTTACTCATAACTCTTAACACGTATCTTATATATCGTAACTTGTAATCCATTAACGATAACCTGGAACTCGTATCTTGCATCTCGTTTCTCGTAAATTAATACAGAATAAATGAGAACTCGCATCTTGTATCTCGTGACGCGTAACTCAGGACTCGGAACTCGAAAGTATTACCGATATCTCGGAGCTCGTATCTTGCATCACTTACCTTGTAACTCGTAACTCGTAACCCGTAACTTGTTGCCCATAACTCCGAACTCGGATCTAGATTTCGTATCTCGTAAATCAATGACGATAACTTCGAACTGGTATCCTAGATCTAGTAGTTCGTAACTCGTTACCGATAGATGGAAACTCGCATCTTGTATCTCATGACGCGAAACTCAGAACTCGGAACTCGTAACGCGTAACCAACAACTCGGTGCGCGTATCTTGTGACTCGTAACTCGTTACCCATAACTCGGAACTCATATCTTGTATCTAGTAGCTCGTAACTCATTACTGATTACCTGGAACTCGCAGCTCGTAACTCGTTACGATAAGTGGGAACTCGCATCTTGTATATCGTAACTCATAACCCGGAACCCGTATCTTGTGTATCGTAGCTTGTAACCCATTACCAAGAACAAGGAACTCGTATCTTGCCTCTCGTAGCTCGTAAATCGTTACCGATAAGTGGGAAATCGCTACTTGTATCTTGTGACGCATAATTCAGAACTTGGAACTCGTAACGCGTTACCGATAACTCGGAACCTGTATCTTGTATCTCTTACCCTGTAACTCGTAACTCTTAGCTCGTAAATCGCAGCTTTTAACTCGCTACTCATATCCCGGAACTCGCATCTTATGTATCGTAGCTTGTAACCCATTATCAATAACAAGAAACTCGTATCTTGCCTCTCGTAGCTCGTAAATCGTTACCGATAAGTGGGAACTCGCATCTTGTATCTCGCGACGTGTAACCCAGGACTCGGAACTCGAAAGTGTTACCGATAACTCGTAGCTCGCATCTTGTATCACTTATCTTGTAACTCGTTAGTCATAGCCCGTAACTCGATGCTCATAACTCGGAACTCGAATCTTGATCTCGCTTCTTGCAAATCAATGACGATAACCTCGAACTCGTATCCTAGATCTAGTAGTTCGTAACTCGTTACTGATTACCTGGAACTCGCATCTTGTGTCTCGTAGCTCGTAACTCGTTACGATAAGTGGGTACTCGCATCTTGTATCTCGTAACTCGTAACTAGTACCTCGTAGATCGTAAGTCGTGATTCGTAACTCGTAAATCGTATATCGTAACTCGCAAGTCAAAACTCGTAACTCGTAAATCGCAGCTTATAACTCGCTACTCATATCCCGGAACGCGTTTCTTATGTATCGTAGCTTGTAACCCATAATCAATAACAAGGAATCTGTATCTTGCCTTTCGTAGCTCGTAAATCGTTACCGATAAGTGGGAACTCGCAACTTGTATCTCGTGACGCGTAACTCAGCACTTGGAACTCGTAACGCGTTACCGATAACTCGGAGCTTGTATCTTGCATCTCGAAGCTCGTAAATCGTTACCGATAAGTGGGAACTCGCAACTTGTCTCTCGTGACGCGTAACTCAGAACATGGAACTCGTAATGCGTTATCAATAACTCGAAGCTTGTATCTTGTATCTCTTACCTTGTAACTCGTAACTCGTAACTCGTAGCTCGTTACCCATTACTCGGAACTCGTTTCTTCTATCTCGGATCTCGTGAATCACTGCCGATAACCTGGAACTCAGTTCCTAGATCATGAAGATCGTAACTCGTTACTAAGAAGTGGGAACCCGCATCTTGTATCTCGTAACGTGTAACTCAGGACTCAGAACTCGAAGATGTTATCGATAACTCGGAGCTCGTATCTTGTATCACTCATCTTGTAACTCGTTAGTCGTAACCCGTAACTCGGAACTCGAGTCTTGATCTCGGATCATGCAAATCAATGACGATAACCTCGAACTCGTATCCTAGATCTAGTAGTTCGTAACTCGTTACTTATAGGTGGAAACTCGCATCTTGTACCTCATGACGCGGAACTCAGAACTCGGAACTCGTATCAGGTAACCGATAACTCGGAGCTCGTATCTTGTGACTCGTAACTCGTTACCCATAACTCGCAACTCGTATCTTGGATCTAGTAGCTCGTAACTCATTACTGATTACCTGGAACTCGTATCTTCTGTCTCGTAGCTCGTAACTCGTTACGATAAGTGGGTACTCGCATCTTGTATCTCGTAACTCGTAACTAGTACCTCGTAGATCGTAAGTCGTAGTTCGTAACTCGTAACTCGTATATCGTAACTCGCAACTCGTAACTCGTAAATCGCCGCTTATAGCTCGCTACTCATATTCCGGAACTCGCATCTTGGGTATCGTAGCTTGTAACCCATTATCAATAACAAGGAACTCGTATCTTGCCTCTCGTGGCTCGTAAATCGTTACCGATAAGTGGGAACTCGCAACTTGTATCTCGTGACGCGTAACTCAGAACTTGGAACTCGTAACGCGTTACCGAAAACTCGGAGCTTGTATCTTGTATACGAGTATCTTATCTTGTAACTCGTGACTTGTAACTCGTAACTCGTAACCCGTTACTCATTGCCCATAACTCCGGACTCGAATCTTGATCTCGTATCTTGTAAATCAATGACGATAACATCGAACTCGTATCCTAGAACTAGTGGTTCGTAACTCGTTACCGATAGGTGGAAACTCGCATCTTGTATCTCATGACGCGAAACTCAGAACTCGGAACTCGTAACGCGTAACCGACAACTCGCTGCGCGTATCTTGTAACTCGTAACTCGTTACCCATAACTCGGAACTCCTATCTTGTATCTAGTAGCTCGTAACTCATTGTTGATCACCTGGAACTCGCATCTTGTGTCTCGCAGTTCGTAACTCGTTACGATAACTGAGAACTCGCATCTTATATGTGGTAACTCATAACCCGGAACCCGTATCTTGTGTATCGTAGCTTGTAACCCATTACAAATAACAAGGAACTCGTATCTTGCCTCTCGTAGTTCATAAATCGTTACCGATAAGTGGGAAATCACTACTTGTATCTCGTGACGCATAACTCAGAACTCGGAACTCGTAACGCGTAACCGATAACTCGGAGCTCGTATCTTGTATATCTTATCCTGTAACTCGTAACTTGTAACTCGTAACTCATTACCTATGACTCGAAACTCGTATCTTCAATCTCGGATCTCGCAAATTATTGCCGGTAACCTGGAACTCGTATCCTAGATCTTGAAGATCGCAGCTCGTTACCAATAAGTGGGAACTCGCATCTTGCATCTCGTGACGTGTAACTCAGAACTCGGAACTAGTAACGCGTTACCGATAACTCGGAACTCGTATCTTATATATTTTAACTTGTAATCCACTGCCAATAACCTGGAACTCGTATCTTGCATCTCGTAGCTCGTAAATCGTTTCCGATAAGTGGGAAATCACTACTTGTATCTCGTGACGCATAACTCAGAACTTGGAACTCGTAACGCGTTACCGATAACTCGGAGCTTGTATCTTGTATATCTTATCCTGTAACTCGTAACTTGTAACTCGTAACTCATTACCTATGACTCGAAACTCGTATCTTCAATCTCGGATCTCGCAAATTATTGCCGGTAACCTGGAACTCGTATCCTAGATCTTGAAGATCGCAGCTCGTTACCAATAAGTGGGAACTCGCATCTTGCATCTCGTGACGTGTAACTCAGAACTCGGAACTAGTAACGCGTTACCGATAACTCGGAGCTTGTATCTTGTAACTCGTAACTCGTAACTCGTAACTCGTTACCCATAACTCGGAACTCGTATCTTATATATTTTAACTTGTAATCCACTGCCAATAACCTGGAACTCGTATCTTGCATCTCGTAGCTCGTAAATCGTTTCCGATAAATGGGAACTCGCATCTTGTATCTCGTGACGTTTAACTTAGGACTCGGAACTCGAAGCTGTTACCGACAACTCGGAGCTTGTATCTTGTATCACCTACTTTGTAACTCGTAACTCGTAACACGTAACTAGTTGCCCATAACTCGGAACTCGAATCTTGATCTCGGATCTTGTAAATCAGTGACGATAACCTCGAACTCGTATCCTAGATCTAGTAGTTCGTAACTCGTTACCGATAGGTGGAAACTCGTATCTTGTATCTAATGACGCGGAACTCAGAACACGGAACTCGTATCAGGTAACCGATAACTCGGAGCTCGTATCTAGCGACTCGTAACTCGTTACCCATAACTCGGAACTCATGTCTTGTATCTAGTAGCTCGTAACTCATTACTGATTACCTGGAACTCGTATCTTGTGTCTCGTAGTTCGTAACTCGTTACGATAAGTGGGAACTCGCATCTTGTATCTCGTAACTCGCAATAGTACCTCGTAGATAGTAAGTCGTAACTCGTAACTCGTAACTCGTAACTCGTTACCCGTAACTCGTAAATCGCAGCTTATAACTCGCTACTCATATTCCGGAACTCGCATCTTATGTATCGTAGCTTGTAACCCATTATCAATAACAAGGAACTCGTATCTTACATCTTGTAGCTCGTGAATCGTTACCGATAAGTGGGAACTCGCAACTTGTATCTCGTGACGCGTAACTCAGAACTTGGAACTCGTAACGCGTTACCGAAAACTCGGAGCTTGTATCTTGTATCTCTTATCTTGTAACTCATAACTTGTAACTCGTAACTCGTTACCTATGACTCGAAACTCGTATCTTCTATCTCGGATCTCGCAAATCATTGCCGATAACGTGGAACTATTATCCTAGATCTTGAACATCGTAACTCGTTACCAATAAGTGGGAACTCGCATCTTGTATCTCGTAACTCGTAACTAGTACCTCGTAGATCGTAAGTCGTAATTCGTAACTCGTAACTCGTATATCGTAACTCGCAACTCGAAACTCGTAACTCGTAAATCGCAGCTTATAACTCGCTACTCATATTCCGGAACTCGCATCTTGTGTATCGTACCTTGTAGCCCATTATCAATAACAAGGAACTTGTATCTTGCCTCTAGTAACTCGTAAATCGTAACCGATAAGTGGGAACTCGCACCTTGTATCTCGTGACGCGTAACTCAGAACTTGGAACTCGTAACGCGTTACCGATAACTCGGAGCTTGTATCTTGTATCACTTACCTTGTAACTCGTAACTCGTTACCCATTACTCGGAACCCGTATCTTCTATCTCGGGTCTCTCATATCATTGCCGATAACCTGGAACTCGTATCCTAGATCTTGAAGATCGTAACTCATTACCAATAAGTGGGAACTCGCATATTGTATCTCGTGACGTGTAACTCAGAACTCGGAACTAGTAACGCGTTACAGATAACTCGGAGCTTGTATCTTGTAACTCGTAACACGTAACTCGTAACTCGTTACCCATAAATTAGAACTCGTATCTTATATATCGTAGCTTGTAATCCAATACCGATAACCTGGGACTCGTATCTTGCATGTCGTAGCTCGTAAATCGTTACCGATAAATTGAAACTCGCATCTTGAATCTTGTGACGTGTAACTCAGAAATCGGAACTAGTAACGCGTTACCGAAGACTCGGAGCTCGTATCTTGTAACTCGTAACTCGTAACTCGTTACCCATAACCTCGAACTCGTATCCTAGATCTAGTAGTTCGTAACTCGTTACCGATAGGTGGAAGCTCGCATCTTGTATCTCATGACGCGTAACTCAGAACTCGTAACTCGTAACTCGTTACCCATTACTCGGAACTCGCATCTTCTATCTCGCATCTCGCAAATCATTGCCGATAACCTGGAACTCGTATCCTAGATCTTGAATATCGTGACTCGTTACCAATAAGTGGGAACTCGTAACCTGTATCTCGTGACGTATAACTGAGAACTCGGAACTAGTAACGCGTTACCGATAACTCGGAGCTCGTATGTTGTATCCCTTACCTTGTAACTCGTAACCCGTAACTCGTAGCCCATAACTCGGAACCCGAATCTTGATCTCGGATCTTGTAGATCAATGACGATAACCTCGAACTGGTATCCTAGATCTAGTAGTTCGTAACTCGTTACCGATAGGTGGAAACGCGCATCTTGTATCTCGTGACGTGTAACTCAGAACATGGAACTCGTAATGCGTAATCGATAACTCGAAGCTTGTATCTCTTACCTTGTAACTCGTAACTCTTAACCCGTTACCCATTACTCGGAACTCGTATCTTCTATCTCCGATCTCGCAAATCATTGCCGATAACCTGGAACTCGTATCCTAGATCTTGAAGATCGTAACTCGTTACCAATAAGTGGGAACTCGCATCTTGTATCTCGTGACGTGTAACTCAGAACTCGGAACTAGTAACGCGTAACCGATAACTCGAAGCTCGTATCTTGTATCACTTACCTTGTAAGTCGTAAGTCGTAACTCGTAACTCGTTACCCATAACTCGGAACTCGTATCTTATATATAGTAACTTGTAATCCATTACCGATAACCTGAAACACGTATCTTGGATGTCGTTACTCGTAAATCGTTAACGATAAATGGGAACTCGCATCTTGTATCTCATGACGAGTAACTCAGTACTCGGAACTCGAAAGTTTTACCGATATCTCGGAGCTCGCATCTTGTATCACTTACCTTGTAACTCGTAACTCGTAAACCGTAACTGGTTGCCCATAACTCCGAACTTGAATCTTGATCTCTTATCTTGTAATTCAATGACGATAACCTCGAACTGGTATCCTAGATCTAGTAGTTCGTAACTCGTTACCGATAGGTGGAAACTCGCATCTTTTATCTCATGACGCGAAACTCAGAACTCATAACGCGTAACCGACAACTAGGTGCGCGTATCTTGTAACTTGTAACTCGTTACCCATAACTCGGTACTCCTATCTTGTATCTAGTAGCTCGTAACTCAATACTGATTACCTGGACCTCGTATCTTGTGTCTCGTAGCTCGTAACTCGTTACGATAAGTGGGAACTCGCATCTTGTATCTCGTAACTTGCAATAGTACCTAGTAGATAGTAAGTCGTAACTCGTAACTCGTATATCGTAACTCGCAACTTGAAACTCGTAACTCGTAACTCGTAAATCGCAGCTTATAACTCGCTACTCATATCCCGGAACTCGCATCTTGTTTATCGTAGCTTGTAGCCCATTATCAATAACAAGGAACTTGTATCTTGCCTCTCGTAGCTGGTAAATCATTACCGATAAGTGGGAACTCGCAACTTGTATCTCGTGACGCGTAACTCAGAACTTGGAACTCGTAACGCGTTACCGATATCTCGGAGCTTGTATCTTGTATATCTTATCCTGTAACTCGTAACTTGTAACTCGTAACTCATTACCTATGACTCGAAACTCGTATCTTCTATCTCGGATCCCGCAAATCAATGCCGGTAACCTGGAACTCGTATCCTAGATCTTGAAGATCGCAGCTCGTTACCAATAAGTGGGAACTCGCATCTTGCATCTCGTGACGTGTAACTCAGAACTCGGAACTAGTAACGCGTTACCGATAACTCGGAGCTTGTATCTTGTAAATCGTAACTCGTAACTCGTTACCCATAACTCGGAACTCGTATCTTATATATTGTAACTTGTAATCCACTACCAATAAACTGGATCTCGTATCTTGCATCTCGTAGCTCGTAAATCGTTTCCGATAAATGGGAACTCGCATCGTGTATCTCGTGACGTTTAACTCAGGACTCGGAACTCGAAGGTGTTACCGACAACTCGGAGCCTGTCTCTTGTATCACTTACTTTGTAACTCGTAACTCGTAACACGTAACTCGTTGGCCATAACTCGGAACTCGAATCTTGATCTCGGATCTTGTAAATCAGTGACGATAACCTCGAACTCGTATCCTAGATCTAGTAGTTCGTAACTCGTTACCGATAGGTGGAAACTCGCATCTTGTATCTTATGACGCGGAACTCAGAACTCGGAACTCGTATCAGGTAACCGATAACTCGGAGCTCGTATCTTGTAACTCGTTACCCATAACTCGGAACTCATATCTTGTATCTAGTATCTCGTAACTCATTACTGATTACCTGGAACTCGTATCTTGTGTCTCGCAGCTCGTAACTCGTTACGATAAGTGAGAACTCGCATCTTATATGTGGTAACTCATAACCCGGAACCCGTATCTTGTGTATCGTAGCTTGTAACCCATTACAAATAACAAGGAACTCGTATCTTGCCTCTTGTAGTTCATAAAACGTTACCGATAAGTGGGAAATCACTACTTGTATCTCGTGACGCATAACTCAGAACTCGGAACTCGTAACGCGTAACCGATAACTCGGAGCTTGTATCTTGTAACTCGTATCTCGTAACTCGTTACTCATAACTCAGAACTCGTATCTTATATATCGTAACTTGCAATCCATTACCGATAACCTGGAGCTCGTATCTTGCATCTCGAAGCTCGTAAATCGTTACCGATAAGTGGGAACTCGCAACTTGTATCTCGTGACGCGTAACTCAGAACTTGGAACTCCTAACGCGTAACCGACAACTCGGTGCGCGTATCTTGTAACTCGTAACTCGTTACCCATAACTCGGAACTCATATCTTGTATCTAGTAACTCTTAACTCATAACTGATTACCTGGAACTCGTGTCTTGTGTCTCGTAGCTCGTAACTCGTTACGATAAGTGGGAACTCGCATCTTGTATGTCGTAACTCATAACCCGGAACCCGTATCCTGTGTATCGTAGCTTGTAACCCATTACCAAGAACAAGGAACTCGTATCTTGCCTCTCGTAGTTCGTGAATCGTTACCGATAAGTGGGAAATCGCTGCTTGTATCTTGTGACGCATAAATCAGAACTTGGAACTCGTAACGCGTTACCGATAACTCGGAACCTGTATCTTGTATCTCTTACCCTGTAACTCGTAACTCTTAACTCGTAAATCGCAGCTTTTAACTCGCTACTCATATCCCGGAACTCGCATCCTATGTATCGTAGCTTGTAACCCATTATCAATAACAAGGAACTCGTATCTTGCCTCTCGTAGCTCGTAAATCATTACCGATAAGTGGGAACTCGCAACTTGTATCTCGTGACGCGTAATTCAGAACTTGGAACTCGTAACGCGTTACCGATAACTCGGAGCTTGTATCTTGTATCTCTTATCTTGTAACTCGTAACTTGTAACTCGTAACTCGTTACCTATGACTCGACACTCGTATCTTCTATCTCGGATCTCGCAGATCATTGCCGGTAACCTAAAACTCGTATCCTAGATCTTGAAGATCGTAACTCGTTACCTATAAGTGGGAACTCGCATCTTGTATCTCGCGACGTGTAACCCAGGACTCGGAACTCGAAAGTGTTACCGATAACTCGTAGCTCGCATCTTGTATCACTTATCTTGTAACTCGTTAGTCGTAGCCCGTAACTCGATGCTCATAACTCGGAACTCGAATCTTGATCTCGGATCTTGCAAATCAGTGACGATAACCTCGAACTCGTATCCTAGATCTAGTAGTTCGTAACTCGTTACTGATTACCTGGAACTCGCATCTTATATCTCGTAACTCGCAACTAGTACCTCGTAGATCGTAAGTCGTGATTCGTAACTCGTAAATCGTATATCGTAACTCGCAACTCGAAACTCGTAACTCGTAACTCGTAAATCGCAGCTTATAACTCGCTACTCATATCCCGGAACTCGCATCTTATGTATCGTAGCTTGTAACCCATTATCAATAACAAGGAACCTGTATCTTGCCTCTCGTAGCTCGTAAATCGTTACCGATAAGTGGGAACTCGCAACTTGTATCTCGTGACGCGTAACTCAGAACTTGGAACTCGTAACGCGTTACCGAAAACTCGGAGCTTGTATCTTGTATCTCTTACCCTGTAACTCGTAACTCCGAACTCGAATCTTGATCTCGTATCTTGTAAATCAATGACGATAAAATCGAACTCGTATCCTAGAACTAGTGGTTCGTAACTTGTTACCGATAGGTGGAAACTCGCATCTTGTATCTCATGACGCGAAACTCAGAACTCGGAACTCGTAACGCGTAACCGACAACTCGGTGCGCGTATCTTGTAACTCGTAACTCGTTACCCATAACTCGGAACTCCTATCTTGTATCTAGTAACTCTTAACTCATAACTGATTACCTGGAACTCGTGTCTTGTGTCTCGTAGCTCGTAGCTCGTTACGATAAGCGGGCACTCGCATCTTGTATCTCGTAACTCGTAACTAGTACCTCGTAGATCGTAAGTCGTAATTCGTAACTCGTATTTCGTAACTCGTATATCGTAACTCGCAACTCGAAACTCGTAACTCGTAAATCGCAGCTTATAACTCGCTACTCATATCCCGGAACTCGCATCTTGAGTATCGTAGCTTGTAACCCATTATCAATAACAAGGAACTTGTATCTTGCCTCTCGTAGCTCGTAACTCGTTACGATAAGTGAGAACTCGCATCTTATATGTGGTAACTCATAACCCGGAACCCGTATCTTGTGTATCGTAGCTTGTAACCCATTACAAATAACAAGGAACTCGTATCTTGCCTCTCGTAGTTCATAAAACGTTACCGATAAGTGGGAAATCACTACTTGTATCTCGTGACGCATAACTCAGAACTCGGAACTCGTAACGCGTAACCGATAACTCGGAGCTTGTATCTTGTAACTCGTATCTCGTAACTCGTTACTCATAACTCAGAACTCGTATCTTGCATCTCGAAGCTCGTAAATCGTTACCGATAAGTGGAAACTCGCAACTTGTATCTCGTGACGCGTAACTCAGAACTTGGAACTCCTAACGCGTAACCGAAAACTCTGAGCTTGTATCTTGTATACGAGTATCTTATCTTGTAACTCGTAACTTGTAACTCGTAACTCGTAAACCGTTACTCATTGCCCATAACTCCGAACTCGAATCTTGATCTCGTATCTTGTAAATCAATGACGATAAAATCGAACTCGTATCCTAGAACTAGTGGTTCGTAACTTGTTACCGATAGGTGGAAACTCGCATCTTGTATCTCATGACGCGAAACTCAGAACTCGGAACTCGTAACGCGTAACCGACAACGCGGTGCGCGTATCTTGTAACTCGTAACTCGTTACCCATAACTCGGAACTCCTATCTTGTATCTAGTAACTCTTAACTCATAACTGATTACCTGGAACTCGTGTCTTGTGTCTCGTAGCTCGTAGCTTGTTACGATAAGTGGGTACTCGCATCTTGTATCTCGTAACTCGTAACTAGTACCTCGTAGATCGTAAGTCGTAATTCGTAACTCGTATTTCGTAACTCGTATATCGTAACTCGCAACTCGAAACTCGTAACTCGTAAATCGCAGCTTATAACTCGCTACTCATATCCCGGAACTCGCATCTTGAGTATCGTAGCTTGTAACCCATTATCAATAACAAGGAACTTGTATCTTGCCTCTCGTAGCTCGTAAATCGTTACCGATAAGTGGGAACTCGCAACTTGTATCTCGTGACGCGTAACTCAGAACTTGGAACTCGTAACGCGTTACCGATAACTCGGAGCTTGTATCTTGTATATCTTATCCTGTAACTCGTAACTTGTAACTCGTAACTCGTTCCCTATGACTCGAAACTCGTATCTTCTATCTCGGATCTCGCAAATCATTGACGGTAACCTGGAACTCGTATCCTAGATCTTCAAGATCGCAGCTCGTTACCAATAAGTGGGAACTCGCATCTTGCATCTCGTGACGTGTAACTCAGAACTCGGAACTAGTAACGCGTTACCGATAACTCGGAGCTTGTATCTTGTAACTCGTAACTCGTAACTCGTTACCCATAACTCGGAACTCGTATCTTATATATTGTAACTTAAATAAGTGGGAACTCGCATCTTGTATATCGTAACTCATAACCCGGAACCCGTATCTTGTGTATCGTAGCTTGTAACCCATTACCAAGAACAAGGAACTCGTATCTTGCCTCTCGTAGTTCGTAAATCGTTACCGATAAGTGGGAAATCGCTACTTGTATCTCGTGACGCATAACTCAGAACTTGGAACACGTAACGCGTTACCGATAACTCGGAGCCTGTATCTTGTATCTCTTACCCTGTAACTCGTAACTCGTAACTCGTTACCCATTACTCGGAACTCGTATCTTATATATGGTAACTTGTAATCCATTACCGATAACCTGGAACGCATATCTTGGATCTCGTAGCTCGTAAATCGTTACCGATAAATGGGAACTCGCATCTTGTATCTCGTAACTCGTAACTAGTACCTCGTAGATCGTAAGTCGTATTTCGCTACTCGTAACTGGTATATCGTAACTCGCAACTCGAAACTCGCATCTCTAAAATCGTAACTCGTAACCCGTAAATCGCAGCTTATAACTCGCTACTCATATTCCGGAACTCGTATCTTATGTACCGTAGCTTGTAACCCATTATCAATAACAAGGAACTCGTATCTTACCTCTCGTAGCTCGTAAATCGTTACCGATAAGTGGGAACTCGCAACTTGTATCTCGTGACGCGTAACTCAGAACATGGAACTCGTAATGCGTTATCAATAACTCGAAGCTTGTATCTTGTATCTCTTACCTTGTAACTCGTAACTCGTAACTCGTAGCTCGTTACCCATAACTCGAAACTCGTATCTTATATATTTTAACTTGTAATCCACTGCCAATAACCTGGAACTCGTCTCTTGCATCTCGTAGCTCGTAAATCGTTTCCGATAAATGGGAACTCGCATCTTGTATCTCGTGACGTTTAACTCAGGACTCGGAACTCGAAGCCGTTACCGACAACTCGGAGCTTGTATCTTGTATCACTTACTTTGTAACTCGTAACTCGTAACACGTAACTAGTTGCCCATAACTCGGAACTCGAATCTTGATCTCGGATCTTGTAAATCAGTGACGATAACCTCGAACTCGTATCCTAGATCTAGTAGTTCGTAACTCGTTACCGATAGGTGGAAACTCGTATCTTGTATCTAATGACGCGGAACTCAGAACTCGAAACTCGTATCAGGTAACCGATAACTCGGAGCTCGTATCTTGCAACTCGTAACTCGTTACCCATAACTCGGAACTCATGTCTTGTATCTAGTAGCTCGTAACTCATTACTGATTACCTGGAACTCGTATCTTGTGTCTCGTAGTTCGTAACTCGTTACGATAAGTGGGAACTCGCATCTTGTATCTCGTAACTCGCAATAGTACCTCGTAGATAGTAAGTCGTAACTCGTAACTCGTAACTCGTAACTCGTAACTCGTAACTCGTAACTCGTAACTCGTAACTCGTAACTCGTAACTCGTAACTCGTTACCCGTAACTCGTAAATCGAAGCTTATAACTCGCTACTCATATTCCGGAACTCGCATCTTATGTATCGCAGCTTGTAACCCATTATCAATAACAAGGATTTCGTATCTTACCTCTTGTAGCTCGTGAATCGTTACCGATAAGTGGGAACTCGCAACTTGTATCTCGTGACGCGTAACTCAGAACTTGGAACTCGTAACGCGTTACCGAAAACTCGGAGCTTGTATCTTGTATCTCTTATCTTGTAACTCATAACTTGTAACTCGTAACTCGTTACCTATGACTCGAAACTCGTATCTTCTATCTCGGATCTCGCAAATCATTGCCGATAACGTGGAACTATTATCCTAGATCTTGAACATCGTAACTCGTTACCAATAAGTGGGAACTCGCATCTTGTATCTCGTGACGTGTAACTCAGAGCTCGGAACTAGTAACGCGTTACCGATGACTCGAAGCTCGTATCTTGTATCACTTACCTTGTAAGTCGTAACTCGTAGCTCGTAACTCGTTACCCATAACTCTTAACTCATATCTTATATATCTTATTTTGTAATCCATTAACGATAACCTGGAACTCGTATCTTGCATCTCGTTGCTCGTAAATCATTACAGAATAAATGAGAACTCGCATCTTGTATCTCATGACGCGAAACTCAGAACTCGGAACTCTTAACGCGTAACCGACAACTCGGTGCGTGTATCTTGTAACTTGTCACTCGTTACCCATAACTCGGAGCTCCTATCTTGTATCTAGTAGCTCGTAACTCACTGTTGATTACCTAGAACTCGCATCTTGTGTCGCACAGCTCGTAACTCGTTACGATAGGTGGGAACTCGCATCTTTTATGTCGTAGCTCATAACCCGGAACCCGTATCTTCTGTATCGTAGCTTGTAACTCATTACCAAGAACAAGGAACTCGTATCTTGCCTCTCGTAGTTCGTAAATCGTTACCGATAAGTGGGAACTCGCACCTTGTATCTCGTGACGCGTAACTCAGAACTTGGAACTCGTAACGCGTTAAAGATAACTCGGAGCCTGTATCTTGTAACTCGTAACTCGTTACTCATAACTCAGAACTCGTATCTTATATATCGTAACTTGCAATCGATTACCGATAACCTGGAACTCGTATCTTGCATCTCATAGCTCGTAAATCGTTACCGATAAGTGGGAACTCGCAACTTGTATCTCGTGACGCGTAACTCAGAACATGGAACTCGTAATGCGTTATCGATAACTCGAAGCTTCTATCTCTTACCTTGTAACTCGTAACTCTTAACCCGTTACCCATTACTCGGAACTCGTATCTTCTATCTCCGATCTCGCAAATCATTGCCGATAACCTGGAACTCGTATCCTAGATCTTGAAGATCGTAACTCGTTACCAATAAGTGGGAACTCGCATCTTGTATCTCGTGACGTGTAACTCAGAACTCGGAACTAGTAACGCGTAACCGATAACTCGAAGCTCGTATCTTGTATCACTTACCTTGTAAGTCGTAACTCGTAACTCGTAACTCGTTACCCATAACTCGGAACTCGTATCTTATATATGGTAACTTGTAATCCATTACCGATCACCTGGAACGCATATCTTGGATCTCGTAGCTCGTAAATCGTTACCGATAAATGGGAACTCGCATCTTGTATCTCGTGACGCCTAACTCAGGACTCAGAGCTCGAAGGTGTTACCGATAATTCGGAGCTCGTATCTTGTATCACTTACCTTGTAACTCGTCACTCATAACCCGTAGCTCGTTGCCCATAACTCGTAACTCGAATCGTGATCTCGGATCTTGTAAATCAATGACGATAACCTCGAACTGGTCTCCTAGAACTAGTAGTTCGTAACTCGTTACCGATAGGTGGAAGCTCGCATCTTGTATCTCATGACGCGAAACTCAGAACTCGGAACTCGTAACGCGTAACCGATAACTCGGAGCTCGTATCTTGTAACTCGTAACTCGTTACCCATAACTCGGAACACGTATCTTGTATCTAGTAGCTCTTAACTCATAACTGATTACCTGGAACTCGTGTCTTGTGTCTCGTAGCTCGTAACTCGTTACGATAAGTGGGTACTCGCATCTTGTATCTCGTAACTCGTAACTAGTACCTCGTAGATCGTAAGTCGTAATTCGTAACTCGTAACTCGTATATCGTAACTCGCAACTCGAAACTCGTAACTCGTAAATCGCAGCTTATAACTCGCTACTCATATTCCGGAACTCGCATCTTGTGTATCGTAGCTTGTAGCCCATTATCAATAACAAGGAACTTGTATCTTGCCTCTAGTAGCTCGTAAATCGTAACCGATAAGTGGGAACTCGCACCTTGTATCTCGTGACGCGTAACTCAGAACTTGGAACTCGTAACGCGTTACCGATAACTCGGAGCCTGTATCTTGTAACTCGTAACTCGTTACTCATAACTCAGAACTCAGAACTCGTATCTTATATATCGTAACTTGCAATCGATTACCGATAACCTGGAACTCGTATCTTGCATCTCATAGCTCGTAAATCGTTACCGATAAGTGGGAACTCGCAACTTGTATCTCGTGACGCGTAACTCAGAACATGGAACTCGTAATGCGTTATCGATAACTCGAAGCTTGTATCTCTTACCTTGTAACTCGTAACTCTTAACCCGTTACCCATTACTCGGAACTCGTATCTTCTATCTCCGATCTCGCAAATCATTGCCGATAACCTGGAACTCGTATCCTAGATCTTGAAGATCGTAACTCGTTACCAATAAGTGGGAACTCGCATCTTGTATCTCGTGACGTGTAACTCAGAACTCGGAACTAGTAACGCGTAACCGATAACTCGAAGCTCGTATCTTGTATCACTTACCTTGTAAGTCGTAACTCGTAACTCGTAACTCGTTACCCATAACTCGGAACTCGTATCTTATATATGGTAACTTGTAATCCATTACCGATCACCTGGAACGCATATCTTGGATCTCGTAGCTCGTAAATCGTTACCGATAAATGGGAACTCGCATCTTGTATCTCGTGACGCCTAACTCAGGACTCAGAGCTCGAAGGTGTTACCGATAATTCGGAGCTCGTATCTTGTATCACTTACCTTGTAACTCGTCACTCATAACCCGTAGCTCGTTGCCCATAACTCGTAACTCGAATCGTGATCTCGGATCTTGTAAATCAATGACGATAACCTCGAACTGGTCTCCTAGAACTAGTAGTTCGTAACTCGTTACCGATAGGTGGAAGCTCGCATCTTGTATCTCATGACGCGAAACTCAGAACTCGGAACTCGTAACGCGTAACCGATAACTCGGAGCTCGTATCTTGTAACTCGTAACTCGTTACCCATAACTCGGAACACGTATCTTGTATCTAGTAGCTCTTAACTCATAACTGATTACCTGGAACTCGTGTCTTGTGTCTCGTAGCTCGTAACTCGTTACGATAAGTGGGTACTCGCATCTTGTATCTCGTAACTCGTAACTAGTACCTCGTAGATCGTCAGTCGTAATTCGTAACTCGTAACTCGTATATCGTAACTCGCAACTCGAAACTCGTAACTCGTAAATCGCAGCTTATAACTCGCTACTCATATTCCGGAACTCGCATCTTGTGTATCGTAGCTTGTAGCCCATTATCAATAACAAGGAACTTGTATCTTGCCTCTAGTAGCTCGTAAATCGTAACCGATAAGTGGGAACTCGCACCTTGTATCTCGTGACGCGTAACTCAGAACTTGGAACTCGTAACGCGTTACCGATAACTCGGAGCCTGTATCTTGTAACTCGTAACTCGTTACTCATAACTCAGAACTCAGAACTCGTATCTTATATATCGTAACTTGCAATCGATTACCGATAACCTGGAACTCGTATCTTGCATCTCATAGCTCGTAAATCGTTACCGATAAGTGGGAACTCGCAACTTGTATCTCGTGACGCGTAACTCAGAACATGGAACTCGTAATGCGTTATCGATAACTCGAAGCTTGTATCTCTTACCTTGTAACTCGTAACTCTTAACCCGTTACCCATTACTCGGAACTCGTATCTTCTATCTCCGATCTCGCAAATCATTGCCGATAACCTGGAACTCGTATCCTAGATCTTGAAGATCGTAACTCGTTACCAATAAGTGGGAACTCGCATCTTGTATCTCGTGACGTGTAACTCAGAACTCGGAACTAGTAACGCGTAACCGATAACTCGAAGCTCGTATCTTGTATCACTTACCTTGTAAGTCGTAACTCGTAACTCGTAACTCGTTACCCATAACTCGGAACTCGTATCTTATATATAGTAACTTGTAATCCATTACCGATAACCTGGAACACGAATCTTGGATGTCGTTACTCGTAAATCGTTAACGATAAATGGGAACTTGCATCTTGTATCTCGTAACTCGCAATAGTACCTCGTAGATAGTAAGTCGTAACTCGTAACTCGTAACTCGTAACTCGTAACTCGTAACTCGTAACTCGTAACTCGTTACCCGTAACTCGTAAACCGCAGCTCATAACTCGCTACTCATATTCCGGAACTCGCATCTTATGTATCGTAGCTTGTAACCCATTATCAATAACAAGGAACTCGTATCTTACCTCTTGTAGCTCGTAAATCGTTACCGATAAGTGGGAACTCGCAACTTGTATCTCATGACGCGAAACTCAGAACTCGGAACTCGTAACGCGTAACCGACAACTCGGTGCGCGTATCTTGTAACTCGTAGCTCGTTACCCATAACTCGGAACTCCTGTCTTGTATCTAGTAGCTCGTAACTCATTGTTGATTACCTGGAACTCGCATCTTGTGTCTCGCAGCTCGTAACTCGTTACGATAAGTGGGAACTCGCGTCTTGTATGTCGTAACTCATATTCCGGAACTCGCATCTTATGTATCGCAGCTTGTAACCCATTATCAATAACAAGGAACTCGTATCTTACCTCTTGTAGCTCGTGAATCGTTACCGATAAGTGGGAACTCGCAACTTGTATCTCGTGACGCGTAACTCAGAACTTGGAACTCGTAACGCGTTACCGAAAACTCGGAGCTTGTATCTTGTATCTCTTATCTTGTAACTCATAACTTGTAACTCGTAACTCGTTACCTATGACTCGAAACTCGTATCTTCTATCTCGCATCTCGCAAATCATTGCCGATAACGTGGAACTATTATCCTAGATCTTGAACATCGTAACTCGTTACCAATAAGTGGGAACTCGCATCTTGTATCTCGTGACGTGTAACTCAGAGCTCGGAACTAGTAACGCGTTACCGATGACTCGAAGCTCGTATCTTGTATCACTTACCTTGTAAGTCGTAACTCGTAGCTCGTAACTCGTTACCGATAAATGGGAACTCGCATCTTGTATCTCGTGACGCCTAACTCAGGACTCAGAGCTCGAAGGTGTTACCGATAATTCGGAGCTCGTATCTTGTATCACTTACCTTGTAACTCGTCACTCATAACCCGTAGCTCGTTGCCCATAACTCGTAACTCGAATCGTGATCTCGGATCTTGTAAATCAATGACGATAACCTCGAACTCGTCTCCTAGAACTAGTAGTTCGTAACTCGTTACCGATAGGTGGAAGCTCGCATCTTGTATCTCATGACGCGAAACTCAGAACTCGGAACTCGTAACGCGTAACCGATAACTCGGAGCTCGTATCTTGTAACTCGTAACTCGTTACCCATAACTCGGAACACGTATCTTGTATCTAGTAGCTCTTAACTCATAACTGATTAGCTGGAACTCGTGTCTTGTGTCTCGTAGCTCGTAACTCGTTACGATAAGTAGGTACTCGCATCTTGTATCTCGTAACTCGTAACTAGTACCTCGTAGATCGTAAGTCGTAATTCGTAACTCGTAACTCGTATATCGTAACTCGCAACTCGAAACTCGTAACTCGTAAATCGCAGCTTATAACTCGCTACTCATATTCCGGAACTCGCATCTTGTGTATCGTAGCTTGTAGCCCATTATCAATAACAAGGAACTTGTATCTTGCCTCTAGTAGCTCGTAAATCGTAACCAATAAGTGGGAACTCGCACCTTGTATCTCGTGACGCGTAACTCAGAACTTGGAACTCGTAACGCGTTACCGATAACTCGGAGCTTGTATCTTGTAACTCGTAACTCGTTACTCATAACTCAGAACTCGTATCTTATATATCGTAACTTGCAATCGATTACCGATAACCTGGAACTCGTATCTTGCATCTCATAGCTCGTAAATCGTTACCGATAAGTGGGAACTCGCAACTTGTATCTCGTGACGCGTAACTCAGAACATGGAACTCGTAATGCGTTATCGATAACTCGAAGCTTGTATCTCTTACCTTGTAACTCGTAACTCTTAACCCGTTACCCATTACTCGGAACTCGTATCTTCTATCTCCGATCTCGCAAATCATTGCCGATAACCTGGAACTCGTATCCTAGATCTTGAAGATCGTAACTCGTTACCAATAAGTGGGAACTCGCATCTTGTATCTCGTGACGTGTAACTCAGAACTCGGAACTAGTAACGCGTAACCGATAACTCGAAGCTCGTATCTTGTATCACTTACCTTGTAAGTCGTAACTCGTAACTCGTAACTCGTTACCCATAACTCGGAACTCGTATCTTATATATGGTAACTTGTAATCCATTACCGATCACCTGGAACGCATATATTGGATCTCGTAGCTCGTAAATCGTTACCGATAAATGGGAACTCGCATCTTGTATCTCGTGACGCCTAACTCAGGACTCAGAGCTCGAAGGTGTTACCGATAATTCGGAGCTCGTATCTTGTATCACTTACCTTGTAACTCGTCACTCATAACCCGTAGCTCGTTGCCCATAACTCGTAACTCGAATCGTGATCTCGGATCTTGTAAATCAATGACGATAACCTCGAACTCATCTCCTAGAACTAGTAGTTCGTAACTCGTTACCGATAGGTGGAAGCTCGCATCTTGTATCTCATGACGCGAAACTCAGAACTCGGAACTCGTAACGCGTAACCGATAACTCGGAGCTCGTATCTTGTAACTCGTAACTCGTTACCCATAACTCGGAACACGTATCTTGTATCTAGTAGCTCTTAACTCATAACTGATTACCTGGAACTCGTGTCTTGTGTCTCGTAGCTCGTAACTCGTTACGATAAGTGGGTACTCGCATCTTGTATCTCGTAACTCGTAACTAGTACCTCGTAGATCGTAAGTCGTAATTCGTAACTCGTAACTCGTATATCGTAACTCGCAACTCGAAACTCGTAACTCGTAAATCGCAGCTTATAACTCGCTACTCATATTCCGGAACTCGCATCTTGTGTATCGTAGCTTGTAGCCCATTATCAATAACAAGGAACTTGTATCTTGCCTCTAGTAGCTCGTAAATCGTAACCGATAAGTGGGAACTCGCACCTTGTATCTCGTGACGCGTAACTCAGAACTTGGAACTCGTAACGCGTTACCGATAACTCGGAGCCTGTATCTTGTAACTCGTAACTCGTTACTCATAACTCAGAACTCAGAACTCGTATCTTATATATCGTAACTTGCAATCGATTACCGATAACCTGGAACTCGTATCTTGCATCTCATAGCTCGTAAATCGTTACCGATAAGTGGGAACTCGCAACTTGTATCTCGTGACGCGTAACTCAGAACATGGAACTCGTAATGCGTTATCGATAACTCGAAGCTTGTATCTCTTACCTTGTAACTCGTAACTCTTAACCCGTTACCCATTACTCGGAACTCGTATCTTCTATCTCCGATCTCGCAAATCATTGCCGATAACCTGGAACTCGTATCCTAGATCTTGAAGATCGTAACTCGTTACCAATAAGTGGGAACTCGCATCTTGTATCTCGTGACGTGTAACTCAGAACTCGGAACTAGTAACGCGTAACCGATAACTCGAAGCTCGTATCTTGTATCACTTACCTTGTAAGTCGTAACTCGTAACTCGTAACTCGTTACCCATAACTCGGAACTCGTATCTTATATATAGTAACTTGTAATCCATTACCGATAACCTGGAACACGAATCTTGGATGTCGTTACTCGTAAATCGTTAACGATAAATGGGAACTTGCATCTTGTATCTCGTAACTCGCAATAGTACCTCGTAGATAGTAAGTCGTAACTCGTAACTCGTAACTCGTAACTCGTAACTCGTAACTCGTAACTCGTAAATCGTAACTCGTTACCCGTAACTCGTAAACCGCAGCTCATAACTCGCTACTCATATTCCGGAACTCGCATCTTATGTATCGTAGCTTGTAACCCATTATCAATAACAAGGAACTCGTATCTTACCTCTTGTAGCTCGTAAATCGTTACCGATAAGTGGGAACTCGCAACTTGTATCTCATGACGCGAAACTCAGAACTCGGAACTCGTAACGCGTAACCGACAACTCGGTGCGCGTATCTTGTAACTCGTAGCTCGTTACCCATAACTCGGAACTCCTGTCTTGTATCTAGTAGCTCGTAACTCATTGTTGATTACCTGGAACTCGCATCTTGTGTCTCGCAGCTCGTAACTCGTTACGATAAGTGGGAACTCGCGTCTTGTATGTCGTAACTCATAACCCGGAACCCGTAACTTGTGTATCGTAGCTTGTAACCCATTACCAAGAACAAGGAACTCGTATCTTGCCTCTCGTAGTTCGTAAATCGTTACCGATAAGTGGGAAATCGCTACTTGTATCTCGTGACGCATATCTCAGAACTTGGAACTCGTAACGCGTTACCGATAACTTGGAGCCTGTATCTTGTATCTCTTACCCTGTAACTCGTAACTCGTAACTCGTAACACGTTACCCATTACTCGGAACTCGTATCTTATATATGGTAACTTGTAATCCATTACCGATCACCTGGAACGCATATCTTGGATCTCGTAGCTCGTAAATCGTTACCGATAAATGGGAACTCGCATCTTGTATCTCGTGACGCCTAACTCAGGACTCAGAGCTCGAAGGTGTTACCGATAATTCGGAGCTCGTATCTTGTATCACTTACCTTGTAACTCGTCACTCGTAACCCGTAGCTCGTTGCCCATAACTCGGAACTCGATTCGTGATCTCGGATCTTGTAAATCAATGACGATCAACCTCGAACTCGACTCCTAGAACTAGTAGTTCGTAACTTGTTACCGATAGGTGGAAGCTCGCATCTTGTATCTCATGACGCGAAACTCAGAACTCGGAACTCGTAACGCGTAACCGATAACTCGGAGCTCGTATCTTGTAACTCGTAACTCGTTACCCATAACTCGGAACACGTATCTTGTATCTAGTAGCTCTTAACTCATAACTGATTACCTGGAACTCGTGTCTTGTGTCTCGTAGCTCGTAACTCGTTACGATAAGTGGGTACTCGCATCTTGTATCTTGTAACTCGTAACTAGTACCTCGTAGATCGTAAGTCGTAATTCGTAACTCGTAACTCGTATATCGTAACTCGCAACTCGAAACTCGTAACTCGTAAATCGCAGCTTTTGATTCGCTACTCATATTCCGGAACTCGCATCTTGTGTATCGTAGCTTGTAGCCCATTATCAGTAACAAGGAACTTGTATCTTGCCTCTAGTAGCTCGTAAATTGTTACCGATAAGTGGGAACTCGCAACTTGTATCTCGTGACGCGTAACTCAGAACTTGGAACTCGTAACGCGTTACCGATATCTTGGAGCTTGTATCTTGTATATCTTATCCTGTAACTCGTAACTTGTAACTCGTAACTCATTACCTATGACTCGAAACTCGTATCTTCTATCTCGGATCTCGCAAATCATTGCCGGTAACCTGGAACTCGTATCCTAGATCTTTAAGATCGCAGCTCGTTACCAATAAGTGGGAACTCGCATCTTGCATCTCGTGTCGTGTAACTCAGAACTCGGAACTAGTAACGCGTTACCGATAACTTGGAGCTTGTATCTTGTAACTCGTAACTCGTTACCCATAACTCGGAACTCGTATCTTATATATTGTAACTTGTAATCCACTACCAATAACCTGGATCTCGTATCTTGCATCTCGTAGCTCGTAAATCGTTACCGATAAATGGGAACTCGCATCTTGTATCTCGGGACGTTTAACTCAGGACTCGGAACTCGAAGGTGTTACCCACAACTCGAAGCTTGTATCTTGTATCTCTTACCTTGTAACTCATAATTCGTAACTCGTTACCCATTACTCGGAACTCGTTTCTTCTATCTCGGATCTCGTGAATCACTGCCGATAACCTGGAACTCAGTTCCTAGATCATGAAGATCGCAACTCGTTACTAAGAAGTGGGAACCCGTATCTTGTATCTCGTAACGTGTAACTCAGAACTCGGAACTAGTAACGCGTTACAGATAACTCGGAGCTTGTATCTTGTAACTCGTAACACGTAACTCGTAACTCGTTACCCATAAATTAGAACTCGTATCTTATATATCGTAGCTTGTAATCCAATACCGATAACCTGGGACTCGTATCTTGCATGTCGTAGCTCGTAAATCGTTACCGATAAGTGGGAACTCGCAACTTGTATCTAGTGACGCGTAACTCAGAACATGGAACTCGTAATGCGTTATCAATAACTCGAAGCTTGTATCTTGTATCTCTTACCTTGTAACTCGTAACTCGTAACTCGTAGCTCGTTACCCATTACTCGGAACTCGTTTCTTCTATCTCGGATCTCGTGAATCACTGCCGATAACCTGGAACTCAGTTCCTAGATCATGAAGATCGTAACTCGTTACTAAGAAGTGGGAATCCGCATCTTGTATCTCGTAACGTGTAACTCAGGACTCGGAACTCGAAGATGTTATCGAAAACTCGGAGCTCGTATCTTGTATCACTCATCTTCTAACTCGTTAGTCGTAACCCGTAACTCGTTGCTCATAACTCGGAACTCGAGTCTTGATCTCGGATCTTGCAAATCAATGACGATAACCTCGAACTCGTATCCTAGATCTAGTAGTTCGTAACTCGTTACTTATAGGTGGAAACTCGCATCTTGTACCTCATGACGCGGAACTCAGAACTCGGAACTCGTATCAGGTAACCGATAACTCGGAGCTCGTATCTTGTGACTCGTAACTCGTTACCCATAACTCCCAACTCGTGTCTTGGATCTAGTAGCTCGTAACTCATTACTGATTACCTGGAACTCGTATCTTCTGTCTCGTAGCTCGTAACTCGTTACGATAAGTGGGTACTCGCATCTTGTATCTCGTAACTCGTAACTAGTACCTCGTAGATCGTAAGTCGTAGTTCGTAACTCGTAACACGTATATCGTAACTCGCAACTCGTAACTCGTAAATCGCCGCTTATAACTCGCTACTCATATTCCGGAACTCGCATCTTGGGTATCGTAGCTTGTAACCCATTATCAATAACAAGGAACTCGTATCTAGCCTCTCGTGGCTCGTAAATCGTTACTGATAATTGGGAACTCGCAACTTGTATCTCGTGACGCGTAACTCAGAACTTGGAACTCGTAACGCGTTACCGAAAACTCGGAGCTTGTATCTTGTATACGAGTATCTTATCTTGTAACTCGTAACTTGTAACTCGTAACCCGTTACTCATTGCCCATAACTCCGAACTCGAATCTTGATCTCGTATCTTGTAAATCAATGACGATAACATCGAACTAGTATCCTAGAACTAGTGGTTCGTAACTCGTTACCGATAGGTGGAAACTCGCATCTTGTATCTCGTGACGCATAACTCAGAACTCGGAACTCGTAACGCGTAACCGATAACTCGGAACTCGTAACGCGTAACCGATAACTCGGAACTCATACCTTGTATCTAGTAGCTCCTAACTCATAACTGATTACCTGGAACTCTTGTCTTGTGTCTCGTAGCTCGTAACTCGTTACGATAAGTGGGTACTCGCATCTTGTATCTCGTAACTCGTAACTAGTACCTCGTAGATCGTAAGTCGTAATTCGTAACTCGTATTTCGTAATTCGTATATCGTAACTCGCACCTCGAAACTCGTAACTCGTAAATCGCAGCTTATAACTCGCTACTCATATCCCGGAACTCGCATCTTGAGTATCGTAGCTTGTAACCCATTATCAATAACAAGGAACTTGTATCTTGCCTCTCGTAGCTCGTAAATCGTTACCGATAAGTGGGAACTCGCAACTTGTATCTCGTGACGCGTAACTCAGAACTTGGAACTCGTAACGCGTTACCGATAACTCGGAGCTTGTATCTTGTATATCTTATCCTGTAACTCGTAACTTGTAACTCGTAACTCGTTACCTATGACTCGAAACTCGTATCTTCTATCTCGGATCTCGCAAATCATTGCCGGTAACCTGGAACTCGTATCCTAGATCTTGAAGATCGCAGCTCGTTACCAATAAATGGGAACTCGCATCTTGTATCTCGTGACGTTTAACTCAGGACTCGGAACTCGAAGCTGTTACCGACAACTCGGAGCTTTTATCTTGTATCACTTACTTTGTAACTCGTAACTCGTAACACGTAACTAGTTGCCCATAACTCGGAACTCGAATCATGATCTCGGATCTCGTAAATCAGTGACGATAACCTCGAACTCGTATCCTAGATCTAGTAGTTCGTAACTCGTTACCGATAGGTGGAAACTCGCATCTTGTATCTTATGACGCGGAACTCAGAACTCGGAATTCGTATCAGGTAACCGATAACTCGGAGCTCGTATCTTGCAACTCGTAACTCGTTACCCATAACTCGGAACTCATGTCTTGTATCTAGTAGCTCGTAACTCATTGTTGATTACCTGGAACTCGCATCTTGTGTCTCGTAACTCGCAATAGTACCTCGTAGATAGTAAGTCGTAACTCGTAACTCGTAACTCGTAACTCGTAACTCGTAACTCGTAACTCGTAACTCGTAACTCGTAACTCGTAACTCGTAACTCGTAACTCGTAACTCGTAACTCGTAACTCGTAACTCGTAACTCGTAACTCGTTACCCGTAACTCGTAAATCGCAGCTTATAACTCGCATCTTATGTATCGCAGCTTGTAACCCATTATCAATAACAAGGAACTCGTATCTTACCTCCTGTAGCTCGTGAATCGTTACCGATAAGTGGGAACTCGCAACTTGTATCTCGTGACGCGTAACTCAGAACTTGGAACTCGTAACGCGTTACCGAAAACTCGGAGCTCGTATCATGTAACTCGTAACTCGTTACCCATAACTCGGAACTCATATCTTGTATCTAGTAGCTCTTAACTCATAACTGATTACCTGGAACTCGTGTCTTGTGTCTCGTAGCTCGTAACTCGCTACGATAAGTGGGTACTCGCATCTTGTATCTCGGGACGTTTAACTCAGGACTCGGTACTCGAAGGTGTTACCCACAACTCGGAGCTTGTATCTTGTATCACTTACTTTGTAACTCATAACTCGTAACACGTAACTAGTTGCCCGTAACTCGGAACTCGAATCTTGATCTCGGATCTTGTAAATCAGTGACGATAACCTCGAACTCGTATCATAGATCTAGTAGTTTGTAACTCGTTACCGATAGGTGGAAACTCGTATCTTGTATCTAATGACGCGGAACTCAGAACTCGGAACTCGTATCAGGTAACCGATAACTCGGAGCTCGTATCTTGCAACTTGTAACTCGTTACCCATAACTCGGAACTCATGTCTTGTATCTAGTAGCTCGTAACTCATTACTGATTACCTGGAACTCGTATCTTGTGTCTCGTAGTTCGTAACTCGTTACGATAAGTGGGAACTCGCACCTTGTATCTCGTAACTCGCAATAGTACCTCGTAGATAGTAAGTCGTAACTCGTAACTCGTTACCCGTAACTCGTAAATCGCAGCTTATAACTCGCTACTCATATTCCGGAACTCGCATCTTATGTATCGCAGCTTGTAGCCCATTATCAATAACAAGGAACTCGTATCTTACCTCTTGTAGCTCGTGAATCGTTACCGATAAGTGGGAACTCGCAACTTGTATCTCGTGACGCGTAACTCAGAACTTGGAACTCGTAACGCGTTACCGAAAACTCGGAGCTTGTATCTTGTATCTCTTATCTTGTAACTCATAACTTGTAACTCGTAACTCGTTACCTATGACTCGAAACTCGTATCTTCTATCTCGGATCTCGCAAATCATTGCCGATAACGTGAAACTATTATCCTAGATCTTGAACATCGTAACTCGTTACCAATAAGTGGGAACTCGCATCTTGTATCTCGTGACGTGTAACTCAGAGCTCGGAACTAGTAACGCGTTACCGATGACTCGAAGCTCGTATCTTGTATCACTTACCTTGTAAGTCGTAACTCGTTGCTCGTAACTCGTTACCCATAACTATTAACTCGTATCTTATATATCTTAACTTGTAATCCATTAACGATAACCTGGAACTTGTATCTTGGATCTCGTTGCTCGTAAATCATTACAGAATAAATAAGAACTCGCATCTTGTATCTCATGACGCGAAACTCAGAACTCGGAACTCTTAACGCGTAACCGACAACTCGGTGCGTGTATCTTGTAACTCGTCACTCGTTACCCATAACTCGGAACTCCTATCTTGTATCTAGTAGCTCGTAACTCCACTGTTGATTACCTAGAACTCGCATCTTGTGTCGCACAGCTCGTAACTCGTTACGATAAGTGGGAACTCGCGTCTTGTATGTCGTAACTCGTAACCCGGAACCCGTATCTTGTGTATCGTAGCTTGTAACCCATTACCAAGAACAAGGAACTCGTATCTTGCCTCTCGTAGTTCGTAAATCGTTACCGATAAGTGGGAAATCGCGACTTGTATCTCTTGACGCATATCTCAGAACTTGGAACTCGTAACGCGTTACCGATAACTCGGAGCCTGTATCTTGTATCTCTTACACTGTAACTTGTAACTCGTAACTCGTAACACGTTACCCATTACTCGGAACTCGTATCTTATATATGGTAACTTGTAATCCATTACCGATAACCTGGAACGCATATCTTGGATCTCGTAGCTCGTAAATCGTTACCGATAAATGGGAACTCGCATCTTGTATCTCGTGACGCCTAACTCAGGACTCAGAGCTCGAAGGTGTTACCGATAATTCGGAGCTCGTATCTTGTATCACTTACCTTGTAACTCGTCACTCATAACCCGTAGCTCGTTGCCCATAACTCGGAACTCGAATCGTGATCTCGGATCTTGTAAATCAATGACGATAACCTCGAACTCGACTCCTAGAACTAGTAGTTCGTAACTCGTTACCGATAGGTGGAAGCTCGCATCTTGTATCTCATGACGCGAAACTCAGAACTCGGAACTCGTAACGCGTAACCGATAACTCGGAACTCGTAACGCGTGACCGATAACTCGGAGCTCGTATCTTGTAACTCGTAACTCGTTACCCATAACTCGGAACACGTATCTTGTATCTAGTAGCTCTTAACTCATAACTGATTACCTGGAGCTCGTGTCTTGTGTCTCGCAGCTCGTAACTCGTTAAGATAAGTGGGTACTCGCATCTTGTATCTTGTAACTCGTAACTAGTACCTCGTAGATCGTAAGTCGTAATTCGTAACTCGTAACTCGTATATCGTAACTCGCAACTCGAAACTCGTAACTCGTAAATCGCAGCTTATAATTCGCTACTCATATTCCGGAACTCGCATCTTGTGTATCGTAGCTTGTAGCCCATTATCAGTAACAAGGAACTTGTATCTTGCCTCTAGTAGTTCGTAAATCGTTACCGATAAGTGGGAACTCGCAACTTGTATCTTGAGACGCGTAACTCAGAACTTGGAACTCGTAACGCGTTACCGATATCTTGGAGCTTGTATCTTGTATCCTGTAACTCGTAACTTGTAACTCGTAACTCATTACCTATGACTCGAAACTCGTATCTTCTATCCCGGATCTCGCAAATCATTGCCGGTAACCTGGAACTCGTATCCTAGATCTTGAAGATCGCAGCTCGTTACAAATAAGTGGGAACTCGCATCTTGCATCTCGTGTCGTGTAACTCAGAATTTGGAACTAGTAACGCGTTACCGATAACTCGGAGCTTGTATCTTGTAACTCGTAACTCGTTACCCATAACTCGGAACTCGTATCTTATATATTGTAACTTGTAATCAACTACCAATAACCTGGAACTCGTATATTGCATCTCGTAGCTCGTAAATCGTTTCCGATAAATGGGAACTCGCATCTTGTATCTCGGGACGTTTAACTCAGGACTCGGAACTCGAAGGTGTTACCCACAACTCGAAGCTTGTATCTTGTATCTCTTACCTTGTAACTCGTAACTCGTAACTCGTTACCCATTACTCGGAGCTCGTTTCTTCTATCTCGGATCTCGTGAATCACTGCCGATAACCTGGAACTCAGTTCCTAGATCATGAAGATCGCAACTCGTTACTAAGAAGTGGGAACCCGTATCTTGTATCTCGTAACGTGTAACTCAGAACTCGGAACTAGTAACGCGTTACCGATAACTCGGAGCTCGTATGTTGTAACTCGTAACTCGTTACCCATAACTCGGAACTCGTATCTTATATATTGTAACCTGTAATCCACTACCAATAACCTGGAACTCGTATATTGCATCTCGTAGCTCGTAAATCGTTTCCGACAGATGGGAACTCGCATCTTGTATCTCGTGACGTTTAACTCAGGACTCGGAACTCGAAGATGTTATCGATAACTCGGAGCTCGTATCTTGTATCACTTATTTTGTAACTCGTTAGTCGTAACCCGTAACTCTTTGCTCATAACTCGGAACTCGAGTCTTGATCTCGGATCTTGCAAATTAATGACGATAACCTCGAACTCGTATTCTAGATCTAGTAGTTCGTAACTCGTTACTTATAGGTGGAAACTCGCATCTTGTACCTCATGACGCGGAGCTCAGAACTCGAAACTCGTATCAGGTAACCGATAACTCGGAGCTCGTATCTTGTGACTCGTAACTCGTTACCCATAACTCGGAACTCGTATCTTGGATCTAGTAGCTCGTAACTCATTACTGATTACCTGGAACTCGTATCTTGTGTCTCGTAGCTCGTAACTCGTTACGATAAGTGGGTTCTCGCATCTTGTATCTCGTAACTCGTAAGTAGTACCTCGTAGATCGTAAGTCGTAGTTCGTAACTCGTAACTCGTATATCGTAACTCGCAACTCGTAACTCGTAACTCGTAAATCGCCGCTTATAACTCGCTACTCATATTCCGGAACCCGTATCTTGTGTATCGTAGCTTGTAACCCATTACAAATAACAAGGAACTCGTATCTTGCCTCTCGTAATTCGTAAATCGTTACCGATAAGTGGGAAATCGCTACTTGTATCTCGTGACGCATAACTCGGAGCTTGGAACTCGTAACGTGTTACCCATAACTCGGAGCCTGTATCTAGTATCTCTTACCCTGTAACTCGTAACTCGTTACCCATTACTCGGAACTCGTATCTTATATATGGTAACTTGTAATCCATTACCGATAACCTGGAACGCATATCTTGCATCTCGTAGCTCGTAAATCGTTACCGATAAATGGGAACTCGCATCTTGTATCTCGTGACGCCTAACTCAGGACTCGGAGCTCGAAGGTGTTACCGATAATTCGGAGCTCGTATCTTGTATCACTTACCTTGTAACTTGTAACTCGTATCTTGTATCTAGTAGCTCGTAACTCAATACTGATTACCTGGAACTCGTATCTTGTGTCTCGTAGCTCTTAACTCGTTACGATAAGTGGGTACTCGCATCTTGCATCTCGTAACTCGTAGCTAGTACCTCGTAGATCGTAAGTCGTAAGTCGTAATTCGTAACTCGTAACTCGTAACTCGTATATCGTAACTCGCAACTTGAAACTCGTAACTCGTAAATCGCAGCTTATAACTCGCTACTCATATCCCGGAACTCGCATCTTGTGTATCGTAGCTTGTAACCCATTATCAATAACAAAGAACTTGTATCTTGCCTCTCGTAGCTCGTAAATCGTTACCGATAAGTGGGAACTCGCAACTTGTATCTCTTGACGCGTAACTCAGAACTTGGAACTCGTAACGCGTTACCGATAACTCGGAGCTTGTATCTTGTATATCTTATCCTGTAACTCGTAACTCGTAACTCATTACCTATGACTCGAAACTCGTATCTTCAATCTCGGATCTCGCAAATTATTGCCGGTAACCTGGAACTCGTATCCTAGATCTTGAAGATCGCAGCTCGTTACCAATAAGTGGGAACTCGCATCTTGCATCTCGTGACGTGTAACTCAGAACTCGGAACTAGTAACGCGTTACCGATAACTTGGAGCTTGTATCTTGTAACTCGTAACTCGTAACTCGTAACTCGTTACCCATAACTCGGAACTCGTATCTTATATATTTTAACTTGTAATCCACTGCCAATAACCTGGAACTCGTATCTTGCATCTCGTAGCTCGTAAATCGTTTCCGATAAATGGGAACTCGCATCTTGTATCTCGTGACGTTTAACTTAGGACTCGGAACTCGAAGCTGTTACCGACAACTCGGAGCTTGTATCTTGTATCACCTACTTTGTAACTCGTAACTCGTAACACGTAACTAGTTGCCCATAACTCGGAACTCGAATCTTGATCTTGGATCTTGTAAATCAGTGACGATAACCTCGAACTCGTATCCTAGATCTAGTAGTTCGTAACTCGCTACCGATAGGTGGAAACTCGTATCTTGTATCTAATGACGCGGAACTCAGAACACGGAACTCGTATCAGGTAACCGATAACTCGGAGCTCGTATCTTGCAACTCGTAACTCGTTACCCATAACTCGGAACTCATGTCTTGTATCTAGTAGCTCGTAACTCATTACTGATTACCTGGAACTCGTATCTTGTGTCTCGTAGTTCGTAACTCGTTACGATAAGTGGGAACTCGCATCTTGTATCTCGTAACTCGCAATAGTACCTCGTAGATAGTAAGTCGTAACTCGTAACTCGTAACTCGTTACCCGTAACTCGTAAATCGCAGCTTATAACTCGCTACTCATATTCCGGAACTCGCATCTTATGTATCGCAGCTTGTAACCCATTATCAATAACAAGGAACTCGTATCTTACATCTTGTAGCTCGTGAATCGTTACCGATAAGTGGGAACTCGCAACTTGTATCTCGTGACGCGTAACTCAGAACTTGGAACTCGTAACGCGTTACCGAAAACTCGGAGCTTGTATCTTGTATCTCTTATCTTGTAACTCATAACTTGTAACTCGTAACTCTTTACCTATGACTCGAAACTCGTATCTTCTATCTCGGATCTCGCAAATCATTGCCGATAACGTGGAACTATTATCCTAGATCTTGAACATCGTAACTCGTTACCAATAAGTGGGAACTCGCATCTTGTATGTCGTAACTCATAACCCGGAACCCGTATCTTGTGTATCGTAGCTTGTAACCCATTATCAAGAACAAGGAACTCGTATCTTGCCTCTTGTAGTTCGTAAATCGTTACCGATAAGTGGGAAATCGCTACTTGTATCTCGTGACGCATATCTCAGAACTTGAAACTCGTAACGCGTTACCGATAACTCGGAGCCTGTATCTTGTATCCTTTACCCTGTAACTCGTAACTCGTAACTCGTAACACGTTACCCATTACTCGGAACTCGTATCTTATATATGGTAACTTGTAATCCATTACCGATAACCTGGAACGCATATCTTGGATCTCGTAGCTCGTAAATCGTTACCGATAAATGGGAACTCGCATCTTGTATCTCGTGACGCCTAACTCAGGACTCAGAGCTCGACGGTGTTACCGATAATTCGAAGCTCGTATCTTGTATCACTTACCTTGTAACTCGTAACTCATAACCCGTAGCTCGTTGCCCATAACTCGGAACTCGAATCGTGATCTCGGATCTTGTAAATCAATGACGATAACCTCGAACTCGTCTCCTAGAACTAGTAGTTCGTAACTCGTTACCGATAGGTGGAAGCTCGCATCTTGTATCTCATGACGCGAAACTCAGAACTCGGAACTCGTAACGCGTAACCGATAACTCGGAGCTCGTATCTTGTAACTCGTAACTCGTTACCCATAACTCGGAACACGTATCCTGTATCTAGTAGCTCTTAACTCATAACTGATTACCTGGAACTCGTGTCTTGTGTCTCGTAGCTCGTAACTCGTTCGATAAGTGGGTACTCGCATCTTGTATCTCGTAACTCGTAACTAGTACCTCGTAGATCGTATATCGTAACTCGCAACTCGAAACTCGTAACTCGTAAATCGCAGCTTATAACTCGCTACTCATATTCCGGAACTCGCATCTTGTGTATCGTATCTTGTAGCCCATTATCAATAACAAGGAACTTGTATCTTGCCTCTAGTAGCTCGTAAATCGTAACCGATAAGTGGGAACTCGCACCTTGTATCTCGTGACGCGTAACTCAGAACTTGGAACTCGTAACGCGTTACCGATAACTCGGAGCTTGTATCTTGTATCACTTACCTTGTAACTCGTAACTCGTTACCCATTACTCGGAACCCGTATCTTCTATCTCGGGTCTCTCATATCATTGCCGATAACCTGGAACTCGTATCCTAGATCTGGAAGATCGTAACTCATTACCAATAAGTGGGAACTCGCATATTGTATCTCGTGACGTGTAACTCAGAACTCGGAACTAGTAACGCGTTACAGATAACTCGGAGCTTGTATCTTGTAACTCGTAACACGTAACTCGTAACTCGTTACCCATAAATTGGAACTCGTATCTTATATATCGTAGCTTGTAATCCAATACCGATAACCTGGGACTCGTATCTTGCATGTCGTAGCTCGTAAATCGTTACAGATAAATTGGAACTCGCATCTTGAATCTTGTGACGTGTAACTCAGAAATCGGAACTAGTAACGCGTTACCGATGACTCGGAGCTCGAATCTTGTAACTCGTAACTCGTAACTCGTTACCCATAACCTCGAACTCGTATCCTAGATCTAGTAGTTCGTAACTCGTTACCGATAGGTGGAAGCTCGCATCTTGTATCTCATGACGCGTAACTCAGAACTCGTAACTCGTAACTCGTTACCCATTACTCGGAACTCGCATCTTCTATCTCGCATCTCGCAAATCATTGCCGATAACCTGGAACTCGTATCCTAGATCTTGAATATCGTGACTCGTTACCAATAAGTGGGAACTCGTAACCTGTATCTCGAGACGTATAACTGAGAACTCGGAACTAGTAACGCGTTACCGATAACTCGGAGCTCGTATGTTGTATCCCTTACCTTGTAACTCGTAACCCGTAACCCGTAGCCCATAACTCGGAACCCGAATCTTGATCTCGGATCTTGTAAATCAATGACGATAACCTCGAACTGGTATCCTAGATCTAGTAGTTCGTAACTCGTTACCGATAGGTGGAAACGCGCATCTTGTATCTCGTGACGTGTAACTCAGAACATGGAACTCGTAATGCGTTATCGATAACTCGAAACTTGTATCTCTTACCTTGTAACTCGTAACTCTTAACCCGTTACCCATTACTCGGAACTCGTATCTTCTATCTCCGATCTCGCAAATCATTGCCGATAACCTGGAACTCGTATCTTGCATCTCATAGCTCGTAAATCGTTACCGATAAGTGGGAACTCGCAACTTGTATCTCGTGACGCGTAACTCAGAACATGGAACTCGTAATGCGTTATCGATAACTCGAAGCTTGTATCTCTTACCTTGTAACTCGTAACTCTTAACCCGTTACCCATTACTCGGAACTCGTATCTTCTATCTCCGATCTCGCAAATCATTGCCGATAACCTGGAACTCGTATCCTAGATCTTGAAGATCGTAACTCGTTACCAATAAGTGGGAACTCGCATCTTGTATCTCGTGACGTGTAACTCAGAACTCGGAACTAGTAACGCGTAACCGATAACTCGAAGCTCGTATCTTGTATCACTTACCTTGTAAGTCGTAACTCGTAACTCGTAACTCGTTACCCATAACTCGGAACTCATATCTTATATATAGTAACTTGTAATCCATTACCGATAACCTGAAACACGTATCTTGGATGTCGTTACTCGTAAATCGTTAACGATAAATGGGAACTCGCATCTTGTATCTCATGACGTGTAACTCAGTACTCGGAACTCGAAAGTTTTACCGATATCTCGGAGCTCGCATCTTGTATCACTTACCTTGTAACTCGTAACTCGTAAACCGTAACTGGTTGCCCATAACTCCGAACTTGAATCTTGATCTCTTATCTTGTAATTCAATGACGATAACCTCGAACTAGTATCCTAGATCTAGTAGTTCGTAACTCGTTACCGATAGGTGGAAACTCGCATCTTTTATCTCATGACGCGAAACTCAGAACTCATAACGCGTAACCGACAACTAGGTGCGCGTATCTTGTAACTTGTAACTCGTTACCCATAACTCGGTACTCCTATCTTGTATCTAGTAGCTCGTAACTCAATACTGATTACCTGGAACTCGTATCTTGTGTCTCGTAGCTCGTAACTCGTTACGATAAGTGGGAACTCGCAACTTGTATCTCGTGACGCGTAACTCAGAACTTGGAACTCGTAACGCGTTACCGATATCTCGGAGCTTGTATCTTGTATATCTTTCCTGTAACTCGTAACTTGTAACTCGTAACTCATTACCTATGACTCGAAACTCGTATCTTCTATCTCGGATCTCGCAAATCAATGCCGGTAACCTGGAACTCGTATCCTAGATCTTGAAGATCGCAGCTCGTTATCAATAAGTGGGAACTCGCATCTTGCATCTCGTGACGTGTAACTCAGAACTCGGAACTAGTAACGCGTTACCGATAACTCGGAGCTTGTATCTTGTAACTCGTAACTCGTAACTCGTTACCCATAACTCGGAACTCGTATCTTATATATTGTAACTTGTAATCCACTACTAATAACCTGGATCTCGTATCTTGCATCTCGTAGCTCGTAAATCGTTTCCGATAAATGGGAACTCGTATCGTGTATCTCGTGACGTTTAACTCAGGACTCGGAACTCGAAGGTGTTACCGACAACTCGGAGCCTGTCTCTTGTATCACTTACTTTTTAACTCGTAACTCGTAACACGTAACTCGTTGGCCATAACTCGTAACGCGTTACCGATATCTTGGAGCTTGTATCTTGTATATCTTATCCTGTAACTCGTAACTTGTAACTCGTAACTCATTACCTATGACTCGAAACTCGTATCTTCTATCTCGGATCTCGCAAATCATTGCCGGTAACCTGGAACTCGTATCCTAGATCTTGAAGATCGCAGCTCGTTACCAATAAGTGGGAACTCGCATCTTGCATCTCGTGTCGTGTAACTCAGAACTCGGAACTAGTAACGCGTTACCGATAACTCGAAGCTTGTATCTTGTAACTCGTAACTCGTTACCCATAACTCGGAACTCGTATCTTATATATTGTAACTTGTAATCCACTACCAATAACGTGGATCTCGTATCTTGCATCTCGTAGCTCGTAAATCGTTTCCGATAAATGGGAACTCGCATATTGTATCTCGGGACGTTTAACTCAGGACTCGGAACTCGAAGGTGTTACCCACAACTCGAAGCTTGTATCTTGTATCTCTTACCTTGTAACTCGTAACTCGTAACTCGTTACCCATTACTCGGAACTCGTTTCTTCTATCTCGGATCTCGTGAATCACTGCCGATAACCTGGAACTCAGTTCCTAGATCATGAAGATCGAAACTCGTTACTAAGAAGTGGGAACCCGTATCTTGTATCTCGTAACGTGTAACTCAGAACTCGGAACTAGTAACGCGTTACCGATAACTCGGAGCTCGTATCTTGTAACTCGTAACTCGTTACCCATAACTCGGAACTCGTATCTTATATATTGTAACCTGTAATCCACTACCAATAACCTGGAACTCGTATATTGCATCTCGTAGCTCGTAAATCGTTTCCGATAGATGGGAACTCGCATCTTGTATCTCGTGACGTTTAACTCAGGACTCGGAACTGGAAGATGTTATCGATAACTCGGAGCTCGTATCTTGTATCACTTATCTTGTAACTCGTTAGTCGTAACCCGTAACTCGTTGCTCATAACTCGGAACTCGAGTCTTGATCTCGGATCTTGCAAATCAATTACGATAACCTCTAACTCGTATCCTAGATCTAGTAGTTCGTAACTCGTTACTTATAGGTGGAAACTCGCATCTTGTACCTCATGACGCGGAGCTCAGAACTCGAAACTCGTATCAGGTAACCGATAACTCGGAGCTCGTATCTTGTGACTCGTAACTCGTTACCCATAACTCGGAACTCGTATCTTGGATCTAGTAGCTCGTAACTCATTACTGATTACCTGGAACTCGTATCTTGTGTCTCGTAGCTCGTAACTCGTTACGATAAGTGGGTTCTCGCATCTTGTATCTCGTAACTCGTAAGTAGTACCTCGTAGATCGTAAGTCGTAGTTCGTAACTCGTGACTCGTAACTCGTAAATCGCCGCTTATAACTCGCTACTCATATTCCGTAACCCGTATCTTGTGTATCGTAGCTTGTAACCCATTACAAATAACAAGGAACTCGTATCTTGCCTCTCGTAATTCGTAAATCGTTACCGATAAGTGGGAAATCGCTACTTGTATCTCGTGACGCCTAACTCAGGACTCGGAGCTCGAAGGTGTTACCGATAATTCGGAGCTCGTATCTTGTATCACTTACCTTGTAACTTGTAACTCGTATCTTGTATCTAGTAGCTCGTAACTCAATACTGATTACCTGGAACTCGTATCTTGTGTCTCGTAGCTCGTAACTCGTTACGATAAGTGGGTACTCGCATCTTGCATCTCGTAACTCGTAGCTAGTACCTCGTAGATCGTAAGTCGTAAGTCGTAATTCGTAACTCGTAACTCGTATATCGTAACTCGCAACTTGAAACTCGTAACTCGTAAATCGCAGCTTATAACTCGCTACTCATATCCCGGAACTCGCATCTTGTGTATCGTAGCTTGTAACCCATTATCAATAACAAGGAACTTGTATCTTGCCTCTCGTAGCTCGCAAATCGTTACCGATAAGTGGGAACTCGCAACTTGTATCTCGTGACGCGTAACTCAGAACTTGGAACTCGTAACGCATTACCGATAACTCAGAGCTTGTATCTTGTATATCTTATCCTGTAACTCGTAACTCGTAACTCGTAACTCGTTACTCATAACTCAGAACTCGTATCTTATATATCGTAACTTGCAATCCATTAGCGATAACCTGGAGCTCGTATCTTGCATCTCGTAGCTCGTAAATCGTTACCGATAAGTGGGAACTCGCAACTTGTATCTCGTGACGCGTAACTTAGAACATGGAACTCGTAATCCGTTATCAATAACTCGAAGCTTGTATCTTGTATCTCTTACCTTGTAACTCGTAACTCGTAACTCGTTACCCATTACTCGGAACTAGTTTCTTCTATCTCGGATCTCGCGAATCACTGCCGATAACCTGGAAATCAGTTCCTAGATCATGAAGATCGTAACGCGTTACTAAGAAGTGGGAACCCGCATCTTGTATCTCGTAACGTGTAACTCAGAACTCGGAACTAGCAACGCGTTACCGATAACTCGGAGCTCGCATCTTGTAATTCGTAACTCGTTACCCATAACTCGGAACTCATGTCTTGTATCTAGTAGCTCTTAACTCATAACTGCTTACCTGGAACTCGTATCTTTTGTCTCGTAGCTCGTAACTCGTAACTTATAGGTGGAAACTCGCATCTTGTACTTTATGACGCGGAACTCAGAACTCGGAACTCGTATCAGGTAACCGATAACTCGGAGCTTGTATCTTGTGACTCGTAACTCGTTACCCATAACTCGGAACTGGTATCTTGGATCTAGTAGCTCGTAACTCATTACTGATTGCCTGGAACTCGTATCTTTTGTCTCGTAGCTCGTAACTCGTTACGAAAAGTGGGTACTCGCATCTTGTGTCTCGTAACTCGTAACCAGTACCTCGTAGATCGTAAGTCGTAGTTCGTAACTCGTAACTCGTATATCGTAACTCGTAACTCGTAACTAGTACCTCGTAACTCGTAACTAGTAAATCGTAGCTTATAACTCGCTACTCATATCCCGGAACTCGCATCTTGTGTATCGTAGCTTGTAACCCATTATCAATAACAAGGAACTTGTATCTTGCTTGTCGTAGCTCGTAAATCGTTACCGATAAGTGGGAACTCGCAACTTGTATCTCGTGACGCGTAACTCAGAACTTGGAACTCGTAACGTGTTACCGAAAACTCGGAGCTTGTATCTTGTATCTCTTATCTTGTAACTCATAACCTGTAACTCGTAACTCGTTACCTATGACTCGAAACTCGTATCTTCTATCTCGGATCTCGCAAATCATTGCCGATAACGTGGAACTATTATCCTAGACCTTGAACATCGTAACTCGTTACCAATAAGTGGGAACTCGCATCTTGTATCTCGTGACGTGTAACTCAGAACTCGGAACTAGTAATGCGTTACCGATGACTCGAAGCTCGTATCTTGTATTACTTACCTTGTTAAGTCGTAACTTGTAGCTCGTAACTCGTTACCCATAACTCTTAACTCGTATCTTATATATGGTAACTTGTAATCCATTACCGATAATTTGGAACTCATAACTTGCATCTCGTAGCTCGTAAATCGTAACTAGTACCTCGTAGATCGTAAGTCGTAATTCGTAACTCGTAACTCGTATATCGTAACTCGCAACTCGAAACTCGCAACCCGTAAACCGCAGCTTATAACTCGCTGCCCATATCCCGGAACTCGCATCTTGTGTATCGTAGCTTGTAGCCCATTATCAATAACAAGGAACTGGTATCTTGCCTCTCGTAGCTCGTAAATCGTTACCGATAAGTGGGAACTCGCAACTTGTATCTCGTGACGCGTAACTCAGAACTTGGATCTCGTAACGCGTTACCGATATCTCGGAGCTTGTATCTTGTATATCTTATCCTGTAACTCGTAACTTGTAACTCGTAACTCGTTACCTATGACTCGGAACTCGTATCTTCTTTCTCGGATCTCGCAAATCATTGCCGGTGACCTGGAACTCGTATCCTAGATCTTGAAGATCGCAGCTCGTTACCAATAAGTGGGAACTCGCATCTTGCATCTCGTGACGCGTAACTCAGAACTTGGAACTCGTAACGTGTTACCGAAAACTCGGAGCTTGTATCTTGTATCTCTTATCTTGTAACTCATAACCTGTAACTCGTAACTCGTTACCTATGGCTCGAAACTCGTATCTTCTATCTCGGATCTCGAAAATCATTGCCGATAACGTGGAACTATTATCCTACATCTTGAACATCGTAACTCGTTACCAATAAGTGGGAACTCGCATCTTGTATCTCGTGACGTGTTACTCAGAACTCGGAACTAGTAATGCGTTACCGATGACTCTGAGCTCGTATCTTGTATTACTTACCTTGTTAAGTCGTAACTCGTAGCTCGTAACTCGTTACCCATAACTCTTAACTCGTTTCTTATATATCGTAACTTGCAATCCATTATCGATAACCTGGAGCTCGCATCTTGCATCTCGTAGCTTGTAAATCGTTACCGATTAGTGGGAACTCGCAACTTGTATCTCGTGACGTGTAACTCAGAACTCGGAACTAGTAATGCGTTACCGATGACTCGAAGCTCGTATCTTGTATTACTTACCTTGTTAAGTCGTAACTTGTAGCTCGTAACTCGTTACCCATAACTCTTAACTCGTATCTTATATATGGTAACTTGTAATCCATTACCGATAATTTGGAACTCATAACTTGCATCTCGTAGCTCGTAAATCGTAACTAGTACCTCGTAGATCGTAAGTCGTAATTCGTAACTCGTAACTCGTATATCGTAACTCGCAACTCGAAACTCGTAACCCGTAAATCGCAGCTTATAACTCGCTGCTCATATCCCGGAACTCGCATCTTGTGTATCGTAGCTTGTAGCCCATTATCAATAACAAGGAACTGGTATCTTGCCTCTCGTAGCTTGTAAATCGTTACCGATAAGTGGAACTCGCAACTTGTATCTCGTGACGCGTAACTCAGAACTTGGATCTCGTAACGCGTTACCGATATCTCGGAGCTTGTATCTTGTATATCTTATCCTGTAACTCGTAACTTGTAACTCGTAACTCGTTACCTATGACTCGGAACTCGTATCTTCTATCTCGGATCTCGCAAATCATTGCCGGTGACCTGGAACTCGTATCCTAGATCTTGAAGATCGCAGCTCGTTACCAATAAGTGGGAACTCGCATCTTGCATCTCGTGACGCGTAACTCAGAACTTGGAACTCGTAACGTGTTACCGAAAACTCGGAGCTTGTATCTTGTATCTCTTATCTTGTAACTCATAACCTGTAACTCGTAACTCGTTACCTATGACTCGAAACTCGTATCTTCTATCTCGGATCTCGAAAATCATTGCCGATAACGTGGAACTATTATCCTAGATCTTGAACATCTTAACTCGTTACCAATAAGTGGGAACTCGCATCTTGTATCTCGTGACGTGTAACTCAGAACTCGGAGCTAGTAATGCGTTACCGATGACTCTGAGCTCGTATCTTGTATTACTTACCTTGTTAAGTCGTAACTCGTAGCTCGTAACTCGTTACCCATAACTCTTAACTCGTATCTTATATATGGTAACTTGTAATCCATTACCGATAATTTGGAACTCATATCTTGCATCTCGTAGCTCGTTAATCGTAACTAGTACCTCGTAGATCGTAAGTCGTAATTCGTAACTCGTAACTCGTATATCGTAACTCGCAACTCGAAACTCGTAACCCGTAAATCGCAGCGTATAACTCGCTGCCCATATCCCGGAACTCGCATCTTGTGTATCGTAGCTTGTAGCCCATTATCAATAACAAGGAACTGGTATCTTGCCTCTCGTAGCTCGTAAATCGTTACCGATAAGTGGGAACTCGCAACTTGTATCTCGTGACGCGTAACTCAGAACTTGGATCTCGTAACGCGTTACCGAAAACTCGGAGCTTGTATCTTGTATCTCTTATCTTGTAACTCATAACCTGTAACTCGTAACTCGTTACCTATGACTCGAAAATCGTATCTTCTATCTCGGATCTCGAAAATCATTGCCGATAACGTGGAACTATTATCCTAGATCTTCAACATCGTAACTCGTTACCAATAAGTGGGAACTCGCATCTTGTATCTCGTGACGTGTAATTCAGAACTCGGAACTAGTAATGCGTTACCGATGACTCGAAGCTCGTATCTTGTATTATTTACCTTGTAAGTCGTAACTCGTAGCTCGTAACTCGTTACCCATAACTCTTAACTCGTATCTTATATATCGTAACTTGTAATCCATTAACGATAACCTGGAACTCGTATCTTGCATCTCGTTGCTCGTAAATCATTACAGAATAAATAAGAACTCGCATCTAGTATCTCGTGACGCGTAACTCAGGACTCGGAACTCAAAAGTTTTACCGATATATCGGAGCTCGTATCTTGCATCACTTACCTTGTAACTCGTAACTTGTAACCCGTAACTTGTTGCCCATAACTCCGAACTCGGACCTAGATCTCGTATCTTGTAAATCAATGACGATAACTTCGAACTGGTATCCAAGATCTAGTAGTTCGTAACTCGTTACCGATAGGTGGAAACTCGCATCTTGTATCTAATGACGCGAAACTCAGAACTCGGAACTCGTAACGCGTAACCGACAACTCGGTGCGCGTATCTTGTAACTCGTAACTCGTTACCCATAACTCGGAACTCCTATCTTGTATCTAGTAGCTCGTAACTCATTGTTGATTACCTGGAACTCGCATCTTGTGTCTCGCAGCTCGTAACTCGTTACGATAAGTGGGAACTCGCATCTTGTATGTCGTAACTCATAACTCGGAACCCGTATCTTGTGTATCGTAGCTTGTAACCCATTGCCAAGAACAACGAACTCGTATCTTGCCTCTCGTAGTTCGTAAATCGTTACCGATAAGTGGGAAATCGCTACTTGTATCTCGTGACGCATAACTCAGAATCGTAAATCGTTACCGATAAGTGGGAGCTCGCAACTTGTATCTCGTGAAGCGTAAGTCAGAACTTGGGACTCGTAACGCGTTACCGATAACTCGTAGCTTGTATCTTGTATATCTTATCCTGTAACTCGTAACTTGTAACTCGTAACTCGTTACCTATGATTCGGAACTCGTATCTTCTATCTCGGATCTCGCAAATCATTGCCGGTAACCTGGAACTCGTATCCTAGATCTTGAAGATCGCAGCTCGTTACCAATAAGTGGGAACTCGCATCTTGCATCTCGTGACGCGTAACTCAGAACTTGGAACTCATAACGTGTTACCGAAAACTCGGAGCTTGTATCTTGTATCTCTTATCTTGTAACTCATAACCTGTAACTCGTAACTCGTTACCTATGGCTCGAAACTCGTATCTTCTATCTCGGATCTCGAAAATCATTGCCGATAACGTGGAACTATTATCCTAGATCTTGAACATCGTAACTCGTTACCAATAAGTGGGAACTCGCATCTTGTATCTCGTGACGTGTAATTCAGAACTCGGAACTAGTAATGCGTTACCGATGACTCGAAGCTCGTATCTTGTATTACTTACCTTGTAAGTCGTAACTCGTAGCTCGTACTCGTTACCCATAACTCTTAACTCGTATCTTATATATCGTAACTTGTAATCCATTAACGATAACCTGGAACTCGTATCTTGCATCTCGTTGCTCGTAAATCATTACAGAATAAATAAGAACTCGCATCTAGTATCTCGTGACGCGTAACTCAGGACTCGGAACTCGAAAGTTTTACCGATATCTCGGAGCTCGTATCTTGCATCACTTACCTTGTAACTCGTAAATCGTAACCCGTAACTTATTGCCCATAACTCCGAACTCGGACCTAGATCTCGTATCTTGTAAATCAATGACGATAACTTATAACTGGTATCCAAGATCTAGTAGTTCGTAACTCGTTACCGATAGGTGGAAACTCGCATCTTGTATCTCATGACGCGAAACTCAGAACTCGGAACTCGTAACGCGTAACCGACAACTCGGTGCGCGTATCTTGTAACTCGTAACTCGGTACCCATAACTCGGAACTCCTATCTTGTATCTAGTAGCTCGTAACTCATTGTTGATTACCTGGAACTCGCATCTTGTGTCTCGCAGCTCGTAACTCGTTACGATAAGTGGGAACTCGCATCTTGTATGTCGTAACTCATAACCCGGAACCCGTAACTTGTGTATCGTAGCTTGTAACCCATTGCCAAGAAAAAACAAACTCGTATCTTGCCTCTCGTAGTTCGTAAATCGTTACCGATAAGTGGGAAATCGCTACTTGTATCTCGTGACGCATCTCAGAATCGTAAATCGTTACCGATAAGTGGGAACTCGCAACTTGTATCTCGTGAAGCGTAAGTCAGAACTTGGAACTCGTAACGCGTTACCGATAACTCGGAGCTTGTATCTTGTATCTCTTATCTTGTAACTCGTAACTTGTAACTCGTAACTCATTACCTATGACTCTAAACTCGTATCTTCTATCTCGGATCTCGCAAATCATTGCCGGTAACCTGGAACTCGTATCCTAGATCTTGAAGATCGCAGCTCGTTACCAATAAGTGGGAACTCGCATCTTGCATCTCGTGACGTGTAACTCAGAACTCGTAACTAATAACGCGTTACCGATAACTCGGAGCTTGTATCTTGTAACTCATAACTCGTAACTCGTAACTCATAACTCAGAACTCGTACCTTATATATCGTAACTTGCAATCCATTACCGATAACCTGGAACTCGTTACCCATAACTCGGAGCTCATATCTTATATCTAGTAGCTCTTAACTCATAACTGATTACCTGGAACTCGTGTCTTGTGTCTCGTAGCTCGTAACTCGTTACGATGAAAGGGTACTCGCATCTTGTATCTCGTACCTCGTAGATCGGAAGTCGTAGTTCGTAACTCGTAACTCGTATATCGTAACTCGCAACTCGAAACTCGTAACTCGTAAATCGCAGCTTATAACTCGCTACTCATATCCCGGAACTCGCATCTTATGTATCGTAGCTTGTAACCCATTATCAATAACAAGGAACTCGTATCTTGCCTCTCGTAGCTCGTAATTCGTTACCGATAAGTAAGAACTCGCAACTTGTATCTCGTGACGCGTAACTCAGAAGTTGGAACTCGTAACGCGTTACCGAAAACTCGGAGCTTGTATCTTGTATCTTTTATCTTGTAACTCATAACTTGTAACTCGTAACTCATTACCTATGACTCGAAACTCGTATCTTCTATCTCGGATCTCGCAAATCATTGCCGGTAACCTGAAACTCGTATCCCAGATCTTGAAGATCGTAGCTCGTTACCAATAAGTGGGAACTCGCATCTTGTATCTTGCGACGGGTAACTCAGGACTTGCAACTCGGAAGTGTTACCGATAACTCGGAGCTCGTATCTTGTATCACTTATCTTGTAACTCGTTACTCGTAACCCGTAACTCGTTGCTCATAGCTCGGAACTCGAATCTTGATCTCGGATCTTGCAAATCAATGACGATAACCTCGAACTCGTATCCTAGATCTAGTAGTTCGTAACTCGTTACTTATAGGTGGAAACTCGCATCTTGTACCTCATGACGCGGAACTCAGAACTCGGAACTCGTAACAGGTAACCGATAACTCGGAGCTCGTATCTTGTGACTTGTAACTCGTTACCCATAACTCGGAACTCGTATCTTGTATCTAGTAGCTCGTAACTCAATACTGATTACCTGGAACTCGTATCTTGTGTCTCGTAGCTCGTAACTCGTTACGATAAGTGGGAACTCGCATCTTGTATCTCGTAACTCGCAATAGTACCTCGTAGATCGTAAGTCGTAATTCGTATCTCGTAACTCGTATATCGTAACTCGCAACTCGAAACTCGCATCTCGAAAATCGTAACTCGTAACTCGTAACCCGTAAATCGCAGCTTATAACTCGCTACTTATAACCCGGAACTCGTATCTTGTGTATCGTAGCTTGTAACCCATTGCCAATAACAAGGAACTCGTATCTTGCCTCTCGTAGCTCGTAAATCGTTACCGATAAGTGGGAACTTGCACCTTGTATCTCGTGACGCGTAACTCAGGACTTGGAACTCGTAACGCGTTACCGATAACTCGGAGCTTGTATCTTGTATCTCTTACCTTGTAACTCGTAACCCGTTACCCATTACTCGGAACCCGTATCTTCTATCTCGGGACTCTCAAATCATTGCCGATAACCTGGAACTCGTATCGTAGATCTTGAAGATCGTAACTCATTACCAATAAGTGGGAACTCGCATATTGTATCTCTTGACGTGTAACTCAGAACTCGGAACTAGTAACGCGTTACCGATAACTCGGAGCTTGTATCTTGTAACTCGTAACACGTAACTCGTAACTCGTTACCCATAAATTGGAACTCGTATCTTATATATCGTAGCTTGTAATCCAATACCGATAACCTGGGACTCGTATCTTGCATGTCGTAGCTCGTAAATCGTTACCGATAAATTGGAACTCGCATCTTGAATCTTGTGACGTGTAACTCAGAACTCGGAACTAGTAACGCGTTACCGATGACTCGGAGCTCGTATCTTGTAACTCGTAACTCGTAACTCGTTACCCATAACCTCGAACTCGTATCCTAGATCTAGTAGTTCGTAACTCGTTACCGATAGGTGGAAGCTCGCATCTTGTATCTCATGACGCGTAACTCAGAACTCGTAACTCGTAACTCGTTACCCATTACTCGGAACTCGCATCTTCTATCTCGCATCTCGCAAATCATTGCCGATAACCTGGAACTCGTATCCTAGATCTTGAATATCGTAACTCGTTACCAATAAGTGGGAACTCGCAACCTGTATCTCGTGACGTATAACTGAGAACTCGGAACTAGTAACGCGTTACCGATAACTCGGAGCTCGTATGTTGTATCCCTTACCTTGTAACTCGTAACCCGTAACTCGTTGCCCATAACTCGGAACCCGAATCTTGATCTCGGATCTTGTAAATCAATGACGATAACCTCGAACTGGTATCCTAGATCTA